>CM032231.1:33115000-33547500 GCA_019009955.1 Riptortus pedestris
AATAAGAATAATTCTATACAATTTTTCGATCCGACGCATAATAACGGAGACATTTTGAACTTTCAAAAATCCTCCCTCTAAACCTCCCTCCCACTGGTCCGAATTCAGCCATTAACGAACTTGATCTTCCTTTTTACATAAAACGATTAAACTCCGAGTTTGGTAACGATCAAACAAAAATTGCGACCCCTAGAGCGTTAACCGATAGTTTTGTAAATGTAGAAAATATTCTACAATTTTCGTTCCATTCATTTGTCTCTAAGTCGATGTTTTTCCTTTTTGTACTTTTAGGATTTCAGCCTTAAGTAAACTCCACTCTTACTCATTTAACATTAACAATAAAGCAATGTATGAAAAAGCAGTTTTCATTTAACAAACTCAAGTTTTTGTTTTAATTAAACACAAACTTAAGTTTGTTAATATTTTTTATTATTGTTATTTATTAACGTCCACGTTTTGCAACTAAGACTAATTGGGACGGGGTATCTACAGGTTATCACCCTTTTCTAGCTATGCTGGGACTAAGGATGTTATTAAATGAATTCCGTCACTAAATAATTTCCTTTGCCCAGGCAAGAATCGAACTCACCACTCTAGGATTATCATGTGAGGTTAAGGTAAACGCTTTAACTCACATGACTAACCTGAGCCCCCGTTTATGTTTTTTGTCCAAATGTATGATTTATTATCACATCCAACAACTTTTTCATTAAACTCCCACAAGCATTACATATTCCTCTCGAACCACCTACACATTTGAATCTTTCTTTAGAGTAAGATTAGCTAAGGCTTCGCATCGGGAATTCATTTGAGGCTGAATGATAATGGTATTTTTTTGGCAAGGCTTCAATGTGTTTTGTTTTCCTGTAAGGGTCAGATTTGGGTCTTATAGAATAGAAATTTTAGTTTTGAATAATATATGAAAATACGTTCCTAATCAACCCCTCTCCAATATTTGACACACAATGAATAATTAAAATCATAATCGTGGATAACATGCATTATAATTAAATATCATCTATAATGTACATATTTCCTATCGAAACCAATCCGAGTTCACATCCGATCACATTCAATATGACCGTAGTTATATTCATTTTATTATGTACCTAATAGTAAATTTAAGTAGAAATCAATTCCAATAATTCTATTTTTGGATTTCGATGGACATAACTTAAATTATTTATTTATTTGTACTTTTGTACCTAATTTCATTGTTGACTCCCAGTATATTTCATTTATACTTCGTTATACGACAACAGTGTATATTACAAATATTACTCTAAAACCAATTTAAACACCATCTGATATGTGGTTGTTTGCCGAAAAACCTTTAGAAAACGAAGTACGGCGATTTTTCGAATAATTCATCCCTATAACCCCCACTCCTACCCGTCCCTAGCAATGTTGATACATCTTATAATCATTGGGAAGATTTTGCAAATTAACATACATAGTTTTATTTAGTTCGGATTAGCCATTAGTGTCCAATAAAAATGTTGACTCCCGCTATAGTTTTTACCGTATATCTCATTTACAATTCGGTATGTTACAAAAATGTATGTTAAAAAAGTGCTTTAAATAACACAATAAACACTGTTTTTTATGTTCATCTTTCTCGAAAACCAATTGGAAATGAAATATCGCAATTATTCATTTCAGGTCTCCCCTATAACCCCCACTCCTGCTCGTCTCTGAGAATATTAGCATAGTTAGGATAGTAGTAATATACATACCGAGTTTCATAAAATTCGGATCAGTAGTTTAGGCATGAGAAGGTAACAAACAAATAATCAGACACCAAAGCCACAAATTGCAGTTTCGTGTCTATGGCATGTGGAACGAAAAAGTATCGAGAAATTTCTGGAAAAAAAAAATCAATGGACAGTCAGGTTGAAATTATATATATATATATATATATATATATATATCTATATATATATATATATTTATACTGCTAGAGCGGTAACATGGAAATATATATATATATATATATATATATATATATGTATATATATTCTCGTATATACCCTAGGAAATCTGATAAAAATAAATTTAGCCCCCCTGAAGAATTAGACAAAGCTTTACGGCCTTATTAATAATACAAAATTAGTTCCATTCAATACATAAAAAGAAAGCAAGTTCATTATTATTTTTCTTTAATTCTTTTAAACTACACATTAACGTCCTTCATTAGATCTTTTTTTTTTGGTAGATCAAACATTTCAAAATTACTAATCCACATTTTGAAAGAAAATATGGACGGTTATTTTTAAAGCTTAGTTTAATTCTACGTTTATTGAATTTGATTTTTACTTGTCCTTAACTTTTCCAATTTTTCAGAGAAACAATAGAAATAATTTTTTAAAAGCGAGTGAGAGTTGGAACATGATATAGGAGGACATTTCGTAGCAGCAGAAGACGTGTAAGAAACGCAATATATTTTTAATTTTATAAAATATTGACTTTTTTTTTCTTTATAAATAATCAGCCACTAAGTCGGATTTAGTTGTGTTCGACATAATATTTTTATACGAAAGAGGCTTAAAAAACTTTGTCATAGTTACTCAGGCAAAAGGAAGAAATTCCTCATCGACAAACTTACCTTCCATAAAGATTAGAGATGGGCTTATGCAAAGAAATAAAATTCCTCGTTCAGAAAAGTATTTTTCTTGTTAAAAATTAATTCATTTACTTTACTCTTAATGGAGAAAGTGCTTTAATGAAATATGTATTAATTTTTTCAACTTTTCCTCCTCTCGAGCTACTGCTAAATTCTGAAATATAAAATAGATAAATATAACGAAGAAAAAAGGTTTATGAGCGCGAAGCCCAAATTTACATTCATAAAAGTACTTTTAAATTAGTAGAATCCTTTTCACTTTGAGAAGGAAAATGTTTAATGGAAATTATGTTTTACTTTATATTTAAATTTAAAATATAGTCACAGACAGCTAAGCTAATATGTATTAATTAATAAATACATCTGTGTCGTTTGTATTAATAAAATCTATCCTACAGCTACAGTGATTTTAATTTTATGATTTTCTCCACCACTTATTGTATATTAAGTTTATGCAAATTATTTACTGCCGCTAATTTCACAATATGTAATACGGTAATCACGTTTTTGAAAATAGATATTCCTATATAAATAATTATAGCTGTCACTTTGAAGTCACGGTTTTGCCCCCGTTACGATCCAAATCCAAGAATAATTAATAATTGCCTGAGCGAAAAAGTCAACTACTGCAGGCGAGTATTTCGGGCTAGTATCATGATATTGCCAAGGCACTATCTCTGGCAACAAAATGGAGGCCAGTCTTTAAGGGTTGATTTTTCTACATCCCTTGAACTTTTTTTTTTATGAGTTGTAATTTATTGATTTTGAAGATATTAATTATGAATATTTTATAATATACAAAGTTGCTAACTTTGTAAAATCTTAAATTAAATCAATAATGTTTTAGTGATTTTCAATAAAATTAAATCACATTAAAAACCCCGGCTAGAATTTTATCTCAACGACTAGTTGGATTCTTAATTTGTTATTATTATTTAGGCATATGCACACAATGGTATAATCGGTGGAGGAATATATCATTAAAACATGTATAACAATATATTAAAATCTAATGCATATGGACTAGAGGGAGATTAAAGAGTATATAAGTCTGACAGCACCGTGAGGATGACCAACGATTATGACTCTCTTAGCTCCCGTCCACAGGAAGGCTGACAATTTTTTGGCGGGAAACTCACTCATCCGTTATCGGCCCACATTTAATAAAAATGAAAATATCTCGGTTAATACTCGAGATGGAGAATAAATGTATATACCAATATTTATAGTAAATTTAATTTACAATAAGATTGGTTCTATACAATTTTTTGATCTGACATATGGTAACGGAAATAGGAAATGTTATTCGATAATCCCCTCTTCCACTGGTCCGATTTCAGCCATTAACGAACTTGATCTGTCTTTTTGCATAAAACGTTTAAAATATCGAGTTTGGTGCCGATCAAACAAAAATTGCGACCTCTGTGTGTGTGTGTATATATAAAATTGTAACCTCTGTTTGTACATTGATTTTTTTCTCGAAATTTTACGATAACTTTTCGTTTCATATGTCATAGACACCATAAATGCATTTTGTTTCTTTGGTGTGTGTTTGTTCGTTTGCTTGTCTGTTTATTTGTTTGTTACCTTTTCACTCAGAAACGGCTGAACCGAATTTACTGAAACTTGGTAAGTATATTACTACTAACCCAACTTAGACTTTAGGCTATATTAATATCCTCTGAGACCCTGAAATTAAAAATAGCGATATTTCGTTTCCTATTGGTTTTTTGGCAAATATGCACATAACAACAGTTGTTTTTTTTTTATTTAGAGTAACTTTTGTTATATACACTTTCGTCGTATACCGAAGTGTAAATGTGTTATACGTTAAAAATTATAGAGGGAGTCAACAATATTATTTGACACAAAAGACTGAACCGAACTAAATAAAACTCGGTATGTGTATTAGCACTGACGCCTTAATTTTTGTAAACCATATCAACTTGTCTAGGGATGGGCAGGAGTGGGGGTTGTAAGGGAGGCATGAAATTAAAAATAGTGATATTTTGCTTTCTATTCGTTTTTCTGCAAATATCCACGTGACAAAATTAGATTATTTTTTTATTTGAAGTAACGTTTGTGATAATCACTTTTCTCTTATAACACGGTAGAAACGAGATATGCGCTAAAACTTTAGCGGGAGCCAACAATTTCATTGGGCACTAACGATTAAGCCGAACTTAACAAAACTCGGTATGTCAATTAGCATTAAGTCTTCCATGATTATAAGCTATATTCAAATTTTTAGGTTTGAACGGGAGTGGGGGTTATAAGGGAGGCCTGAAATAAAGCTTCGGAATATTTCGTTGTCTATTTGTTTTTCGTCAAACGTGCACATAAAAAAAGTTCTTAATTTTGTTATTTAGAGTAACTATTGTTTTATACATTTTTTCGGGAACAATGTATGAATCAAATAATTTGCGTATAATATTGATATGCTCATCAATTCTTTCCAATATGAACTACCAGGAACCTCACCTGGAAAAATTAATTCAAATCTATGTTAATATTTTGACCTTAATAATTCAAAGCTATGCATAATGCACAGGAGACGGAAAATATGACAATATGGAGGACAGTGAAGTCTTACTTAATTTTATTATTAAAAAATCCACAGCAACAACGGGTATTAACCCTAAACACTGGGACGGGTAAATGTCAAAATATTGTGCAAAGTAAAGCCTTGCCAAAAAAATACCATCACCATTCAGCCTCAAATGAATTCCTGAGCGAAGCCGGGTATCTGAGCGAGTATATATATATATATATATATATATATATATATATATATATATATATATATATATATATCATTTTGAACGGACCTCATTTTCGTCATCTCAGGAGATCACCCAGGGGTAGGATCGATGGACATTTGCAAAAGTTTTTCGGAAATCGCGTCATGAGTACGACCTCAATAGCTGAGAGGGGCAGGGAGCTGTTTAATAGTAGTTAACTATTGATGTGCATTTGTCGTTCTATACATATTATCGTAACTAAAGTATTAAGTTAGTTAGTCGTACTTTCTTGTTATCTTATTTCGGTAACCACCCCCACCCCCCTTGTGCCCCTTCTAACCATTGGTTTGGTTTTTTTTTTACCGTAGAAATAGGGAATATAGAAATTTTTAGAAAATCGTGTAATGAGTACAACCTCATTGTTGATTTCCCTAGAGAAAAATTTGCTAAAAATTTGGTATAAGCAATGTTGTTAAACTATTGATGCTCTACAATTGATATTCTGTAAATGTTATCTAAACTAAAGTATTAAGTTAGTTAGTCGTACTTTCTTGTTTTCAGATTTCAGTAACCTCCCCCCCCTCCTCCACCGCTTCTACTCATCCGATTTTTTTTTTACATAGAAATAGAGATTATGTGGAGACATGAGATCACAAGTGAGTTATACCAGTAAGTGGGAAATCTGTTTAGTTGATATTCAATTGAATTGGATATTCAAAACATAGTTTCTACAACATATAGCACCAAATGCTCTGGGTTCTGAGATTGTCTTTCTGTTTTCATGGAATCCTAACTATGTCATGGATGACATGTACCTAAAAGCATGTACTTAAAATGTTGTTCTCTTGAGATGTCAACTTGCACTGATGATGGACTTTGGACTCTGAACGTGCATAGTAAAATTTGTATAGTACAAGGCCTTTTCATTGGTCCTGATGTTATATTTGTTTATTAGAAAGTAGTGAACTTCTAAACACGTTTGATTTTACAACACTATACAGAACGTTCTTGATAACATGCAAAAATAACTTGGGAGAAACTTCTTGAGGTGGGGATCGTAAAATTTCATCTCCTAAAAATCCAATTTGTTTCCCCATTTTAATTTTTTTTTACTGTAGATTTTCCTCGAGGGAAGTCAGCTATTGAGGTTGCACATATCCTGACATTTTAGATCCCTTGTCTAAATACATTCCCTATACAATAAATAACACTTAACGACTCCTCTTGATAACACTGTGAAACTCTCTCTCTAGAACATGCGACTTCGGTAAATATTTAACTTTTCCGTCATGTGACTTGGAAGCTCAGTCGGTATTAGCGTTAAATTTTAAATGGGGAATAGACCAAATCCCTGCCCCACATATAGTACGTAATTGTACTAAACGCTGATGTTATATTGGAACCTGGAATTCAAAAAGCAAATGTCATTTGTACATTATTTATCAAGTTAACATAAAATTCCATCTAAACTTGATTATAATTGTGTTAATTATAATGTTATATCGTTGCTGATTCATGGAAACCATTAACGAATTACTGTTTCTCTTTCACGCGCATCTACACGTTTTAATTACACTGCGATTGGTATTTTGTATTTTTAATTTGTTTCCAGGAATTGGTAAAAATTATTATCGTAATGGAATGAATTTTCAATAAATTGGTAGACATGATATTGAACAAAAATTAAATAATATTTTCATCACTTTCCATCGCCATGTCGGATGCAATAAATAACTAATAATGATTGAAATCCTGATGTTTTTAAAGCTGTTTTATAGTTAGTTCTGAAATATTTGTTGGATATTGGCAAAGTACAGTCGAACGCAAGACATTCTTTAGGAACATTTAAAATTAATAAAATATAATATTGAACGTTAAAATAGCTGGGCAAATTTTATTAATTAATGCTAGAATTTCCCTCAGACCTCAAAACTAGTAGAGTTTTAGAAAATAATTAGTTAAAAAAAATGACTGAAACATGTTCCAAAGAAAATAAAAATGTTTACATAAATATGAATACATATTTACATTGCAATTACGAATGCGTGATATTTCTTTTTCATTAAAACATCTTGTCGTAGTATTTTATTCGGGACGGGTTATCGACACGGATTATCTACAGGTTACCACCCTTTTCTAGCCAGGGTAAAAATTTAGGATGTTATTTAATGAATTTCGTCACTAAATAATTTCCTTTGCCCAGGCGAGAATCGAACTCGCCACTCTAGGTTTACCATGTGAGATAAAGGTCAATGCTTTAACTCGCATGGCTAATCTGAGCCCATTTTATTGGATTTACCATACAAAGAAAACAAGGTCAGTTTTGGTGGAGATGCGTAAATAGTGACAACTGTTCTCAAGACATAACTTTGATGTCTTGAGAACAGTTGTCATGTCACTATCTATTCTTTATTTCTTCTTTAGTAAGGATCATGTGTGTGTGTGCGCGCGCGCGTGTGTGTGTGTGTAATAATGTGTGACTTGAGTGAGCAACATTAAGAGATGATTTCCACAAAAAAAGTCCATACATGGTCTGGTCCGATTCTCACTTAGACCTACCTGCCTCCGATGGACTATTACGCCTGGGGGAAGTTAAAGTCAGATCTGTCCATTCAACCTGTGACGCCAAAGAAAGGCACATATGCTATACAGAGTAATGTCGGAAAGATATGTTATAGAGAGGATCCATCAGGCCTGTGAGAGTATGAGATGAAAGTGACACTGTTACACGAGCAGGCTGTGCATACAAGAAGGAGGCCATGTTGAGCAGCTACTTTAATAATAATATTACATAATGATTGATAATTTATTATTTATTATGCCTTATGGTTTTGTAATTTCTTCAAATTAAATTTATTTTATTAAATAGATTTTTTTATAATTGTTATAAACAAGGATGATTCTTCTTTCTAACGTATTGTAATTTTTGCCTATAATCATCTTACAAACAAAAAAGTTCATTTTCAGTACCGCTGAAATAAAATCCTTTTTTACAATTTAGAATATCTTTGCGATGAAGAATATTGTAGGCATTTGAAAACGAAAAGGGGAGATATGCAGGTTACAAAATATAGACGTTTTTCTGAAGTTTGACTGTTAAAATCTTTTCTTCAGATAGTGGAGTGTTAAAAGAAGAAAGTTTACAGAGAAAGAAAATTAAACGCCCTTAGCTCTTCCTTTACAATGACATGTGGTTACGCTTGAAGAATCATTTTTTGGGGAATGTATTGTTCTTTCGAATGGTAAACTAATATTTCCGGTATTGAAATAATTTCCGGTCTTATTTATTGCTTAAGGTTAAAAATAGCTCCAATTCGAAAAATAAAACAACAAAAAAAAACTATACCATCTCCAAAACAATCGAGAATCGGGCCCGACAGTATGATATATTTAATATATATATATATATATAAGGTCACAGAACAGAAAATCGAAAATTCAAAATAAATTGGTTATTATATATCGGATCAAAGAATGTTAAATAATGAATCTTGTTTCAAATTTACTTCTCCTAAACTATTGTTCTATGCATGTTTTTCGTAAGCAAGTTGGTTGTTGTTTTAGTCTTCAGTACATTGCCGCTTCTGGTCGTCAGATATTTACTTTCAGTAACTGAGTCACTGAGAAACTCATGTCATACGTACATTTTGACTTCTGTTTACATAAGCATCTCACGAATGGATAAATAATGAATAGCTGGGGAGATGAGATGACGTGTGTGTTATTCCAGCAAGTAAAAAATGTACGTAATTAATGCAGCCCAGTATGACTGACTTTATGCTTTATTAACCTGTCGCACTTTACAATTCATTTGTAGAAATTATAAAATGTACTTAGATCTTTTACTTTTCGATCTGTTTTACATTTCGCCATTGCTACGTCCACTTCCTGCTACTGAGGCTAATCGGTTAGTTGAAGTTTGGCAATACTTTTCTAGCAAGGATGGGACTAGGGCTTTTAGTTGGTGAACTCCTCTTAGGGAGTTGAAACTCTAGGTTTATTATGTCCAACGTCTTAACTCTCATGGCTAACATTCTGTGATTTTTCGTATGTGTGATTACTCACCCTACGATGACTGGCAGGGTGCGAGAAAGCAATGCAAAGCCAGTAGGTACGAAGGTCCCCCTGAAAGAGTCTTCTAGCTATTGTGTGTTTAGGACTCCATACCTGAAGTATAATAGCTAGAACACCTGCTTGTCTGTCTGTGTCAGCTCTTCCCCCCACTTCCAGATGTCAACCCAAGAATGTGGGAGGCTCCACACTTTACTGCGTCCACACACTTTCTAAATGTTCGTTGGAAACGTGTTGCAATGAACCGATGAAAGTTTTTAGTTGAATTATTCTGGCTTCCGTTGGTAGGTTTGTTCAGTGGCAAATCGTGGAAACAGAAAAACGTCAAAGACTTATATCATTTTCTAATTGAAAATGTAGGGCCCAAATGCACATGAGCTTGCCTCATAAATAATCAAATTCTGAAATATATTGGAAGAATTTCCTTCAATGGAAATTAGCTATTGAGATTGTAATCGTGACTCGATTTTCGAAAATTTCCTTAAATATCCATGGAACCTATAAATAAAATTCAAAATATGAGCCGGGCCGTAAAATTTTTAGGTAAAATAACGGAGATATCATGATTTTTCCAACTCCCCCTCTCACTAAACCCCCTATTCAGGGTCCGATAAAATACATTATTTATTATGATCTTTAGTATTCAATGAAACAGTTAAATATCGAGTATGGTGTAGGAAAAATGAACATTTTCGTAATAAGAAAGTAAAATCTTTAATGATGACGTCTTGACATAAGGTATTTGCAAGACCCGCATCGAGTAAATATCTATTGGAAATAATATTTAAGCTTCAAATAAAGTTGTCCATTATATAACAGAGTATAGTTTATGTGACGTGAATGGGGATTTACTGATAGTTCAAAACTAAAATATTGTCTGACGAAGATAAACACATTTCCATTAAAAATTTGCAAATTAGTAAAACATCAGACCGCTGAAGCAGATAGCCGATCTACTCACAATATTTCCCTGCGATCTGGCCTAAAAGGTAGAATAAAACATCCAAATAACTCGGTTAATATTGAAGATTGAGAATACGCCTATATATCAATATTAGTAGTAAATTTAATTTGCAATAAGATTGATTCTATAGAATTTTTCGATCCGACTTATAGTACCACAGATATTTCGAAGTTTCGCAATCTCCCTCTGGTTCAGTTTCATCCATTTACGTACTTGACCTTTAGATTTGCATGAAACCCTTATATATCGAGTTTGGTAGCAATCATTCAAAAATTCACAGACCTCATTTTCACATGTACGAGGTAGGATCGATGGAAATTTGAGGAAATGTTTAGAAAATCGAGTAATAAGTACAACCTCAATAGCTGATTTCCATTGAGGAACAATTGATGTACAATAAATGTTTTCTTAACATAAATATTAAGTGAGTTAGTCGTACATTCTGAATTTCAGATTTCAGTTTTTTTTTAACATAGAAATAGGGAATATGTGGTGACATGAGATCAAAAGCGAGTTAACCAGCACGTTGGAAATCTGTTTAGTTTACGCAGCCCCTAGGTAACGGACGTTTTTTAAGCTAATATTAATTTAAAATAGAATTTTACAATATTGGGATACTCAATATCCCTTTTTTAGTTTTCTGTCATAGAATATTGGAATATTCAATATTGCAAAATTGGATATTCAAAAGATACTTAGTTCCTAAAACAATCAGCACCACATGTACCAGGTTCTGTGATTGTATTCCAGTTTTCATAGAAGCCTATCTATTTCATCCAACATGTACTGAGATGTCAGCAGGCACTGATGATGGAGCTTGCTCTTTGAAAGTGCACTTCACATAGTAAAATTTAGAGTACAAGGCCGTTTCATTGATCCTGAAGTTACATTTGATTATTACAAAGTAGTTAAACAAATATATACATTTGTTTGATTTTACAACAATATACAGAACGTTCTTGACAACATGTAAAAATAGCTTTCCCCTCTTGAGGCAGTGATCATACAATTTCATCTCCTAAAAATCGAATTATCCGTATGATTTTTTTTACTGTTTTTAGTAGAGTTCCCTCATGAGAATCAGCTATTGAGGTTCCATACACCTGGGATTTTAGACAAATTTCCTGAACTGTCCAACGATCGTACCTAGTAGATGACGAACATGAGGTACGTACAAACTAACAAAAACACACACACACACACACACACACACACACACACACATATATATATATATATATATATATATATATATATGCATATATATACACTTACCTGTTACTGCTCTAGTTATCGCAATTTTTTATGATCTTGATATATATGCGTTTCTATAACCAATCTTGTATTGTAAAAAAAAAGTACTCTTGTAAATGCTATTCTATGTACTTTTTCTCTTTCTTAAATATTGAAATTTTTACAATTTTTAATTTTCAGATTTCAGTAAACCCCCACTTTTATTCATCACACTTTAAAAATAAGCGACTATTTCATGGCATGCCTTATTCCAAGCTTAAATACCCTATATTGTTTTAAATAGATCTTTACTAGATGAGATACATTGAAATACGTTATGTGCTGACGTCTGCAATTAAGATTTTATTGCCCACTTATGTCTACTCATCGGAAAATTTATTTGGAAA
This sequence comes from Riptortus pedestris, assembly GCA_019009955.1. NCBI lineage: Eukaryota > Metazoa > Arthropoda > Insecta > Hemiptera > Alydidae > Riptortus > Riptortus pedestris. Next base: position 33,127,040 of record CM032231.1, read on the forward strand.
TAGAGGATATATGGTGAAATGAGATCGGCAGTGTTTCATGCTAGCACTTGGGGAAATTTGCTTAGTTTAAGCAAATGCTTTGCTTCTCTATCCAATGCCACCCCATACCTGCTATTTTTGGCAAGTTTTATATTGGGATTGCTGAAGATAACACGACAACAAACATGATCTTACAATAGTCCTGAGGAGGCATAATTCCTTATGTTTTTCGTTTGATAAAGAAAAATAATAATAGTAGTAGGTAGCATGATCAATAATATTTATAACACACATTGTTCTCTGAAATTTAAACCGATAAATGTGTTTAACATTAAACGGAAATAAATATATTTCATTTCAAATTAATTGCAGGTAATTACAGACCATGCTCTAAATCAATACAAACTATTTAAACCTTCAAACATGAAGTGGCAACGGTTTTAATATCATCAGTTAACCTCTATAGTTAATTAACTTTTGAAAAGGATAAGTAAATTGACGGAGAAAACATATTAACGAAATGCGAGGCCCAATATAATTTATTAGTTGGAGTCACTATAAATATATTTAATATTCTTAGTAGCTCACGCTAATCCAAACTAATTTAAAACAAGGGCGCATAGATTAACGTAAAGTTCTCGCGGAAAATCACTTTCCTTTAATAATAAGTCAAGTTGTACAATAAATTGGGAATTTGTATTTAAAATATTTTCACAATACTTAATAATTTTGTAGCCATTGGTTTTACGATATTTTATTTGAGGGGGGGAGCGGTATATGCATTCTTCAAAGATTTTTTTTTACATAAACAAGATTCCCCTAATCTATTAGACCCCTTAGAATTTTATCGGATCCTTCGCCCAATTCAACATCAATTTCAAATAAATCGCTGATAGAGAACAAGGTGATTACATGGACCAAAAGTTTTTCGTTTCTTGTTTCTTTATGTTAATTCATGAGAGAGCTTTGTCTCAGAGGAAAAAAATCTTTCTACACCTGACATTTTTTTTAGAGACTATGGAATAACAAGGCTTTGCGATTTTAAGATGAGTGAAGTCTCCAACACTCAAAGCTATTATAAAATGTTTCTGCCGTAGCAAATCTACCTATTTTCTTCTGCTTTTACAACTTTTAATACCTTGATTTAGACTTGATTGAGTTTGTAACTGGGTATTTAAACTTTGGTAAACGCAGAAATTAATAACATTGTGCTCATTCATATTTTTCGTTAACATTAGAGAGATGAATAAATTCGCTTTTTCCTATCATCCAAATCTCACTCTGAGCGATTGCGTTGGTTAAAAATCTTTGATTTATACATTTTGTAACATTTTAATGGTTTGAGTTTCATATGAAAAAGACACGTACCAAAACTTATACAAATTTGAACAGATGTTCAGTTTCAACAGGCCTTCAAAATGAAGTTATTTTGGATCACATCAAAAATGTTTGCTTTCAACAATACATTCTTCCCTAAATGGAACAAAAATGAAATGCTTCAGGTATGATAAAAGGATTAGAAATTATTCTAAATATTTATTAAATTATTCTTCACAGTTTTTACATTAAGCGACATTACTAAGAAATGACTATTGAAATACAAAATGCTGCTATTCAATTTGATAAAAAAATATGGTGATTTATTTAACAAGAGAAACATTCAGTATTTATTCAGCTTCGAGGTTAAATTTAATTTCTAGTTATTCATGGTAGAAAGTGGTTATTTCAGAAGTTTCCTGGAGATCACATCCACAGCAGGAAAACTTGTTGTCTTCATGTTAACCTAAACATACTCCTTCTGGGAGGGAGCTCCCCCGCGTTCGGGCTTAGAACAATAGGCAAAACTAATTACAAGACAAGACTTCAAGCACATACTCCGCAGAACTTCAAGTCATAATTTTATCCTCTCAAAAATACAAAACCCCAAGGATGACTGATATTTCTCCTTGTTTTAATCCTTCCTCTATGTTAGTGTGGGAACACTGCCGGTTAATGTTATAGTCCACATTGACACATTGGCTAAAGCCTATCGTTAACGGCTTATCCATGGCTACGGGCGACGGAGAGATGGCTCTTACAATTCAGGATTTGAATTAAATCGTAAATTCTTTCTCCGTTTTCCCAGTTTTTCTGGCTCAGATTCTCGGGATTAAGACGTCGTTTACAGGCACATCAATGAAAGGTATTTTTCCCGATGAATGTAGCTCGTTAAACTTCGTAGGAAACATTTGTGGCTCATTATTATTAAGGAACGAGGAAGACATCCGACGCGATGGAGTGGTTGAAGGAGAAGAAAGGATGTGCTAATTGGTGGTGACTAGCTCGTGAGAGACAAGCCTAGAGAATCAAATGGACGCCAGTAGATTGTACATCTGGCTGTGCGTAAACCACTAGGTCAACGCTTCGCCTCAACATTTAATTAATTAAACATTTATTTTTAAAGAAATAACACCGACATAGATATACTTGTAGCAGCTGTGTCCCGTTGCCCCTGATTACCGCTTAACCTAAAACTTATAAAAAAAAGTTGGATGAGCTTATAAAAAAAGGACAGTCAGTTGCTAGTGTCCTGTAAGAGAAGACTGGTGTTTGTTGATTTTAACTGATTATTTCTGCAAACTACAACATCCAAGCATTTCATCAAGCCAGCATAACTGAAAAGAAGCAGGATCAACCAAAAGAAGTTTAAAAACAAGAGTCGGTGTGTAAAATAGTTATTTATTATACAAGTGACGAAAGTAGATCATTTTACAACTCGAGTGAAACGTTTACCCACACGAGCGAAGCGAGTGTGGTAATTTCACGAGAGTTGTAAATTCTACTTTCGTCACGAGTGTAATATTAAATTTTTTCTGTAATCGTGTAATACATGATCAGATCTAACCAGAATATGAACAAAATTAGGATGTTGTGAAGATTATGGTATGTTGTTGGTAGGTTATAAGCATGGCTGTGAAAGGTTATAACCATGGTTATAAAACAACTAGTGATGATTGTGAAGTAGTGCAGTTATAAACAAGTGCAGGTTATAAACAAGGAAGGTAATTATTATTATATTTAAATTTTAAAATATATTGATTATTTCCACCAATAATTCATTCACATTTCAATTTATTTTGTTAAAATAAATTCTTACAATGTTAAGAAACATTTAAAAGCATTTAATTTCCAACTTCAAATTATTTTTTAATTTATACTTATTACTGATTAAGAAGGCAATTCACTTTCTTCACTTGTGAAGAAAGTGATAACTTTCTTCACTCTATTGCAGAATGTTTCACTTTCTTCACTCATTTCAGTTTAGTAATATTACCATTATTCAACGATTACAGAAAAACCATTTTATTTAACAGAGATACCGGCCAGCAAGAAAGCATCCTTCCAAGCTTTTGTTTTCTGCTCCAACTCGGCCGGCAGGATAGCCTCACATTAACCTCTCACTCTACTTGACGGACCGTCATTCATTTATATGTTTAGGTGTTCATAATTTTAAACTTGTGTTTTATTTTTCTCATTTATTATTTATGAAAATGCAATAATCATCATTATTTGGAGTCAAGATTTTATTTATTTATTTATAGGGAACACCTTCTGAACGCTAAAATAACTCCCTATATACTTATTTATTAAATTTGTTGTAATGCATATATATATCACATATATTGGTCATTACTTTGATGTAGTATTTTTTTACTCCAATAAGAAGACTTTATTTTGATTTCATTATTAATATAGTTTCCCATATATACTGAATACCAAACAAAAAATACTGCGCCTGGACCAGATAAAATTCCATATGACATGTTAAAGCACTTACCGAATCGGTATCAACTCAAACTCTTGGACATCATGAATAATGTCTATGACACAGGAATACTTCCAGACTGTTGGAGCCAAAGTATCATAGTTCCTATCCTAAAGCCAAATAAAGATAAATCTGACGTATCAAGTTACAGACCAATCTCTCTTAAGAGCTGTGTCTGCAATTTGATGGAAAGAATATTAAATAAACGCCTAATGTGGTTTCTAGAATCCAAAGGCTTACTATCTGCATTTCAATGTGGTTTCAAGAAAAACCATTCAACAACAGATCACATTGTCAGACTGGAGGACAACATCTTAAACTCACTAATAAACAAGAAATCCACATTGGCAGTGTCGTTTGATATTACAAAGGCTTTTGACACAGTTCGTCATCTCACGACTTCATGAATGTGGTATTCGAGGAAAGTGTCTTAACTTTATCAGATCATTTCTTTCGAATAGAACATTCAAAGTAAGAAATGGTAATTGCTACTCAGATCTCTTTTTACAAGAGATGGGTGTTCCACAGGGCAGCGTACTCAGCACAACCTTGTTTCTTACTGCAATGGATACCATTAAAGAATACATCCCAGCAGATATCCAATACTGCCTGTATGTTGACGACATTTTAATTTTTTATTCTGATTCTTGTGTTACAAAAGCACAGGAACGAATACAGCACATAATTACATTACTGGAACAATGGGCTGACAAGGTGAGACTGAAATTCTCGACCAACAAAACATCATCCATATTATTTACCAGGAAAAGACGAAATACACATTTTCAACTAACACTCTACAATACCCCCATTCCTCAAACAAATGTATTGAAATTTTTAGGAATACAATTTGACCAACGACTGACATAGGTGCCCCATTTAAAGATCCTCCTCGCAAAATGTAAGAAGTCGCTACATCTAATGAGGATTCTAAGCAATACAAAATGGGGAGCTGACAGAAAAGTAATGTTAGACATGTATCGTTGCTACACAAGATCACTTTTAGATTACGGTAGTGTAGCATATTCATCCGCCAAGCCCACAGTACTAAATATGCTTAACACTATACACAATTCAGGCTTACGACTAGCACTAGGTGCATTCAGATCAAGTCCTATCGATAGTCTTGAGGTAGAAGCTGTAGAACCCTCTCTAGGCAAAAGAAGAAAATATTTACTAGCAAAATAATTCCATAAAATAAAATCATTCCCCAAGCCCTCGTGCATTGAAAATATACTAGAGAATGAGTACGAAGATCTATACGAACTGAGACCAACTCATAACCGTCCAGTAAGTATACGCTACAAGACGTTAAAACACAATTTAAACCTCCAAAACTACGATATTTGTCCCCAAAAATCAACGGAGTAACCCCCTTGGCTTATTCGATACCACAGACTTAACACTCACAAAATTTAAAAAATCTGATACACTATCAAATACCAGTACCAAGCACACTTCAACGAATTTTTACAGGGAAAACAGGAACACACTATGTGGTTCACTGATGGGTCTAAAAACGAGAAGGGAGTTGGGTCAGCTGCAGTAAGAGAGGGAAAGGTAATCACGCAGACACTGCCTTCTTGTTACAGCATTCTAGGAGCCGAGCTCCAAGGTATTCTATTGGCCCTCAAGAACACCCACGCATCACAAAGCAAACACGTTATCGTTTGCACGGATTCCTTAGGTTCCTCTTCAAGTACTAAACAATATTTACACAGATACCCAATAGCCAAAAAAATAAAACATGAGCTTACCATTCTAGATAAACACACTACATTCTACTGGTTGCCAGGGCATGAAAACCTAGGACTGAATAAGACTGCGGACTCAGAGGCCAAAAAAGCAGCTGGAAAACTTGATTATTCACAAATAGATGTACTACATGAAGACATTTCAAGACAAACAAAACACCTCATCTTAGATACATGGAGAACCGACTGGGCTAACACAAGTACTGACAACAAACCACGCACTATTAAGAACACTATTTGCATATGGCCATCAAGTTTCAGAAACTCTAGGAGAGAAGAAGTAGTTCTCTCGAGACTTAGAATCGGACACACTAAACTAACACACTCATACTTAATGACAAAGACTGACAGACCTACTTGCTCAACATGCAACATTCCCTTGACGATAAGACATATACTGACAGAATGTCGAAAACGACAACACCAGGACTTCCCCTACGACTTACAAGAACTATTGACGGAAGGCAGCCCACACGTTAACAATATACCTACACAAAATTGAAATATATGACAACATTTAACATGCAAATTAAGGCTGTGGTGTACAACAAAATTTAAAATTATACTCCACCAGCCATACTTTTTTTTCTTTATTTCTCTTTATTATTGCTAAGTTATTTGTTATTATTCCTTGTTGTTCAGATATTTGTTATTATTACTTGTTGTTAAGGTATTTGTTATTATTACTTGTTGTTAAGGTATTTGTTATTATTACTTGTTGTTAAGGTATTTGTTATTATTACTTGTTGTTCAGATATTTGTTATTATTACTTGTTGTTCAGATATTTGTTATTATTACTTGTTGTTAAGGTATTTGTTATTATTACTTGTTGTTAAGGTATTTGTTATTATTACTTGTTGTTAAAATATTTGTTATTATTACTTGTTATTAAGGTATTTGTTATTATTACTTGTTGTTATGATATTTGTTATTATTACTTGTTGTCAAGGTATTTGTCATTACTTGTTAATGTATTTACTATTGTGTTACATGTTGTTAAGATATTTTTTGTTATTGTCACCTGCTGTTAATTTTGAAAGGACAAATCACCTTCGGTGTGGTGTCCATGAATAAATAAATAATCAACATGAAAATCTTCTTTCGTTTTCTTCTATCCTTACACCCCTCCCGGTACCGCCTGTTACCGGGAATCTCCAATCCTCCAAATAGAGCTCCCTGCTCAGGAAAAGGGAAACTGCCTACACCTCCCTCGGTTTGATAGACCAAGGTATACTGGGGCCTCAGATTAAAAAAGTCCGTTACGCAGGGACTGCGTAAACTAAGCAGATTTCCCACATGAAGTTTTACAATAGAGAAATCTGCCTAAAAATAACAGCAGTAGTAACCTATTCAAGAGGACGAATAGTTAGGGAAACGGCCGCACTAGCGCTCGGCGGAAACTCCGGAACATAGCCACTCCTGCCGTCCACACTCACAATACAAATGCAAATATCTCGGTTAACATTCAAGATAGAGAATAAATGTATAGAACAATATTTATAGTACATTTAATTTGCAATAAGATTAATCCTAAACAAATTTTTGATCGGACGTATGGTAACGGAGATATTTCGAATTTTCGAAAATCCTCCCCTCTAAACCCCCCCTCCCACTGGTCCGATTTCAGCCGTTAACGAACTTGATCTTTCTTTTTACATAAAACGACTAAATATCGAGTTTGGTAACGATCAAACAAAAATTGCGACCGCTAGAGTGGTAACAAACAAATATATATATATATATATATACAGTTTTGAACGGACCTCATTTTCGTCATCTACTAGGTAGGATCGATGGACAATTGAAGAAAAATGTCGAAAATTCCGTCATGAGTACAACCTCAATAGCTGATTTCCCCTAAGGGAAATCTGCTTAAAAAAAAATTAAAAAAAATAAAAATAACATGAAAATGACACAGCTGCTGCAACTGCACAGAAACCAAATCAAGTACTTATATTGAATGACAACTCAGCGAACGTCCTTTGCTTTGTAGTGAAAGAATTAGCTAAAAAGCAAAGGTTTCAATAGATGAGCCACACATTAAAAACTCATCATGAACTAAGGACCAGAGCATACATATTCCATTGACAAGTCTCTGATAAATGCCCCTCATCTGTTACAAGCTGACTCAGGGTTTCGAGTCACATACATCAAATTGTAAACCAGTATGAGCTAAGGCTGTTCGTTTTGTTGCTTCCAATAGTCATCAATGATATTTCTATCATGTTTTATGTGTATGTTGTGCTATTGAGATCGTATTTATAGATTGTTTATAAACTCAGTACACATAATTAGCAGATTTACCTTAAGAGAAATCAGCTATTGAGGTCGTAGTCATGACGCTAGTTTCGAAAATTTCTTCAAATGTCCATCGATCCTACCCAGGAGATGACAAAAATGAGGTCCGTTCAAAATTATATATATATATATATATATATATATATATATATATATATATAGAGAGAGAGAGAGAGAGAGAGAGAGAGAGAGAGAGAGAGATTTGTCTGTTAACGCTCTAGCGGTCGCAATTTTCGTTTGATCGTTACCAAACTCGATATTTAAACGTTTTATGCAAAAATAAAGATCAAGTTCGTTAATGGCTGAAATCGGACCAGTGGGAGGGGGGTTTAGAGGGGAGGATTTTCGAAAATTCGAAATATCTACGTTACTATACGTCGGATCGAAAAATTATATAGAATCATGATATCGGACAAGTGGGGGTGTAGGGAGGTGGGGTTTAGAGTGGGGGAATTTCGAAAAGTCGAAATATTTCTGTTACTATACTTCGGATCGAAAAATTGTATAGAAACACTCTTATTGCAAATTACATTTACTATAAATAATGTTATATACATTTATTCTGTATCTTGAATATTAACCGAGATATTTGCATTTTTCTGTTTTCAGCTTCTGAGATGAGATCGGCTAACTTCGGGTTTAGTCGTGTGTTTCCGTCAAGAGCTAGTTAGGGCCGTTCCCGTAACTGTTTGACTCTCTATTCTGAAATTTCTCTATTGTAAAACTTCACGTGGGAAATCTGCTTAGTTTACGCAGCCCCTGCGTGACGGACTTTTTTAGTTTTAGCTATTAGCCCAGCAGTTAACAATTTTATCACCGTCTCAGTTCTATTAGCTTTATTGCTTAATTATTTATTTGCACATACCGCAAGAGTATAACAAAGTATTTTCAATATTATTTAATTTAGATGTTCTCAACTTCACCACGTTGAACTACCTCACTTCTGACTGGTATTATTCACTGGAAAGTGTTTTCGTTTTTTTTTATTTCGATGCTCAACATTTTGTATACTTATTTTGATATTTACGTATAATACACCACGTTCAATTTTCTTTGTTTTTCCAGATTCGATGGAGAACTCATTCAGGTGACTATAAACTAAATGGTTCCTCAGTTAAATTTTTATTTCTTAATGTTTCGATGGTTTTAAACCACTACCCTCAGAGAACATTAATAACGTCATAGATGACATAGATAGCATAATAGGTGTCTCAGAAGAACAAATAACTACCAGAAATTTAATTTACTATCGATAATTGACCAATAAGATAAAGAATTGGATCGAAGAGGTCGTATTCACCCTGGATAATGATGTCTGACAAGAAGTCATTCTAATATTCTGGTAGGACTTGGAATTGGTCATTCAGAACAGGCACATGACATTAACTCATGACGGACAAGCACAATGCACAACTCATTATTGACAATTATACATATAATGAGCGTCAGCATACTTCCAGAAAACAAACATAGCCACATATGAAAAAACTAGACTAACAACGACTGCAAACACACAGAAACTGGCATACTTCATAAAACTACTAGGTTCCCATGAAGATTTGCATGAAGATAGCTGTCTATGAATTGTGATTTTGTTTTCCAAAAGACAATTTAATAAACCATTTGGACTTAGTATTAATAAAAAAACGAACCACATTGCACTAACACTTAATGCCAGAATGCAGACAACGAAAGAAATTTAAAATACCGTAAAGCTAGAAAGAAATACTGACGGAAGACAGTAGCATTAACGCCATTATTGCTTTCATAAATATTGAACTTAATTACAATTTTGAAGAATAAATATTTATTGACGTTAAAAAAAAGGTTTTTCATTTTATTCTTTTTCTAGTTCATTTTTGTTTAATTGACTTTCATTTTATTTATTTTTTAATATATATTTTTTTCATTTATCGTTTTAATCGACTTAATTAAAAGAGTAAATTATCACTGTAGTGGCTCACTTTTATATCTGCAGATATATAAACAATATTACAGAGATGTATGAAAATATTCTTTTCGGATTGCAACTCGAGTTTACGTTAGTTCAAAGCCTGAAGTACAACAAATTCATTATTTGTTGATAATTTGGCAGAAAACAATGCATAATGGATTGGGTCACAAAAGGGCTTATGTCATTGACTCTGTACGCAAATATGAGTTGAAAAGATAAGCCAAGGGTTTATAATCCTAATAGGGAGTTCATAAAACTGTGAGCCTTTTTCTGTAAAAGGCTGTTGCAGATGAGACAACGGGATCACAGTAATAAATTAAGGATGCTCCCAATCGTGACAAGTCACACCCTTTCACCAAGGTACCTGTGACCCATCTTCTGCATACCTTGTACAACCCCCTTGCTCATCCTATTGTACTCAGGTCATTTATTTGGGAAAACGGCGCCAATGTCTCCCCTCTTCAGTGCTTTCTATCGACATTTATGAAATTTTTTAGTAAAATATAATTATTTCGATTAATATTATAAAGAAGTGCATGCATGCCAGCCGCTCTATAAAGAAGTATGTTGGTATTGACAGAATACGATTTTTATAAGTTACTACTTCGAACTGGTTCACTGATTCAGTTGTTTCACAAATCCATTTAATATTCTGAGTTTAATACCAAATACAACATGACTGAGGACAGCCAAATGAATGAAAACTCAGTCTAGTCTAATAATAATTTATTATTATTCAAACTTTGTCCTGGTCTTACAACTGATCTCTTACAACTCGGTTCTACTAAATTGTTCGAGACACAAAGAAAACAGAAAAAGAATGCAAGGGAACGGACCTCAAAGATTCGTTTATTTCTGTGAGCTGAGTGAAACAGAACTCATTTGTAGTTTTAGGTATCTGTCATGGTTTGATGCCACCAGATAAATAGCAATAAGTGGGTCTTAATCATCATTAACATCTTGGCGACATTGTACTCTCTAATTAAGCAGTAATTTTACATTTCGGATAATGGTTGTCCCCCCAAGACGTTTTCATTCATAATAAGAAGTTCCTTTTCAAATACACCGGTCGGGGAATAGAGCTTGCTTGAAGAACCGTCCTTTTCATAATCCCATGGAAGGAGAAAAGTATTAAAATTAGTGTGATTAGTTGGTTCTTGGAAAATACGGTGGAAAGGGCTCCATCTTACTTAAGCTAATTTGAGCTACTTTTAATTAATTTATATGAATGTTGACTCTCCAAAAAAATAAAAGGTTTTCGGAGTCGTCCAGATAGTTATCAACTTACTTAGTAATTATTTCCGTAAGAACTGTCTTCACATCTCAAATGTGTGCAAATCTGAACTTGAAAAGATCAGGACTGATGATGTCTTTTCAATAAGGGGTAAGTCGGTTCTCCAGACAATAGAATTATTCCTGGAATTCGACAATGAGTTTCCTTCCTACTTAGTAATGAGTTCCAGCACTAGGGCCTTCCCAGATCAAAAGTATGCCGGCAACTCAAATCTTGGCTTCTAGAAAACAGGATTACTGGTTTCATAAATAAGCCCTTCCTCCAAATAATCGATTTTATTTTAATAAAGACCGGCTGCGTAAAGTAAACAGATTTCACATTGCTGGTATAGCACACTTGTGAACGAATCTCTCCACATATTCTCTATTTATATGGGAAAAAAATCCTTTGAGTAAAATAGAAGGGGGGTTACTGAACATATGAAAATACGAATATCGAGCTTAAAATATGCCTTATAAAACAAAATGCTTATAACAACAATTGTAAACAAACAATAGTTTAACAAGATTGGTTCAATAACATTTTGCAATCAGACAACGGAGATATTTTTAATTTTCTACCTCCCCCTTTTGAACCCCCCTATTCTAGGATTTAGCCAATAACCAATATGACCTTTAGTGTAAGGTATAGATCGAAAGGGTGAAAACAGGAAAGCACGGATAACTTGTTTAATATTTGAGCCAAAAAATGTATATAGCAATAATTGTAGAGCATCAATTGGTTAACATAATTGGTTCTGTAAACACTTTCTATCCAACTCATAAAAGCTGATATACTTTTAATTATCGAATCCGAAAATCATAAATCTTGATGATGTCAAAACACAACAAATTTGCATGTATCTCGAATAATAAAGGCCTCTTGAAAACAGTATTTGGAATTTAAATATTTATATAACAACATTTGTAGGTTCATACATTTGCTATAATATTGATTCTGTAACCGACTTATAACGGACACATATCAAATTTTCTTAAGTCTCCTCTTTACGAACCCCTCCCACTGGTCTGATTTTGGCCACGAATATAATCTTTTCTCTTTACATAAAATTATTAACTATATAATGAACATACACACACACACACATATATATATATATATATATATATATGTATATATATGAGAGAGAGAGAGAGAGAGAGAGAGAGAGAGAGAGAGAGAGAGAGAGAGAGAGGGGAGAGAGAGAAATAAATTTCGGAGATCATAGGTCACAATAGATTTATAGTTCATAGATCATAGTAGATTCCTAGTTCATAGCTTATAGTAGATTCATACTTCTTACCTTGTACAATAGTTCATATAGTAAATTCATAGGTGATAGCTTATAGTAGATTCATGGATGATCGCTCATAGTAGATTCATAGTTCACAGTAGAATCATAGTTCATAGCTCATAGTACATAAACAGCTCATAGCTCGTAGTAGATTCATAGTTTATAGCTCATAGTACGTAAATAGTTCATAGCTCATAGTAGATTTATAGTTTATAGCTCATAGTAGATAAATAGTTCATAGCTCATAGTAGATTCATAGTTCATAGCTCATAGTAGATAAACAACTCATAGCTCGTAGTAGATTCATAGTTTATAGCTCATAGTACGTAAATAGTTCATAGCTCATAGTAGATAAATAGTTCATAGCTCATAGTAGATTCATAGTTCATAGCTCATAGTAGATTTATAGTTCATAGCTCATAGTAGATTCATAGTTCATAGCTCATAGTAGATTCATAGTTCATAGCTCATAGTAGATTTATAGTTCATAGGTCATAGTAAATGAATAATTCATAGCTCATAGTAGATTCATAGTTCATAGCTCAGAGTAGATTCATAGTTCATAGCTCATAGTAGATTCATAGTTCATAGCTCATAGTAGATTCATAGTTCATAGCTCATAGTAGATTCATAGTTCATAGCTCATAGAAGATTCAAGTTCATAGTACATACCGGTCAAAGAAGACTCGAAGTGAAGCCCATACCCTTCATAGTAAACTATAACTCATTTGCGTGGATCTTGTCAATTTATTAGTAAATCATATGCTCACTGGGTCATTAATTGATTTTGTGTGTGTGTGTTTGTGTTCGTGGGTAGGTACGTGCACGCGCGCGATAACGACTGAAATCGGACCAGTGAGAAGGGCGTTTATAGGGGGGAATTTCGAAAATTCAAAATATCTCCGTTATTATACGTCGGATCGAGAAAAATGCAATTATATTGCAGCTTTAATGTTCTATGAATGTTGGTCTATACATATTTCCCGTATCATAAATATTAACCGAGATATTTGGAATGTTCAATAAACCCCCACTCCTATTCATGTCATATTAACAACAAGCTGTTATATCATCATTACAAGGTTAAATACCAAATACGGTTTTCATTCAACTTTTAATTTGCGAGATACATGAAGTGTTGTCATCAATTAAGAGTTTTCCTTCGTTACTGGAAAATGATCATCAAATGTATACCATACTCGATTTTTAACCATTTCAGTCGACACTAAAGATCGTATTTGCTATTGGCTGAAATCGGGGGTGAAATAGTGGGGAGGGGGGGGGTTCAAAAATTCCCAATATTCCGTTATTATGAGTTTGATCGTATAACGTTATATAACCAAATTGGTTAAGTTATTGATGTGCTACAATTGTCAATTTGTTTAGTACCTCTTCTAAGTATAAAGCCAGTTATTCGTGCATTTTTGTTTTCAGGATTCTGTAACCCCCCCCCCAGAATATCTTCTAATCATATTTGTTTAACATAGAAATAGAGAACATGTGGTGAGAGGATACCTCAAGTATGTTATACCAAAACGTAGGAAGTCTGCTTAGTTTACGCAGCTCCTGCATGACGGCTTTATTATATGATAGGATAAGGGAGTTTTCGAATTAGGCCTCAAGGTATTTTATTGTTATATGTCGGTGGGTTTAAGTCTGTGCATGTGAAACCTATTTTAATTGATACTGTTGTCATACCTGTCGGTGGAGACCGTCGTCACTGGCTGATGATCGGGTACAGCTGGCATTGTGCTATCGATGCGATTGCACCATCTTCAAGCCCGTCAAAAAGTTGTATTCCAACTTTGTTGGTGCCTTTGCATCCAAAGCACAATGCCAGCGGTACTCGACCATCAGCTAGTGACGACGGTCTCCACTGACAGGTATGACAACAGTATCATTTATACTGGCGGTTCTAACTCTTTATTTTAATTTAGTTTAACACAATCTTTGAATGCTTTATTGGGTTCATTTAATTCAAAACGTATGGGTTCGTAGGCCCCCTTAAGGAATATCAGCTATTGATCCAACCTAGGAGAGGACGAAAATGAGGTCCTTTCAAAAATATATATTCGGAAATTCAAAATATATCCTTATTATTGGTCGGATCGAACAAAGGTATAGAATCAATCTAATTCTTAATTTAATTGTCTATAAATGTTTTGATATACACTTTTTCTGTACTTCGAATATTAACTGAGATATTTGCATTTTTTTCATTTTTAGCCTTCAGTAAACACCTATTTTTAGTCATCGTACGTGAACAGTAACCCATCATATCATAAAATGTCCTATTACAAACTTAAATACGAAATATTTTTATCAAAAGGCATTCATTACGCGATATATGTAAATGCAAATACGTAGGGCGATGACGTCATCAATTAAGACTTTCCGGTCTTGACTCGAAAATGTTTATTTGATCTATGCAATTGGGGAGGGGGTCGATATTTCAAAATATCTCCTTTATTATGAACCGGTTCTAAAAAGTTTATAGAACCAATCTTTTTAAAATATTATTGTTCTGCTCATTTATTCGTAACTCCTCATATATTAAGCGTGTTATTTGTAATTTCTTCTTTTCAGCCATTTTTAAACCCTTACTTGTACTCGTCGGATTTTTATTTAGAAATAGCAAATGTATGGTGAGGTGAGAACAGTAGTGTGTCATACCAACAGGTGGGAAATCTGCTTAGTTTACGGAGCCCTTGCGTGACGGACTTCTTTTCATTACATAAGGGTTTGCTAATAGATTGAAGTGTATTCTAATTTCATTCCACTTCTCTTCATTCACTAATTCAAAAGTATTGTGTATGTTTGTTTAATCTATGTGTAGGCGTGACAACCTCACATTACTGGAGATGAACGACGTTGGACCAGTTGTTTTCTGTGTGATATTGCACATGTTATTATGTTTTATTACTGCTTTGGAGAACTAATTACAAGTCTTGAGTCGTCTGGCATTCGTAAATACCGCAATTATGGTGGACGAGTAGTTATTCACAGTTAAAAGTTTTATTGGATTTTTGAGGGGTAGAGTGGTATTGTGAGGGAGGCCAGGGGTTGGCGCCGGGAGGGGTGGCGTCTCAATGTGGCTTCGGTAACTGAGGCATTGGTTTTGATTTACAATTATGTCCTGTGAGAGCTTTAAAATCATTTGGCTTTTTTCCTTCATTATAGTTCTGGCGAAAAGGTATTGCAGACACTAAGTTCTACTTGAGGCTGGGGTGCCCCACAGTAAATTGTTTTGGCAAAGTAAATTTTATTGCAGCAGGGATAGCAAAGTAAACTATAGTGATAATTAAGTAAAATGTATCGCAACAATGATAGTAAAGTAAATTGTATCACTGCTGTGGTAGCAAAGTAAATTGCATTGCCGGGGTGATAGTATAGTAAATTGTATCACAGCAGTGATAGCAAAGTAAATTGCATTGTCGGGGTGATAGTAGAGTAAATTGTATCGAAGCAGTGATAGCTAAGTAAACTATAGTGATAATTAAGTAAAATGTATCACAGCAGTGATAGCAAAGTAAATTGCATTGCCGGGGTGATAGTAGAGTAAATTGTATCACAGCAGTGATAGCAAAGTAAATTGCATTGCCGGGGTGATAGTAGAGTAAATTGTATCACAGCAGTGATAGCAAAGTAAATTGCATTGCCGGGGTGATAGTAGAGTAAATTGTAACACAGTAGTGATAGCAAAGTAAGTTGCATTGCCGGGGTGATAGTACAGTAAATTGTAACACAGTAGTGATAGCAAAGTAAGTTGCATTGCCGGGGTGATAGTACAGTAAATTGTAACACAGTAGTGATAGCAAAGTAAGTTGCATTGCCGGGGTGATAGTAGAGTAAATTGTATCACAGTAGTGATAGCAAAGTAAGTTGCATTGCCGGGGTGATAGTACAGTAAATTGTAACACAGTAGTGATAGCAAAGTAAGTTGCATTGCCGGGGTGATAGTAGAGTAAATTGTATCACAGTAGTGATAGCAAAGTAAGTTGCATTGCCGGGGTGATAGTACAGTAAATTGTAACACAGTAGTGATAGCAAAGTAAGTTGCATTGCCAAAGTGATAGTAGAGTAAATTGTATCACAGAAGTGATAGCAAAGTAAATTGCACTGCCGAGGCGCTAGTAGAGTAAATTGTATCACTGCTGTGATAGCAAAGTTAATTGCATTGCCGGGGTGATAGGAGAGTAAATTGCTTTACAGCAGCGATAGCAAAGTAAACTATATTGAAACAGTGATAGTACAGTAAATGATAATGCAGCAGTGAGAGTAATGTTAAGTGCATTGGCCGAGGTGATACTAAAGTAAATTGTATTACGAATTGTATTGAGTTAAAGTAAAGTTGTGTATGGGAACTTTAATGATTCTTCTTGTTCATTAGGGGGCCAAAAAGTGCTATGATCATCAGGACGGGAGAAAAACGATATTTCCATAACTTTCTATCAGTTAAATGAAGATATTAACTGGAATCAATCAGGCTTTGGTTTAAATTAATCGGCGATCCTGGAGTCATGGGTTGTACCCTAAGTCTCCATCCTGGCTCCTATTTATCGTATTTTATTAATTTTTTTTTATATTCGAAATTATTCATTAATTTTGATATTTTCACCTTAGAATAAAAAGAAATACAAAACAGGGCCCAACTTAAACGTAAAGTAAAATACCACGAGAAAATAAAAATAAATTATTTATTAACCTCCACTTTTTACAACTAAGGGACGGGTTATCTACAGGTTACCACCCTATTCTAGCCAGAGAGGCACTCAGGATTTTATTTAAGGAATTTCGTCACTAAATAAATTCCTTTGTCCAGGCGGGAATCGAACTCGCCTCTCTAGGTTTACCAAAAGATAAACTAAAGGTTTTTTAAAATGAAATAACGACCTAACTAAAAATATATCAAAATTAACTTTGACTACCATTGTTAATCGCAACGGGTTGAAGAGACAGATGTGTTAGGCGCATTTGAAAGGTCAAAGCAGGAGAATTAAGAGGAACTTCCTAGATAAGACACTACTTCTATGCGCATTTTTATTTTATCTTCCATTTCAATTGTGAATAAAAGAAGAATTTATTAAAAAAGGAAGTATTTATGAATGTTTTGATCATGTATTATTTTAAGCTGTAAGACATTTTATAATGCCATCTTAAAAATAAGCAAAAAATGTCTAAATACATTCAATAGATGCTATTAAAATAGCAGTTTCATGGTTTTGAATAGGTTGAATATTAATTGCTGCTGATGAGATAGGAGCGGTATTGTTTTATGACGGATTAGCATAAGCCTGAATAGTATTTGTGGCGTTTATATTCGTCGTGACAAATTCAGGGACGTGTTTATCAGCAGTCAGAGGCACGTCTGGATCATTATTCCCGGCTAACTCCTCAAATAAGGATCATCGGTTTTTAATTGTTTGTTTTTATGGGGTAGATCGCTTAATTCAAACTAACCTCATGAACTAGGACAAGCTAGGAATCAGCTGGTACACAGGTTCTTGGATGTAGGCCCTCAGTTCGGTTATTCGAGGAGTATTTTAACAGAGGTGAGTGACATTCCAAAATATCATAGTAGTTGTACAATAGTACAAAATCACTAGTTTAGAAAAAAAAAAGTTAATTTTTTCAAAAATACCAAGTCAAGAATAAGATAACTACAATTATTTTTTTAGCAGATGTCCTTTCGGGCATATCAGCTATTGAGCTTGTACTTATGACAAGATTTTCGAAAAGTTTATTCAGATGTCAATCGCTCCTAACCACCGATGACGAAAATGTTCAAAATTAGTATATATAGTCATTAAACTACATTTTCAATTAGTTAAGAATTCTTTGCATCCTTAAATACAGTGTACACTTTACTTTATATTTATATATTAATATATTTATGGTTTTATTAAAAGGTCCCTCCTCTACAAAATGGACTTTCATTAAAACCTTGATGTAATGAGTTTTTTAAATGACTCTACTTATTATATACATTATATATATATATATGTATATATATATATATATTGAACGGACCTCATTTTCGTCATCTCCTGGGTAGGATCGATTGACATTTTCCAATGTCGAAAATTGCGCCATGAGTACGACCTCAATGGGTGATATTCCTAGGGAAATTTGCTAAAAGCAAGCTCGCTGCTTAGGTCTGAAAGCAAAAATATGACGGAAACGAGGAAATGCTATATTCAAAGGAAATCTATATAATCAGAATTAAAGAAATGCAAAAGACAACTGATCATATCGACATTAAAAGAGCCAATATTCTAATCTGTTACAATTCAATAACTCTAGAGTTGTTAAATAGGAAATATACTACCTATACTAAAGTTCCGTGGGCCGTAATTCTCACTGACTTTTAGTATTCCGAGTCCTCTACGTCGTATGCTACCTAATCGATACCAAAATCCGAAGCTCTACTAGATGTAAATAGTACGTGTTTCGTACGTTACAACCGTGCAATTAATACAGATAGGTAAAAATTTGCACTTAACAATAAGATACGCGCAACACAAAGAAAGCATAATAACACCCAATACTAAAAAATACCATCCATGTAGCCACTAAAACTTAGTGTCCTTAACCGTGAAAGAGCACCATCTTTCAGTTTATTATCTGTTCAATACACACATGAAGAGGAAATAACGTAACTGAATGAATGGACCAAAGCCATACAGATTAACGATAAACCGATTCATTGAAACAGATTTGAAGTTGTTGTACTAGTGGCAAGGTGTGAAGGAGAATTGTTATTTATTTATAGAATGAATTGTATAGTGTATACCAAATAGCTATAAATGAATACTATAATGAACGGTAAATAGTGAATAATAAATGAGTAGTCTAGTGAGTAGGAACACAGAGAAATGAATAGTATAGTGAATAGTTGCTCCCAAAGATCAGTTTAAGCTCAAGATAAGCACGAAGCAAAAGTTTTTGTAGTGCACAGAAATATAATTATAGAAGTATTAATTGAAAAAGTGTACCAGTTTTGTTATCAAGGAGGTATCATCACTGAAGTCAAGGGTAGTGGACCAGAAGTTGATGGGAGCATAGCAGAGGCTAAGCATGCCTCTCGAACAAAAGGTGTATTCTATATGTGTAATTTTTGCTAACTCATTCGTTTGAAGTTTACTGCTCTATGAGAAAGTGTGTTGAACTCTTCACGTATAAAATAGATCAACCATGGTCAAAGGATGAGTGGTTTTGGCGTAGTATTCCCTGAAAATGATGGATTTAAAAAAAACCAAATGTGTTAGATAACTTTTTATTGAAGTACTCTTGGCAACTGATGTTACTACTATTGTGCTAAAAATAACAACAATAATGAAAAAATAACTCATACATGCTAAATGAATATAAAGAATAAAATAGTTTCGTTATTTTTATATTATTATTATTGACCATTTCCTTGTGTGTAACCAACGGCGAGATAACAGAACCTATTGGTAAATTTTTTTGTTGCGTTTATTTGTTTACTTGTGCAAACGTTTGTCTGCCATATGCAGGGACGGGGTTTGGAAAAAATCGCGTGTTTGAAGTCGAAACCACTCATCCGTCCACTCAATATTACTAATTGTGGGGCACAATATGTACAGGGTTTTCACGCTTAAGCGATTCGTTGCCTCGCAATAATAAAGTATTGAATACGTACACACGGCAGAATGACGCAAAAGGGAGTATTATAGCTGGGGGGGGGGACGGCAAGGGAATTTGGTCAATGGAATTGTTGAATGGTAGGCGTTCTGGGCTGCATACCACTCGCTAGCTGCCATACCGTCCCATCGATCAGGCTTTTATATAAGGGTTGAATTTCAGCTGCTATATGAATATTAAATCACATTAAAACGCCTGTATATTAGAGGTATGCCACCTGACGAGCAAATTGGATTACACTGAATTTAGAGGTAAAACGTTGCCAGTGCTTGGCTCAGTTCAAGTATACTATAGGAAGCCTAGATCATATATTGACTGGTTGCGATCGCTAAACAAAGGGAATATACTATTCTTGTGGTTCTGTTTAGTCTCTATCATCCAATATCAAACCTTGTTGACCTTAATATTAATATAAGAATTTTAAAACTATTACACCTGGCCATGATAACAATTAAATGACCTCCTTTCAACAGCAATGACAGTTCAAAAAGGAACTGATCTATAAAACAAATTGTACAAGATTTCTGCTCAAATGTATTTATTTGACTTATTCTTTTCAAATAGAATGGAATCCATTGTCTATTTACTAGATTATCTTGTATTAACTAGAAGTTACTTCTCTTAACGAAAATTACTAAAGCAATAGTAGATCACAGTTCAATCTGAAATGCTTCCTAAAATAAATTAACGAAAATGAACTCCAAAAACGTCCGTCACGCAGGGGCTGCTTAAATTAAACAGATTTCCCACGTGCGAAACGTCTTTGCATTTATCTCAAAAAGTAAAAGTTCAATGAGAAGAATATTTGGTATTTAATATTCGAACAATGTGGTTTATTTTATAACAGAGTATTGTTTAAGTAACATGAGTAGAAGTAATGGTGTGGTTTGCTGAAGGCTGAAAACCCAAAAATGCAAATATTTCGGTTAATAATCAAGATAAAGAAAAAAACGCACATAACGCGTAATATTTCATTGTATTTATCTTATTATGTAATATGAACATTACATTTCCAATGGTTCTATACAATTTTTCAATCCGACGCATAATAACGGAGATATTAAGAATTTTCAAGATTCCTCCCCTCTCTCTCTCTCTATATATATATATATATATATATATATATATATATATATATAAAATTATGGACAGACCTCATTTACGGTATCTAGTTGCTGAATCGATGGACAATTGAAGAAATTTTTCAAAAATCGCGTCATGAGCACAATTTCATTAGCCGATTCCCCCTAAGGGAAATTGCTAAAAGAACTAGTTTAGCTCATTGATTTGAAAACGAATTGGATCAAAATTCGTTATTTTTGCTGAATGAAAGAGTAACTAACCTACCTAATTCGGGCGATATTAATTTCTTTATACCTATCATATTTGTTTTTTATTAGCAGAATATAATTTTAATTATATTTATTACTATTTTTAAGAGGGGGGTGGGAAGAAGTGGTGGTCAAATAGTTAAAGCAGTGGATTAGTAAATTAGAGGAACCAGGACATAAACATTTATTTTGCTTTGGGGCCACAAAGCTTCAAGCTTTGATTTCTAGCTGGTACTATTGTGTCCACTCAACATTATGAAGCAACATTGAGTAGCTGCGTGTAAAAAGAAACAAAGATAGTGCTAGCTCGTTGTCTGTCATACATTCTTCACGATAGTGTCACTCTTTACGTAGTCAAAAGTATTGTTCACAGTCAATCCAAAAGGATAAAAGTAACTTTTAATTGGTCCAGGTTCATTTAATTCTTGAGTAAGCAGACCATTTATTTGTAATTTTTTTTTCTTTTAATGAAGACTTCCGTAGGTTCTGGAACAAAAGATTTTCATTGTTTTAAAATTGTAACGCGTGAAAATATATAAATACAAATATTGTAAACGTTTATTGAATTTATTACGTTATTTGAGAAGTCAGACTAGTGTTACTTATTTTATTGGCATTTCTTTCTTTATTTGTAATTATATCTTCAGGACTAACAAGAAAAATGAAAACTTCATTGACAAGTTATTACACATCACAAATATACGGAATCAATACCGAGCTATGTAAAACTAATTCATATTTTCCTTGTACTCAAACATCGAAGTGTTAAGCTATGTTTGTTTAGGGATATAATGTAGCATTACCTCATTAATCGTAAAGATAATGGAAGTTCTTGAAAATAACCCGTATTGTGAGCAGTTTGGATTGTGCTGCGTACACGCTCTGCTTAGCATTGTCCTTCATCGTAACTTCATCATAAACAGGTAAATACCTAACTTTGAGTAAGAACCAAATCAACTCAAATCAATAAGAGGTCCATTGTACAATAATGCCCAGTGCACAAGAAAGATTGCCTAGAATGAAATATACAATTTATATATATATATATAAAGATATATATAATTTTCTTAAGGGAAATCAGCGATACGCGATTTCGAAATTTTTCCTCCTACCTATCGATCCTACCTAGGAGATGACGAAAATGAGGTCCGTTCAAAACTGTACTATTGTTTAATCCTTACCGAACTCAATATTTAGTCATTTTATGTAAAAAGTTTATGAAATCGGACCAGAGGGAGGGAGGTTTAGAGGAAGAGAATTTTGAAAATTCGAAATATCATCGTTACTACGTTATACGTCGGATCGAAAAACTTTTTATAGAATCAAACTATACATTTATATATATAGAATTAAACTAAATTAAATGTAATATAAATATTGTCATATACATTTATTCTCTATATTGAATATTAACCGAGATATTTGCATATTTCAGTTTTCAGCCTTCAGCAAACCCCCACTTCTTCTCATGTTTCATAAACAATACTCGGTTATGTAATAAAACACGTCATTCTAAGCTAAATATCAAATATTGATTTCAAGAGTATTATTATTATCAAATATTATACGAGATACATGTAAACATGTTCTGGTGACCCTCATACATGTAATTGATTGAGATAAAAATTATTCTGTTCCCTTATAAATTACATTACTAGATATATTAATATATAGTTTTCAATCAAATTAATACGTTATATTTAGATATATTTCAGTAATTGTTTTTCTTTCCAGTAAGAAGTTGGTTGGTTTACATTTCAGATGCATTCCGTCTGGAGGTTTCTTCTTATCGTTTATATTTATTCACTTAATATTCACGGTGGTGTTGTGTTACCGGTATGTAAATTTATCTATTGTTAAACTTCACGCGGGAAATCTGCTTAGTTTACGCAGCCCCTATTTATTAGTACTTCCTAGTGCCCCGGGATGATCAGTGCCTGTATCAAAATTAGCTGAATATGAATATAAAATTGTCATAGAATGGTATCAAGGCATGGGTCTATATAAGAAAAAAATGTAAATTTCTGGAGTAATCAAAGAATTTTGAAATCTATTGCTTGCATGTTGTTCAATCAGATATTTATCTGATTCGTCTACCATTAAATAGCTTCACTTAATGCTGATATTACTAACTAGGGAGCTGCATATTAAATACAACACTGTTCACGTGCGAGTGCTTCCACTAGTTCACTTAATAAACTCACCATTCGTTCTCTAACACACTGCCACAACAATCTACCCATCACAATTAATTCTAACATAGAGGTTCGAACAATGAAGAACATTTTAACTTAAATCATTTACAAGAACTATAGTAATGTTGAGCCATATTTATGCATTGCTTTGAGTATTTGATGTAAGTATAATATTTATTTGTTTTGCATCTTATCATTTTATTTTCTAATTACAGGGGAAACACATCTCCAAGCGGAGTACTTCCATATATGCTTAACCTTTTGAAGTCCAGTTTAATTTCAAGGTAAAAAAAAATAGTATTTGAAATTTTTTTTGTATGTCACTTCTTGACATATCTTTCCATCATTTTTATAAATGAACAAATTAAAACATTATTTTGAGCTAACTAACGAGAAATTTCATCTAATTCATAGTATAGTAATAGTTCATGACGAAAGTTAAACCTGACAAGGTCAGTAAACTATTTCTATTTAATTTTAGATGTTATATTTAGAATTCTACTCTACTTAAAATTCTGTCTGCCCTAAGAGTTACACATGTCGAACAGCAAACATGGCAAGTTCCATTGAATGTAATAGACCGAAAATAATTAATTCCTCAGTCAGGGAAATCAGTTATTGAGGTTCCACTAGACGCGATTTTCAAAACAAATCTTCAAATATCCTTCGATCCCACCCAGGAGAGGACGAAAAGTTAAATAACGTAAGAGATGAGGTAATTTAAATACGTTGGAAGGAGGAATAATAGAAAATTCGAAATATATATTTTTGTTCGGTTGTGAGGAAATTGGATAAATAAGCATTTCATGCAACAAAAAATCATGTTCAATAACTGCTGAAATCGGACCGGAAGGAAGGTTGGTTTAGGGGGGGGGGGATCTAATTTATTTGTTATTATGGAAGGGATCGAAAAATTTAATTTAATTTTATATATATATATATATATATATATATATATATATATATATTTCGCTTAATTTTTGTCTCATACTTATTAATTTTATATTAAATCAGCTTTTATATTATTAGCATACCCCAGCTGCAAGGGGGGGGGGTGAGATGGGAAATTACGAAAATATGAAAAATTTTCGTTCTTATAAGTCAAATGCACTAAATTGAATTTCATATTGTAATATGACTTAAGATTATAATTTATATGTTATGGGTGTTTAGTTTTTTGCTGAGTCAATACATTTTCAGTGCAGATGTATTACAGGCAATCTGTATGTTGGCACATCTCATCTAAAAGAACCTGCCCAAGTTGATTGTATCTATGTTATAGGTTGTTTCATCGGACTTCCACACATGTTTTGCCTAACTATCTTCAGCCAATCCAAAAGCAAACAATAATAAAAAAATAAAAATAAAAAAACACAGCCTTATTCCTTACTTTAGCTCCAGTAAGGAATAAGGCTGTCTTTTTTTTTTTTATTTATTATTGTTGGCTTTTTTTTTGAATAAGGGGTTCTCAATCTTGGGTTCGTTTGTTTCTTAGTGCTCCCGCGCTGATTACCCCCCCCCCCCCTCTCTCTCTCTGAATTACCCTTAAATATCAATTTTCCCTATTCCTTCTTCTTACCTGTGAATATTTTTTAGCAAATGTTCTGTCGAAAAACAAGTCATTAACATTGCTCATCTGTTCATCATAGTTTTCAAATATGTATCAAAAATGTGAGATAAAGAAAAAACGCCAACTCTTGAGCACGCGCTTAACAGTTAAAACTAAATTTATTGGGATTAATAAATCACACATCTGAAAGGTCCCAATAAGACCTACAACATTGGTTGGTTTACTTGGTGGCAATTTTGCCACGGTTTAAATGATAGTACAATTGTTGTCCACATACACTTACGCATATATATACCCACAAAGTTATATTATAAAAAACATGACCCACATTCATCTATTATAAATTCAAAGTATTAAGAATGTTTAAAGCGGAATTTTCTTGTTGGTTACACAGCAGCTGTTTGAAGAGGGTTTAATGATAAGGAGGGAAAATCGTGAGTTAGTACAATTACTAATTACGTTCTTTAAATTTATTTGATTTACTTAGTTATGCAAATCAATTGAAAATATTAATAAAGCGTGTCTAGAGTTCTGGTTGGATATCTCACATAATCCTCTGAGTAACCACTCTTCTAATTCTTCATACATAGATATTTATTGTTATCAGATAAATCCTAGTTAGAAAAGAGTGGTAACCTGTAGATAATCCGTCCCTATTAGCCAAAGTAGCAAAAAATGAACGTTAATAAATACTAATAATAGTAATACTGTGCATTAACTAAATACTGTGCATCATAACAAACAGGATATTCTCATTATTGAACCCAATGATGAGAATATTCGAAAATCCTATCCCGAAAAATTTTAAATATCAAGAATTGGCTATCGAGCTCAAAGAAGTATACAAACTGAAATCTGCCATAGTTACGCCTATTATAGTAAGTTCAAATGGACTCGTGCCAAAAACAACAATAGCAGGCACCAAGAACTTGAATCTGCCAACAACAATTATAAAAGAAGCACAGTAAGGGGTACTTCTTGATACAGCAAGAATTGTGTACAATTTTTAAATTCCCATTTACATGTCACAATCAAAAACTCCATATGGGTTGGATTTTCCCCCGATATGAATTTTATTCCAGTTTTTACTGAGCATAAACCTACCCCCCATAATAATATCAGATAAATGAAGAACCATTAAATTTTGCTGGCTAAACGTTACAATTTTTTAAGTACGTCTATATCCACTTGTCCTTGTTCCTTGCCTCCGCATCCTTCTTAGCAGCCTTAGGACACAATAAATAAATTTTTTTTTTATTCATGAGTACAACCAAATTGGAATTGTACTGAATATAATGCACTAGCTCAGATACCCGGCTTCGCTCGGGAATTCATTTGAGGCTGAACGGTGATGGTATTTTTTTGGCAAGGCTTTACTTTGCACAATATTTTGACATTTACCCGTCCCTGTGTTTAGGGTTTATACCCGTCGTTGCTGTGGATTTTTAAATAATAAAATTAATTTTTTATGTAAGACTTCACTGTCCTCCATATTGTTATATTTCCCTTCTCCTGTGCATTATGCGTAGCTTTGTATTATTAAGGTCAAAATATTAACATAGATTTGAATTAATTAATTTAAACACATACCGAGTATTATTTAGTTTGGGTGAGTCTTTTGTGCCAAATAAAATTGTTCACTTCCGCTAAAGGCTTTAGCGTATATCTCGTTTATTATTTGGCATACCAAAAAAGTGTATATAACAAAAGTTACTCTAAATAACAAAGTAAACAACTTTTGCCAAGTTCATATTTGCAGAAAACCCATTAGAAAACGAAATAACGCTATTTATAAATTCAGGCCTCCCTTACAACCCCCACTCCTCCCCGTCCCTAGAAATGTTGGTATGGCTTATTATAATAAAGGCGTTAGTGCTAATACACATACCGAGTTTTATTTAGTTTGGTTCAGTCTTTTGTGCCAAATAATATTGTTGACTCCCGCTATAATTTTTAGCGTATAACGCATTTACATTTCAGTATATGACGAAAGTGTATATAACAAAAGTTACTCTAATTAACAAAATAGACAACTTTTGTTATGTGCATATTTTCTAAAAAACCAATAGGAAACGAAATATCGCTATTTTTAATTTCAGGCCTCCCTTATAACGCCCACTCCTGTTCGTCTCAGAGAAAATTAATATAGCCTATGTCCGTCTCCTGGCTCTAAGCTACCTCCTCACCAATTTTCAGCCATATCGGTAAAGCCGTTCTTGAGTTATAAATAGTGTAACTAACACGACTTTCTTTTATATATATATATATATATATATATATATATATATATATATATATATATATATATAGATGTATGAAAATAATTAGTGGCGGTTTAGAGGGTAGGGAAAATTCCAAATATCTCCGTTATAATGAGTCGGATCGTAAAATGTTGCAGAACCAGCTTTGTTAAACTATTGGTGGTCATCAATTGTTGATATTTGAATGTTTCCGTAACTTAAGTGTTAAACGTGTTATACGAAAGTTTCAGCTTTTAGTAACCCACACCCTTCCCCTTCTACTCATCGGTTGTTTACATAGAATATGTGGTGAGACGAGATCACAAGTGTGTGATATCGGTAAGTGGGAAATCTGCTTAGTTTATGTACCCTCTGGACGCCGGACTTTGTTCACTTAGAAACAGGATGGTCTACCACGTACTGGACATTTTACAAATAAAGGCCCAATGGAGACTTTTACGCCATAGTTAAGCAATTTATCAAATCAAATCATATATTACTGCATACAGGAGTGGTCCAGAACACACTAAAATTCCTTCTCGCAGTATCACCAGAGCCAAGACCTCCTCTATCAGTATTGCATACTGTTTAAGCTGAGCGCTCCCTCTGCTCCAAACTAATTTTGGATTACTTGCAGATGCCGAGACTCTGTGAAAAAAACAGAACGCCATATCCTGGAAGAGGGCACGAGGGGGATTTTGGAGTCCTGGACCCTGATGCTTTGGGAGTTAGCTGAGGACTTTGCAGAAGCGGAAAGTACTATTATGCAATTACAAACAAGAATCAAAATGAAGGAGAAGATCCATGAAGAAGACGTAAGTATCACAGTTTACATACAATAAAATAATAAATATATATAAAACTTATAGTGGTAAACATTAAATGTATGAAGTACTTGAGTCATGACTGACTTTTATATTAAGAAATCCATAAATTGATACAATAATCTAATTTAGTTCTATTATCTATAGGTATGTTTTTTCTATCCCCGATTATCCATTGGACCATTAAAACAGAGCAGTATGAGTTTCAGTTTTTAAATTAAAAAGAAAATTGTCTCTCCTTCACTAAATTGTACCATTCTAATGAAATGAGCGAGAGCATTTCAAGTTAAGTTCTATCTCGCATTTTCCTAAAATAATATACGTTTTGGTTCAGTATTGTACCCCCACTATATGAACAATTCCTTTTAGCAGATTTCCCTTAAGGGAAATCAGCTATTGAGGTTGTACTCATGACGGAATTTTCGAAATTTTTCTACAAATGTCCATCGATCCTACCTAGTAGTTGACGAAAATGAGGTCCGTTCAAAACTGGATATATATATATATATATATATATATATATATATATATATATATATTTCTCTGTTACCGCTCTAGCGGTCGCAATTTTTGTTTAATCGTTACCAAACTCGATATTTAGTCGTTTTATGTAAAAAGAAAGATCAAGTTCGTTAACGGCTGAAATAGGACCAGTGGGACGGGGTGTTTAGAGGAGAGGATTTTCGAAAATTCGAAGTATCTCCGTTAATATACGTCGGATCGAAAAATTGTACAGAATCAAACTTATTGCAAATTAAATTTACTATAAAAATTGTTATATACATTTATTCTCTATCTTGAATATTAACCAAGATATTTGCATTTTTATTAAATCTGGGCGGCTAACGGACGAGTGACTTTCCCGCCAAAAGCTAGTTCGGCCGTTTCCTTAACTGCTCGACTCTCGTGAAATTTCTCTATTGTAAAACTTCACGTGGGAAATCTGCTTAGTTTACGCAGCCCCTGCGTGACGGACTTTTTTCTTTTTTTAGTAATTCATAAATTTAAACAACCTTTTAGGAATGAAATATGCATTCTATACGAGATCTGTGCTTTTTATTCAATGAAATTAACATTAACGAAGATATTCACTAATACATATTCTAGGGATGAATCAAGAAACCCCCCCCCACGTAATCTGTCACGCAGGGGCTGCGTACACTAAGAAGATTTCCTACTTGTTGGTCTAACACTCTATTGATCTCTTTTTTACCATATATTTTTCTGCTTCTAAGTAAAAATCTGATGTGAAGAAGTGTAACACTGAAAACAAGAAAGTATGAACAACTAGCTTCATATTTCAGTTAAAAGTTAATGTATAGAAGAGAATCTATAGTTTAACAAGATTGGTTCTTTATCATTTTGCGATACAACTCACAATAAAGGAGATATTTTGAATGCTCGAATTCCCCCTTTCCTATACTCCCTTTTCTTCTTCAATCTCAGCCATTAACCATTTTTACTTAGAAATAGATAATATAGGTTGAGGCGAGATCTGTAGTGTGTTATACTTATCTGCTTAGTTTAACAGCTCCTGCGTAACTAACTTTTATTCAGTAATTGAGATAGAAACGGGCAGACAAACAAACACTTCAATTTTAATGTCATTTTTTTAAGATAACTTGTTCCATGGCTTCAATTATAATCCACTTGCAAAGATCATAATTAAGGCCCTTGCTCTATTAGGATAATCGGAATAAATTACATTGTATTTCCTTCAAATAAAATTGATATTTGGTTACCAATTACATATGGTTCCTGAAGTAAAAATATACCTATTATTTCTCTCACTATGTGTAGACTTAATGAGTTGGATAACCCTTAACGAATGCCCTAACGAACTGCCCTACACTTATATAAGTAATGTAAACTCCCAAACAATTACTAATATTTTTTCAACCATTATAAATCGCGTGTTGGTCGCTAGAAGAAATAGATTGAGCATAGAGTTTTAATAAGGCACGAATATAAAACTAACCCTAACCCCACGTTTCCGTATTCGATTTCAGCCATTAACTAATATCATCTTTAGTGTTGAGTGAAACAATGAAATATCGAGTATGGTATAGAACAAAAAAAAATTTTTGATCTAAGAACAACTGACTTAAGTAATGGCGTCGTCACGCAATGTATTTGCATGGGCCGCAAACAATAAAAACTCAATCAAAACAATATTTATAGTAAATTTAATTTGATGTAAGATTGATTCTAAACATTTTTTCGATCCGACAACTAAATACTCGGCTATCAGAAACTTCAAAAAAAACTTTATTGGTAACACCAGTACAAATTTAGAATAGTTACATAAATACAAGCAATTCGACTACTGAGACAGGAATGAGGAATGGGAAAGAGGAGGAGAGGTATTTATACTAAATTATTGAAGAATGCTGAGTCGGCTGCTGAGGTGTCGTCTGGAGGTGTGGGAACGGTGGCTTTGGAGCTTAACTCCCCCCTGCCGAAGATTCGAAGTCCACTGAGAAGTTTTTTTATTAGGAAGGAAGTCTCCAGGGATCAAAAATTCTTCCTGGTACTGTTGCTGGAGTTGCTTCCAAAGAGATGTCATCTGTAGACGGGTTCTGGTGAGGTGGTTGGCGTTCCAGACACATTGATTTACATTGTTTAACTAATATTAAGACATTAAAAATAAATAAATACAAAACTATTACATACAGGACTACTTGTGTATAATCTAAACTAATAAATTCTAATGCTTCTATACTAATGTTTTCTATTCTAGGGGTGTCTAAGTGGTCAAATGTGATATTGAATTGTTTTATATGCTGAGGGCTGTGTTCGAAGTACAGCATTTCTGTGTCTATGACTTCTGTACTAGGTTGGGGACATTCCAGGATAGATTCATTATTTTGCAGTTTAATGAGTGCTGTTGTGGGGAGAAAAATGGGTGTTGTTATGTCTGAAATGTGCATATAACTAGTCTTAAAGCTAAGGTGTAGATCTACATCAGCTATATATTTAATAAAAGAGTCCGAATGAACGGATGTTGTTACACATTTTTGAGGATTTCCTAGAAGTAGTTGAGAAATACATGAATCACTTATCATTCTAATTTGGCTACAATAATAATTATTTAATATAAAAGTACAATTAGCTAAAAATATGTCAGTGTTGTTGCTTAAGATTGTGGTATAGGGTGCGATTGTAGAGATCTGTTGGTTGTTGTGCATTATTGGAGCTTGTAGTAAGTAGTATGTAGTGTATCGTCTGCTGTGTAAAGGAAGTGACACAAAGAAGTGAAGAACACCTTGATTGATGGCACAATGTATGTATTTTACTGGTCATCCACAGAAGTTCTAAATTGGTTGAAATAAGCGGAAGTTTTGAAAGAGTTTTTACTTCTATTTGACTTATGAGCGAAGAATGGGCGATTCCCATTTTACACATTTCTATGCTGTTTTCTAATTCATTTATCCGAATATAAATGTAGTTAAGTATTATGTAGAGTTCGGTGAGGTGAATATGGCGTTCGTCATTGTCCATGGAATTAATTAACGTCAATGATCTGTCATTGTTTCTGTTTAGGGCATCTATGTCATGTTTTAATGTATTGATTAAGTTTTTGTTGTACATAGTCTGCCGTTCAATATTGTGCTCTATGTGGTATGAGTTGGTCTGAATCGTGTTGATTACTTTATCATAGTATTGTTTGTCTTGTGCGTCCATATTTCCTGTTAACCATTTAATGGCTGAACCTAAACCATTAATGATACCACGCTTCCTCCTTGGATTAGTATTTATATTAAAAATTGTTTTAAGTTTGTCTTTCGTAAATTGGAGGAGTCGATTTGTGACGTCCTGTGTTTTGAGGTCTTTAAATCTCGGAAGAATTTGTTCTGTACCAAGAAGTTCAGTGTATAAGTGAGTATAATTAATGTAATGCGTCAATGTATAATATTTGTCGAGAGCATATGAGTCGGGCAGTTTGATAGGCAGTATACCAGGAGTCTTTGATATGTCAAGTCACATCATATTGGAGTGTCTGAGTCAGTGTCTGGAGGAACCATAGAGCCAGATGCCATATTTGTATCTCCATCTAAAACAGAGGGATTGTCTGAGTTGGTAATTGGCTTTTTTCGTGTTTTTATGTTCTAAATCGGATTTTATCTTTTTACTTTTGATTTTAACTTTTTTCTTTTTAAGTTCACTAATATCTTTTAGAATATTTTCGATTTCTAATAAATTCATATTTTGCTTTATAGTATTTGAGCTTACTCTATTATTATTATTATTACTGTAAGTAGAACTTATACTATTATTATTATCATTTGATTCATTATTATTATTATTATCATTATTATTTGATTCATTTATATTTGAATCACTTGAGTTATCATTATTATTATTAACATTATTACTATTTATTAATCTTTCATTTATTATTATTTTCTTTTTATTATTATTATCATTACTATATTCTTTAATAGCTTTAGTAATTATATTCGTTTCAACATTAAACATTTTATTATTTTTGAAACAATCAATATATTCTTTACTAATACTAATTTTCTGTTTAATAATACCTTTATTTTTATTATCGTTGGGGGTTGGATCTGACAGTCCTCATGGAAACTGTGTTTTGTGACGTGGCGGGGAACGCGGCCTATTAAAAAATTGACTTTGTCTCTGTGCGTCCCAGTCCTGATTGTGGGGCATCTGGAGGTAGTGTGGTGTCGGCATTTGTGGTGGTCTTTCCCAGTGGGGCGGTTTCCAGTCGTAGCTTGTTCTGGGCTCATTATTGAATGGTCCTGTGTCA
Organism: Riptortus pedestris; assembly: GCA_019009955.1. Lineage (NCBI taxonomy): Eukaryota > Metazoa > Arthropoda > Insecta > Hemiptera > Alydidae > Riptortus > Riptortus pedestris. The sequence continues at coordinate 33,159,997 of CM032231.1, forward strand.
AATTGCCTGTCATGTCTGAAGGAATCGTATCTGGGCGTAGGCTCGTAACGTCTAGGTCGTTGGTAATGTGGTATGTTGCTTGGAAATGTGGGGGCGTTGTTATGTCGTGGCCTGTGGAAGTCGTCTCGTTTTTGTGGGTATCGGGGTTTGTAACTGTCTAGTCTGTGGCGTACACCATAAAGTCTCTCCACTATGTGAGAGGCCTCATTTTGAAGAGCGTTTCTAATGTCATCCAAAGAGTCGAGTTTCATGTGTTTAATGAAGTCGCATAGGTTGGGGTGAAGGTGTGTAGTCACATGATGAACAATTTCGTTGTCTTTATAGCGTATGTAATTTCGTGTGTCAGGGTTGTCGTCCATTTTAATACGGGAAAAATGAGTGCTCTTTTACTAGCGACTCTGTCGACAAATTGTATGGGATGTTCGTGAAATAGTGGTGTTATATTAATTAACTCAGTTGATAATTGTTCGATGGTTCTGGAGTCGCGAAAGCTTTTTTTCAAGTAATTTAATAATTCCGGAATTGAGTTGAAGTCGTTAGTCAGTAAGCAGTGTCGCGCGTTTCCAGTAAGCCGTGCCTTTACTTTAGTAAGAAGTCGTGCATGATTTTGTGAACCTAAAGTGTTATCAACTGTGCATGTATTTTCGAAAACCGCTTGAACCGCTTTTGAGAAATAAATCAAGTCCTCCGGATTGCCATCATAAGGGGGAATGTGATCATAGTCTTCCTTTGTGAGTGCATATGTTATTGTCCGTTTTGGTTCTGAGGGTTGCATGTTTTCGAGGGCTTCTGTGAGTTCGTTAACGGAAATGTGTCTGTTTTGGGTCAGTCTTTCTTGTAAATGAGTCATTTGTGTATATATATATATATATATATATATATATATATATATATATATATATATATATATATATAAATATGTTTATGTAATAAAATATGATAATAAATATAATGATATGGATTTTACTGATATTAAAATTAGTTCTTAACAAAAACAAAAATGAGAGAGAAGAGAAAAAAAAATTTTGTGAAGTTCTAAAATTAAATATCAAATGTGTCTGGTGTTGTACCTCAAGTCCTCTTGAAGTCCTGAAGGCCAAATATCTATAGTGAGTATTGAAATACTCCCGTTGTGAAGTTCTCCTGGTGAATCTTCTTTCGAAGCGGCGTCAGTCTTCTTCAGCTGGGCTTCTGGCTTCTACTTTCAACGGTACGAGTCCCTGAACTTCGGGCGCCAACTAAATACTCGGCTATCAGAAACTTCAAAAAAAACTTTATTGGTAACACCAGTACAAATTTAGAATAGTTACATAAATACAAGCAATTCGACTACTGAGACAGGAATGAGGAATGGGAAAGAGGAGGAGAGGTATTTATACTAAATTATTGAAGAATGCTGAGTCGGCTGCTGAGGTGTCGTCTGGAGGTGTGGGAACGGTGGCTTTGGAGCTATAACTGACGTATAGTAACGGAGATATTTGGAATTTTTTTAATTCTCCCCCACTAAACCCCCCCCCTCCCTCTGGTCTGATTTCAGCCGTTAACGAACTTGATCATTCTTTTTACATGAAACTACTAAATGACGAGTTTGGTAGCGATTAAACAATATTTGCGACCGCTAGAGCGGTAACAGACAAATATATATATAATTTGTATGTTGCTGGATGTGGGAGTGCAGATCTGGGAAACAGGTCTCAATAACACGAAGTCTTCCCACCAATTTATTTATTCACGCACAAGGCCTTTCGGCACTAACGTGCCATCATCAGGTGCTAACCAACAAACAACAAAGAAACAAGCTTAGGCCAAGTTATGCATTCAACAATTACATTTTGAAATATTTAACAAAATAGAATTTCATACTAAAATCAGTCTTAGAAAAAACGTCCTAACTTAAAACTACTAGAATCTAAGTCAAACATTAAAAGAATATATTATAGTTCAATTAATTAAAATAGCCAAAGTGAATAAATACTCTAAACATTAACAAACACATGTATATAAAAAAAAAAAAAAAAAAAAAAACGTTACGTTGTAAAAACCTATAAAAAAGTTACTATAAATTAACAATTATCCTACCTTCTGCTGTATAATTGACGTTAACGCCACGGCTTTGGGGCCACTACTGGCGACTAGCAGAGATGGAGGAGGCCTACTCAACAGGACAGAACTTGGCATTTCCAATTGCACATTTAGCAGACACCGCTCCGTCTCTCCAGCTCAATGTAGAGAGGTTCCAATTTCTGAATTAGTTTGTGGTTATATTCCCTCGCCAATAAAGCTACCTTGTGTGGGGCATCTTCGTGCTTTTCTTTCCTCAAATGCTGGAGGAACGATGTTCTATTATCTGTGAGATTCTCAAAAAAAAAGTATATCCATTAGTGTCGGAAATTGAAGAAGAAACCGAATAATGCCAACTTCAGCTGACAAATCTCTTCCAGTTTGAAGTTTAAAAGTCCATCACTCAGGGGGTGCGTAAACTAAGCAAATTTCCCACGTGCTAGAATAAGACATTTATGATCTAATATTCTCTAATTATGTGTAAAAACCGATGAGTAGAAAGGGGGGGGGGTTAATACTTCAATTACGAAAAAATGCATAGAATAACAATTGTAGAACATCAATAGTTTAGCAAGAATGATTCTATAACATTTTACAATCCGACTCATACGGACATATTTTGAATTTTCGAGTCCCCATCCCCTCAAAACTCCCACCATTCTAGGTGATTTCATCCAATAACAAATATGATCTTTAGCTTTGACTGAAAAGGTTAAACATCGAGTATAGTAGAGATCAAATAAATATTTTCGAATAAAGACAGAAAAATCTTAATTCTCTATCTCACAAAGTAAAAGTTCAGTGAGTATCATATTTGGTATTTAACCTTGGTATGAAGTGGTTCATGATATAACAGCGTATTGTTAATATCACATGAAGAGGAGGGGGAGTTTACTCATGGCCGAAAACTAAAATAAGGAAATATCTCGGTTAATATTCAATATAGAGAAAAAGTGTAAATAATAACATTTATAGAACATTACATTTGCAATGAGGTTGATTCTATACAATTTTTCGATCCGTAGCATAATAACGGAGATTTGAGTTTCCGAAATTCCCCCACTTAACCCTCTCCCACTCCCAATGGTCCGATTTCAGCCATTAAAGAACTTGGTCTTTACATTTACATAAAACGTATACATACAGTATTTGTTAACTATTAAACAAAAATTGCAACCGCTAGAGCGTTATTATATATATATATATTTGAACGAACCTCATTTTCGTCATCTCCTAGGTAGAATCGATGGACATTTGAGGAAATATTTCGAAATTCGCCTCATGAGTACAACCTCAATAGCTGATTTGGCCATAAGGGAAATCTGCTAAAAGAAGGATAAAGACTCTTGAACATCAATTTCAAATAATTAATTGACATCAAAGAAAGTCTTCTCAGTATTAAATGACTTAAAGTGAAGGTTGTACTTCTTTTTTTTTTTTTTTACACAGCTTTTCTGGAGTTAATTCCTTTAAAAAAATGTCTCTTTGATAGCTGAGAGTCTGTAAGAGACAGGACCATCAATTCTAATATTCCCAGACTTGGAGTTATTCAACAACACCTCAGATGACCCGATATATTGGTAATACGTCAGAACGAAACTAACATAGATAAATGTCATAAATTTTTCATTAAATACAGTAAATTTAGGGTAAACAACGAATAGTAACTCATTTGCGAAGATAAGGCTTAAAGTTTTTTAAGACTCTGAAATTGAATAAAATTATTTTAGTTACAGATTTTTGAAGATATTCAAAGACATGAGGAGGAAGTACAAAAAAGGCAGATTGAAAAGGTCTGTATCTTAATTTAAATAGCATAAACACAATTGTTTACATTTCTTATCTTAATTGTTGTAGTTTTTGAAGTATTTTATCAGATTATCAATATTACCGTCATTACAGTCTCTTTACTAGTATGGAAGCACAGTGCTGAGATTTTTTTATAATTAATCTGGTTTTATGAGTGTGATATAAAGTAAAATTATGATTGTCAGGAAAAAACTAAATACCGGAAGATAATCCAGGGACTTCGTTCGGAACTCCAGTCCAAAGAGGAAGAGCTGCATGCCGCTATGGAGATTAAATCTGAACTGATTGATAGAATCAATAATATTTTTAAAAAGAAGAATTCTATTCGACTAGGAAAGTCAGCTTTGTTGAAAGAAAATGTAAGTTTGCTTTTTTGTGTGTTTGGTTTTTTAAAGAATGATTTTTAATTTTATATAGAAGAAGAAAAAAAATACTTTATTAAAGAATTAAGTGGGGCTGCTTAACAATAATAAGCAAAAACGGAGAAAGTTTAAATGAAAACTAAGCCAAATTGTGTCTCATTTTAGAAAGGGAATAACATACAGAGTTTAAATTGCAAATAAATAACTTGTCAGAGTTGTTTCATTTTGTTATTTCATAATAACTTTAATAATTAAATTATTGCTCTCAAGTCATCGAGCATTTCAGGTGGTAGCTCGGTTTTCTAGCTAACCATCAGCATCATCACTTTGTTGACCATCACCTCGGTTTTCTAACTAATCATCAAAATCAACATTTTGTACAAATAGAAGTCTACTCACGCAGAAGCTGCTTAATAATCTAATTTCCACAATAATAAAGGGTAGAGAGGTTCGATTTCTCAATCTGCTATAATTATTTTCACTTTACCTAAAAATTCTTATATTTCTACAATAGATATGGGAGCTAATCTTCTAAACACTCATAATTCGTTACTGCATAAAAGGAAGTTACAATTTGATTTTCAGACAATATTTTCAGGGTAGATGAACGTTAAGCGATTTATTTTTATTATTTGATCCCTATAACCCCCATGGCCCAATCTCACTATTAACGAGTACATCTTTTGTTGAATATCTCAATCAATTGGTGTCTAACTGTATATATAAAATAGAAGACATTTGCTAAACGATCCGTCGTAGCCACATGTTCTCCGTCTTGAAGATTAGCTGTGCTCAGTTGTTCCAATCTTTGTGACATCAAGATCTATTTAATCTAACATTTATCTGAGCTTCAAAATATTTGTAAGAAACTTTTCTGCAAATATAAGGTTGTGTTTCACGTTTTATGACAATGAAAATAAAACGGTCATTCATTTAAAAGGCTTAGTTGAAAGAAAACATTATAACAATGACAAGACTTTGACTGTCCCTGTTCGAGACACTTAAAAGCTATCTTTATATTAAAATATCTCGCTTGTAATATAAACAATGATGTTATATAAAACCTTATGAGACACGTGAGAAATTATATAATATCTTAATACGTGTACTAGTTTTACAAATATATTATGTGGTATGAGAATACCATATGTACACAATCTTTGTGAGCTGAGTTGTTCCACTCATGGATAACAAGATCACTGTAATAATTAAATCATAGATTAATCCAGTTATTGCTATAATTCGTTATACCTACAACTCAATTCATCCGAGAATGCTGATGGGAGTGTAGGATCTTTGCACCGGGGTACCCCAAGGTAAATTCACCATCTTCAGTGACAAGCTACAGGAGTACAAATTTAATATTTTATATATATATATATATATATATATATATATATATATATATATATATATATATACATAAAGAATATTAATTTTATCAAATAGTATAATTTGATCATCAAATTTTATAATTTAACGAAGGTAATTAACAGAATAAAATTTCAAAACCAAAGCAGAGACCCAGCCAGATTTTACTCGGCAATGCAGCTGAGCACATTATAAGTCTGAAAACAAGAAAATACAAATAATTCCCTTAATATTCCAGTAATGGAAAAATGTACATATAGAATAACAATTATAAAGCGTTAAACGTTGTACAAGATTGATTCCATGGTTCTTGCTGATAAGACTCCAGTAATTGACAAATATGACCTTCAGATTTTCATGAATAGGTAAATATCAAGTATAGTATTGACAATTGCAATAAATATTTCTGAGTATAAAACAAAAAACCTTAATTGAGGATGGTAGACATAACATATGCGTGCAACAGCTAATAAAGATCTGTTGGAAACAATGTTCCGGATTAACCTTAGAAAAAGTGGTGCCATGATATATTAGCTTGTTGTCATCTTCAGATGGGTACAAGTGAGGGTTTTCTGCTTGCTAAAAACAAAAAAAAAAAAACAAGAACTTCAATCCTAGAAAATTAGCTACAAGATTGGTCCTACAACATTTTTTGATCCGCCTCAAAAATAACAGACATTATGGATTTTCAATTAATTTTGAAAAACACTAACAAGATTAAAAAATATATAAATATACCTATTTCTAAAAACATTTTTATAAATATACTTCTTTAAAATAAATCATTTTTCTATTTTTTATGTAATTTACTTAGAAATATATCTTACCTTTGATATGTCTAATTTTCTCAAAAAATGTTTTATTATATATTAAACACGGCTTTCGTTGTTTACCATAACAACACGTGTAAGTCAAAGGTTATTTTAACTTCAATTTCGAATGCGTGACATATAGGTACTTTACAAGAAGAATCTACTAGAGTATATTGATCCAGTTATTGTAAAATGTACATAACTGCTTTATAGTACGCCAAGAATTTCTTGAAATATGATTGACATGGATTTCTGAAACCATATAATAAACAAACTATTTCCATTATTCTCATAAATAGACAAAAAATATAGGGTTTTTTTCTTATACATAGTTGTATCGATATATTTTAGATATACTTTTGAATGGATCATCAATATTTTTCTGCTTAATTTTCAATTTGGCTAATATCACTTACTTAGTCCAATCCCATTCTCCCATTTAGCATATCATAGAACCCTATTTTATCAATCCATCTTTTCCTCTAAAAACTTCAAGCAATGTTTTTATTGACGGTGGGGAGACAAAAGAAAATAGCTCATGTATCTTATGATTATATTTTTGTTAAGAAGATTTAACGGGCAAACTACTCCAAGCGTTTCCGTAGTGTAGTGGTTATCACGTGTGCTTCACACGCACAAGGTCCCCGGTTCGATCCCGGGCGGAAACAGAGAACTTTTTTTTTCGCCATTATTATTTGAATTAATATTTTTTTCTTTCACTTAGTTATAAACTCGTTGTCTGAGAATTTTAAACATTTGTTACCATGCACTATTTATTCTTTTTCTAATTTTCGTCATAATCGTTTTTCAATGGGGATTACTATACCAAAGCTTCTTAGGTTACTATAAGCTTTCGAAGCTTAAGTAAAAAAATTGTAACATCGAGTAATCCTTTAAATCATACATGACTATCAACTTAAATAACTGTCCTGACGTTCTTAGAAATTATTTATCAAAGAGCATTTAACAATAATTTCTATTTGTTTTTTAATATTCCAATTTAATGAAATAATAGCACATGAAATAATATATACAATACCATAAATAATTCTAGTACTTAATATAAAGAGTTCATCACTAAAATTTAACAATGAATCGATTTTAAGTCTTTTGCCTAATTAGACTTATTTTTAAAATTGTTTTACAATTATATTCCTGTTATTTGTCCACTAGCTGTACTTTGGAATTTTATAGTCGGATCTAAAAATATTTGAAACCCTTCTTATTGCAAATTTACTTTTCTACAAATGTTGTCCTACACATAGACTCCCTAACTTTAATATTAACCGGCATATTTTCTTTTTTTGTTTTTATTCACCCCACAAATAAACTTGTAAATAACCATTGCACATTCTCAATAAGAGAGTAAACTACAAGATTCGTTTCATCCGACAAGAAGAATCTGGTGGATAAGTTTAAAAAGGGGGTAAAATAAAAAAAAAAATGTAAATATATCCGTTAATATGATTTGGATTGAAAAATGTTTCATAACTAATCTTGTTGGAGAATAACTTTTTACAATTATTGTTGCCGACATATATGTTTCTCAAACTCAAATATTAGCTGGGTTATTTGCGTTTTTTTTTTTTTTTTTAATTTTGTGTCTTCTGAAAACCCTGACTCCTACTAATACGGTTTTAGTATAATTCTCTTAGAGTAAATCAGCTATTGAGGTTGTACTCATGATGGGATTTTCAAAAAAAACTTTTCGTCACATGTCCATCGATCCTATCCAGGAGATAAACAAAAATGAGGTCAGGGCTGCGCTAACTAAGCAGATTTCCCACGTGTGTCACGTATTTTCATTTATCTCAAAATGTAAAGGTTCAATGAGAACAATATTTGGTATTTATGCTCCAAATAAAGTAACAGCTTATTGTTAATATGACATGAGTCGGAGTGGGGGTTTACTGGAGGCCAATAACTCAACTAAATGCAAATACCTCGGTTAATATTCAAGATAGAGAATAAATTTATATAAGAATATTTATAGTACTTATGATAACGGAGATATTTCAAATTTTCGTAATTCGTCCCCTCTAAACTCCCCTCTCACTGGCCCCATTTCAGTCATTAACGAGCTTGATGTGATTACGTAAGACGATTAAATATCGAGTTTGGTAACGATCAAACAAAAATTGCGACCACTAGAGCGGTGGCACACAAATATATATAGAATTTTGAACGGACCTCATTTCATCATGTCACTTGAGGGGAACCCGTTAAAAAACAGAGACGACATTTTCTTGATATTGATCATTCTTTTACCTTTCGTTCTCGCCATTGTAAAAGGAAGGAGAGAGTAGATAGAGTGACTAAATTAGAGGCCAGATCCCCGGATTGTGGGGTGTCCGACCGGGATTAGATTTGCTGGAGTAATTACCCCGCCCTTTATCTTGCTACCCTTCCTTTGCTCTGTCTGGACATTTTCATTTACCCTCTTCTCTAGCCACTTCTACCTTCACACTAACAGTAGCCAACGAATAATACATCATGCGCGAAATACGTTTTGGAAATGGTTGTTCAAATAAATGATCAACTACACAAAGTGTTATCTAAAAACTAAACTGAAATGGTCCACTACTTAAAAGATCCGTCACGCAGGGACTGCGTGAACTAAACAGATTTCCCACGTAAAGTCATACAATAGAGAAATCTCCAAACGAGTGCGGAACAGTTACGGAAACGGCCGAACTAGCTTTCGGCGGGAACGAATAGAAGCGGCCATAGCTCGTCCGATACACTTAATAAAAATGCAAATATCTCAGTTAATATTCAAGATAGAGAATAAATGTATATATTTATAGTAAATGTAATTTGCAACAATATTGATGCTATACAAATTTTCAATCCGACGTAGGGTAACGGAGATATTTCGAAAATCCTCCCCTTTAAACCCCCCTCCCACTGGTCCGATTTCAGCCATTAACGAACTTGATCTGTCATTTTACATAAAACGTTAAAATATCGAGTTTGGTAGCGACCAAACAAAAATTGCTACCGCTAGAGCGTTAACAGACAAATATATATATAATTTTGAATGGACCTCATTTTCGTCATCTCCTGGGTAACATCGATGGGCATTTGAAGAAAATTATTAAAAATCGCGTCATGAGTACGACCCCAATAGCTGATTTCCCTTAAGGGAAATCTGCTAAAATAGATCCTTCTTGATTAAGAGTCTGAAAAAAAGAAAACTTAGAGAATGATTTTTGAGCCAAAGACAAAAGATCCGCGTCAATATTTTGAGCTCCGTCCTGTTCTCAGAGTATCAACTACTTTATTTCATAATATTTTAAATTTTAAAATATTTTCAATTGCTTAGTATAATTTTTTATGGACGAGCAAACACAAGCTATTTGGACATAGCGGTGTGTGTGCGTGCGAGGTTGTGCAATTGTGGTTTCAGAGGGAATCAGATTTCTTCTTGGTAACTTTTTCATCAGTTAGTCACACGCAGAATGCATGAGGACAAAAATAAATATATATTTATTTATATCATCCAGGGTAATTATTCGTATGGAGCAGAAAATATTTCAATATAATGATCCAGAGTTATGCAAGATAAAATGTAGTTTACTGGACGTAAATGCAAATAATGAGATCTCGGGGATATAGTTATTATCAACTGACTCTGAATTGTAAACTCTACAGGCAGGGATCGGCGAATAGAATGAATAACAACATTTATAGGGCGTTAAAGATCCAAAAAGATTGGTTCTAAACCATTTTTCTGACCGACATATAACAGCTTTTAAATCAGGTTTGGTAACAAAAATTGGACTAGAGGGCTGTAGAGCCAAAAAATGTATTATTACTCATTTTAATATAGGCTTACTATGACAAATGATGTTATTTTTTTAGACCTATATAATATTTCTAAGTATGATTCGGATTTGGGTTATAAATCTGCGCGCCTAGCCTACTCATTTGTTATTTATTTTTATTATAGCTAACTTCGTTATTTATTTCCATTAAAAATTTTAACTATAAGAGGATTTCAATTATTTCATTTGTATAATGTCTTACTTAAACAAAGTCAAGCTGAATTACCACAATAAGTGATAGCGGATGTTGTGCAAAATAAACTTTTTAATTGTTGTATATATTATCTTATTTCCTCCAAAATGTTGACATTATTGAAATGACTATGTACTATCTATAACTATTAAACTTTACATGGTAATGCTAGCTTAGCAAGTGTGTGTGTGTGTGTGTGTGTGTGTGTATATATATATATATACATCTTTATATATATATATATATATATATATATATATATATATATATATATATATATATATATATATATAAGTCTACTGTACGTGTGTAAGCCACTGAACTCCTCCTAAACGGCTGGATCGATTTGAATGAATTTTTTTGTATGCGTTTGGGTGACTTCCTGGATGGTTTAGATTCACAAATCAGCCCGGCAGATGGAGCAGAAGTGGGGGTTGTAAGGGAGGCCTAAAATTAAAAATAGCGATATTTCGTTTCCTATTGGTTTTTCGGCAAATATGTACAGGATAAAAGTTGTTTATTTTGTTATTTAGAGTAACTTTTGTTATATTCACTTTTGTCGTATAACAAAGTATAAACGAGATATACACTAAAAAAGTAAAGTGGGAGCCAACAATTTTATTGGTCACAAACGATTGAACCGAACTTAACAATACTATATATGTAAATTAGCATTAATTCGTCCATGATTATAAGCTGTATTAAATTTGTTAGGTTCGAACGGGAGTAATATTATTATAACGGATGCCTGGATAAAAAATCGCGATATTTCATTTTCTATTTGTTTTTCGGCAAACGTGCCCATAACAAAAGCTGTTTTCGTGTTTTTAAAAGTAGCTTTTGTTTTAAACATAATATTATTAAATTTAATATCCTAATCGATTGAAATATCACGCAGGACAACGTCTGTATGCATATATATTTTAACGGGCTAGCACATAGGCCTGAAAGAATAGTTCGCCCGTCTCTATGTGAATGATTAGATTAGTAATAGGGCTCCTTAGGAGAGGGTAGCACCTGTCAAGAGACAGTGGAATTACTTAATGAAGCCATAGACCGAGAGAGTGCAGCCCTGCGAGTCCAAAGTACAATCCGGAGGACAGGAATGGAGGAGTCGATGCCGAGACACGAAGAAGTGAGGGCCCTTTTAATTTTATTTTCTATATGTGCCAAGTGTTTATATATATAGAATATATTAGCGGATCTGTGAGTAAACAGAACAAGTTATAATATAGAGACGGTCGGACACTTGCTCTCCGTGCATGATGGCACTCATGAGGCCGCCGGGCAGTTTAAATAAAAATTAATAACAATAATAATTAACTGTAAAACCGTTACAATATATTTATTTGAATGGACTTAATATTTGTTAAGATCCTGGGTAGAATTTATGGACATTTGAAGAATTTTCTTTCGTAATTTGCCTCATGAGTACAACCTCAATAACTGATACCCCTTAAAGGAAATCTGCTATAAGCTGTTATGAGGGTGCACTAGACTCTGAAGAAATTTCGGATATGTAGCCTCCTGCATTTTCCAAGTGAGTACATGTTGATTCCTAGTTCCTTAGCGTGTGTTCGCCGTTAGGTAGAGGATTGTAAGCAGTCTATTCTTCCACGAATGCTGGGTGGTATAGGAACGATTCAATCTGTAAAATCCGTCACGCAGGGGCTGCGTTAACTAAGCAGATTTCCCACGGGAAGGTTTACAACTGTTAAATCTACATACTGTTATCACCACCGTGAATGTTAAGGGAATAAATACATAAGGTAATAAGAAATCATTCAGTCAATTTACCAATTAATAATTTCTACAACGGAAAGCGCCTGAATTATAAACCAACAGGGCAGCCAATTTCACAGAGCTGAATAGATAGAATTATTCTCCGGAATGATGAACAATTAATGAAATATATCTGAATATAACATTAATTTTATTGAAAACTATTTACTATAGCTAGTGGAGTAATTTGAAACGAATCATGTATCTCAATTTTAGTAATCAAAGAACAAAAGAAGGGGGGGGGGGAGGTCAACAGAACGTATTTGTTTGTATCTCGTATAATAAGGTTTGTTGAAAACAATATTTGCTATTTAACCTTGTAATGAAGTGGTTCACAATATAACAGCTTATTATTATTATTTATTATCGTCCACTTTTTGCAACTTAGGCTAATTGGGACGGGTTATCTACAGGTTACCACCCTTTACTTGCCAGGGTGGGATTTTAGGATCTTATTTACTGAACTTCGTCACTAAATAATTTCCTTTCCCCAGGCGTGAATCGAACTCGCCACTCTAGGTTTACCATGTGAGATTAAGGTCAACGCTTTAACTCACATGGCTAACCTGAGCCTCTATTATTAATATGACACTAGTAGGAGTGGGGGTTTTCTGAATTTGGAAAACTATAAAATCAAAATATCTCGGTTAATACTCATTACACGGAAAATATGCATAGAACAATATGTATAGTACATTTCATTTTCAATAAGATTGCTTCTGTACGATTTTTTGATCTGACGTATAGTAACGGAGATATTTCCAATTTTCGAAATTCCTTCCCTCAAACCCCCTCCCCCTCCCCCTGGCCCGATTTCAGCCGTCAACGAGCTTCATCTTTCTTTTTATATAAAACGATTATATATCAAGTTGGACAACGATAACCCAAAAATTGCATCCGCTAGAGCGGTAACAGACAAATATATAGATAGATCTATATATAATTTTGAAGGGCCTCATTTTCGTCATCTACTAGGCATGATCAAGGACATTTGATGAAAAATTTCTAAAATCGCGTCATGAGTATGACCTCAATAGTTGATTACCCCATAGCTGCAAAAATTAATCAGATTTCCCACTTGCTCATGAGGTACACTACTTAACTCATCTCCCATATATTCTCCTATTAATAAATAAAAATCAGATGAGTTGAAAAACTCCATTAAAGTTATGATAAAATGTTCAGAACAACAATGCTGGAGCAACAATAGTTTGACAAGATTTGTCTATATAATTTTTTGATCCAGCTTTTACTATTGAAGATATTTCGAATTCCTCTCCCTTCTCCCCCTCTTCCAAGTCTCATTTCAGGCATTAGGGAACATGTTGTTTAGTGTTGAATGAAAGGGTTAAAAATGGAGTATGGTTTAGTCAAACATTTTTAAGTCAAACTGAAATCTTAATTAATGTTGTCATCACACAAATTATTTACATTTATCTCAACTCATAAAGATCAATTGAAAATAATATTTGGTATGTAAGTTTGAAATAAGATGATTCATGATATACTGTTTACGATTTATTGTTAAAGTGGGATGACTATACGATTTTGGATATTATCTAAAATATAGAAAAAATAAATATGACAATATTTATAGGAAATTATAATTAATTGGTGCTATATCGTTTTTCCATCCAACATATAATAATTCTGATCTTTAGAATTTTCGACTCCCCCCCTCCTCTTAATCCCTGAGTTTGATCTTTAGTTTTAAATAAAACGTTCAAATATCGAGTTTGGTATCCATCAAACAAAAGTTGTGACTGTTAGAATGTTAACAGGCATACCCATATATTAGGAGGACCTAATTTTTATCACCTTCCTTGTAGGATCGGTGGATATTTGAAAAATTGAATTGTTTTGAAAATTGAGTCATAAGAACAACGTCAATAGCTGATTTCCCTGATGATTTCAACCGACACTGAAGATAGAGCGGGAGGTCTGAAAGTCATAATAAACGTATTGTGGAGAAAACAGACTTATTTTGTTCATCCAAATTGTTAGGCTCTATTGTCTGGAGAATTGAACTTTAGATGATTTATACAAAACACTTACTCCACGAATTAATTCTTAAAGTTGCTTAAGCAAACCCAACACCTCTCTTCATTTCATCTTGTAATAAAAAAAAAAACCTGATGTAGACACCAAATGACTTCCTTGAGCTCCTATTAAATTAAATAAACAAAATATTATGCTACACTCCATTTAAAAATAATTAAGTTAAAAGTGATATACGATATGTCTATTTCAGTTCAAATGCATCAGGTCATGGAGCATATTTTATAGACCCTTTTATGATAAACAGAAAATTTTCTATACAAATCTAAACCTCTAACTTATAAAAATATTTTTTTTACTTTAAACTCCTATCCTCCCTCAGTCCTTTTCAATCAAATAGATGGTGCAGAACAAGGAGTTCATCTTTTTCTAAAAATTGTCAAAAAACCTTGTAAATACATTATTAGCCTATTCGAGTTTCCAGTTTTTTTTTAATTGAATGACAAATAAAATTATTTGTCAGATAAAGTTTTGACTGACTTTTTCTTTACATTTGAGATAGAGGGTATTGATTCCTCCTTATTTTGGAATCAGAATAGTAATTCTTTCAGAATTCATGGAACAATTTTCTAGCCCAATAATTTTGAGCATAACAAAATCAAACCAACAATTGCCATAAAGTTTTTATAACTTCCATCTTAAAAAACAAAAATATTTAATTTTTTTATGGATTCTACAATTTTTAATCTCATTTAATATTTTTAAATAATTCCAATGCAAATTTTTATTTATTTCATTCATGAAGAACTGCAAAATATACCTTTTGTGCGTATTTGGTATTAAACTACAAATTCATTACAATATTGTTTTATTGATCAAAGAATATACAAGAACATTTGGAATAATTATCAATAAACATGAGAAAAAATGTGTTATTTTGGGCTAAAAAAGTGTAATTATAATTGCTGAAAAGGAGGTTTGAAGATGTATGTGCTTTTTAGGGTTATATGTATAAATTTATGATGGACAGTCCACATATATATTAATATAAATTGAGCAAGTACTTCAATACTAACCCATCTTTCCTGCATTATAGGAAAATTTGTTGGACGAGTTGGAAATTCAAAAACAAAAAATTGATATTCTCGAAAAAGAATTAGAAGAAACAAAAAAGATGTTAGCAGACAAAAGTGATGAGTGTTTTAAGGAAGGTGTACGTGTTGGGAGGAAACTTGCTGCCATTGAAGAGATGGGTAACAAAATCAATCAATAAACTTATTTTAACCCTGCGTGGTACACATGGTTTTTTAGACATATTTGGTAAACTATACGCCTCGGAGGCGTATAGACACAAAAATGCTGGTTTATTACCTATTATCATGCTATTTTGCAGCATTTTTATATTGTTTTCATTGATTTATTTACTTCTCTTTCAAAAACACATTAACCCTAGAAGCACCAAGCTATATTTTGTCTCGTGAAGCACCAAGAGGGCGGGGCTCGTCGAGCCCTCACTTTCCAAGGCTGTGAATTACAAAATATTATTATCTAATCCATTAAACAATCAGATAATTACCACAGAGAGCATACAACTTACTTAGAAGAAAAAAAAAATTTAGAAAAAACATTTGTTGGGACACGTAGAGACAGATAATTCTGGCAACAATAAAGGGAATTACATTTACCATATTTCTAGTTGCTTGGTCACAGCATCAAAATTTTTAATTCCATATTTATTAGGCTTATTGGGGATAAACATTTTAAAAATGAATTTTCCTCGAAAGCCAACAAGCTGTTCGTCGAGTGTAAGGTATGGGCTTGGCTCGTAGTTAGACTTGCAGTTCTCAATAAATTTACCCCATATTTCTGAAATAGGTGTGGCTCTGTCCGTTCTTCACCTTTCTTCCCGGGTTTCCCTGTTATCAAATTGGAGGCAGGCACCAATCCATTTAAAGCGGTTCAGAGTCATTGTGGCTCTAAAAATATCTCCTGAAATTTTGGGGTCGAATAAGCAGTGATTGGCTACTCGATTGCTCTTCATAGCTCCGGAAAATATTAATAGTCCCAGAAATGCATCTAACTCTTCTTTCTGCGTGTCGTTGTAAGTTGGATTTGCTTTTCTTTTGCCTGAAAAAATGGCGGATTTTCTATGCATTTCTAATACTGTGTTGGCCAGATTTTTATCAAGAATATCTTTATCTATAAAATATTTGAAAAGTTCTACTGGTTCAATAGTCCGTGCCGCATTATTATAAGTCCTAATTCCTTTGTATACAATGTTTTTAGTCGGTGTCTTCCCTGGAGGTTTAGCTGTCCAGATAGTTTCTTTTTCTTTTCCAAGTAGTTCTTCAGTTTGTATTATTATCTTAGAATATTTAACCTGGTCTATTCCTTTTGAACTACCTTCATTCACGTTTTCTGTTTTTATTATTTTAGAATTTCGGTACCGAGAATATTTTTTTTCCTTAGAAAAACATGCCATTTCTTTTATGTTGGAAGTGACATGCTCTTGTAATTCTTCTTCATCTGGCATATAGTCTGGGTCTTCATCAGTATTGTTACAGCTGTCTTCGGAAAAAACCTCTTGGTCAACAGTATCTTCTCCTTCATCCTCTTCCGACTCAAACGATTCGAGATCTGTGTCTGCTCAAAAATTAGATCTTGTGGAGCAGGCGTATTGAGAATAATCTATACAAGAACACTATACGTTTGGGAGGCGTACACCTACCCATAAGTCCTGGAACACAACACGCCTGAGAGGCGTACAAGAATTTACGTAGAAGTTACACTATACGTTTGAGAGGCGTAGTGTGTTTTGGAAAAACAAAGTTAACTTCCCTGTAGTGCTTCTGGCCGATGTGAATACCTCGGGTGTCTATGACTGAGTGAGTGAAGAGAGCACTGCTGGAGGGGCAAGAGGAAGGGTACAACAATGAAGTGGTAGAGAGCATTTTACGGTGTAGGTACGCCTCTGAGGCGTATACTGTGACACGCAGAGTTAAAAAGAAGTAGAAATAATATTAATATAACATTTTTATACATATATGCTGAATTGTATAATTAACTAAAGTTCTATTATTTCAGGTGTATTAGAGGAATTAGAAATGCTTAAAGACATTGAGAAAGCCTTAAGAGGACATATAGTAAGAAGTGATTCAGACGTTACACTAATAACAAATTTACATGATGCTGATTAAAGGGGAAATATCAAAATACTATATCATATTTGAAACTTAATTTTTAGTTATACTTTTCCTTAATTGTTAATACACTTCTAAATTGTGTTTCTAAACAATCAGTTGTGATAAAAAAAAAAGGATATCTCAATCAATATTTAAGTATTAGTTAAGTAAGAAGGCTTCATTTAAATGGAACTTGACTACTCTTAACATGAATGATTGGAACATTTTTAAGAGCTATTGTCCCAACAGAAATAAATTAAATAGTTTAAAAGTCAACAATAATAATATATGTGAGGTTTATCAAAAACAAAGTACTTTTTTTTAGAATATATTTTTAAAGCATTAGTGAGGATTCATAAAACATGGACTTTGATAAGTCTGCTGTGTCACCCCCACGTGTGTGTGCATGAGTGTGTTTATATTTTTTAAGTGTAATTAGCTGATGAAAAAAAATTTGGTTGTCTAATTTTCTTCCGAAAAATAAAATTATTCAGTGCAATAAATTGAATTCATGAAGTGTCAATATGATACCTCAATAATCCATAGTGTAAATAGATAATACAAATTATCCTTCGGCCATTAAAGGCCTTGGTTTGCTGTATGACTGGGAGGGAGGACTAGTGATCATATAATGTGCCTCCTGCTCTTTGTAGCATTTGAGACCAAAGCGTGTTATATCTCTACTCAAGTACCTCCTCAATTTCCTTTGGATGCTTAGTAGGTATTGGAGGATTGGATAGACATCCCACAATGAAGCTTGTTAATTGCACAGGCAAAGAAAATGTATTGTTCCATTTCTCATATTGTCTTACATACAACCATTGCCACTGAGCTACACCCATATTCCATAATAAACATATTAAAAGTAATAATAATATAATTAAATATATTATTACTATATATTAAAAGTTACATATAAGCTAAGTTACATATTCAAGCATTCTCAATCAATGATTAGGAAATGTCTCTGCTTAAAGCAGTTATATCAACTTCAGAGAAATCCTTCCTTAAAAAGTACTTAACTTTAAAATATATTGTGTGTGTTAATATATCTTATTCTATACTTCAGTAGAGTATAAGCTTCTAAAGTATATATACTCCAGCCATTGCTAGGATATAATGAAGTCCATTCTGCAATCTCTATAGATTGCATCAAATAATTATGTATCTAATAATGTAATGTTATAGCTTATACATCTCATAATATCCTTAACTTATTCCATTTAAAACAAATTAGCATCCACTTTAAGTTAAAATGCTATTCAGGCAGGCAATTCTTATTTAACTAAAAATCATTTCATCTATTCTTCCTGTACTTGTTTGTCTCTCTTCTCACCATCTAGAGGTAGCCTCACACATTTATAATTAGTTATACCAGTGCCATATCCGGTATTCTCACTATCAGAA
The DNA here is from genome assembly GCA_019009955.1 of Riptortus pedestris. Lineage (NCBI taxonomy): Eukaryota > Metazoa > Arthropoda > Insecta > Hemiptera > Alydidae > Riptortus > Riptortus pedestris. The sequence continues at coordinate 33,178,801 of CM032231.1, forward strand.
TGGGACTGTTATGGCATCCACTGAACTGAAAACCTTCAGTTCTCTGCTCAAGGCAGAGAGTCAGATCTGTTTGGCAACAAAGTTATTTATATCATTTTATTACTTCTTCACCTTGTTACATTAATAAATTTTGCAAACCATTCCATTTAGAATCATGAAGCACATGAATGATGGTTTCAATCCAATTGCCTCAAGGCTACAAGAAATACTTTGCTATACATTCAAAAATTAAAAATGTACCCTTGAAGGTGATCTTAATTGCAATGAGCTTCTCCAAAAAAAATAAATATTGTATTACATTGGATTCGAGGTTTTGAGCAATTGACTACTCTGCTACTAGAAAGAACCTTACACTCATTCCAAAACTCCCTTTGAGGACGTGTGAAAAGAAAAATAAATTATTTTATGTATTGTATTTCCTAATTTTTTTAATAAAAATTCATTAATGTGTTCATATTGAAATCCTTATATTCTGAGTACCATAGATATGCCATTTTACTGATTAATTATATCAACTCATCTAATAATAATAAGTCTATCACACAGGGGCTGCATTAGCTAAGATTTTCCATATACTTGTACGGCACACTACTGATCTCATCTCACCATACATTCGCTATTTCTAAGTAAAAATCCAATGTATAGAATTAAGGGTTTAAAGAAGGATGAAAACAAGAAATTACAAATAACTCGCTTAATATATGAGGAGTAATGAATAAATGAATAGAACAACAATTGTAGATCATCAATAGTTTAATAAGATTGGTTCTATAATATTTATTGATGCAACTCATAATAACAGAGGTGTTTTGAATTTTTAAACCCCTCCCCCCTTTATTCCAGGTCCAATTTCAGCCGTTAACAAATATAATCTTTAGTGTTCAGTGAAACACTTAAATTCCCAGTATTATATTAATCAAATAAACATTTTCGAGTTAAGAACGTAAAATATGAATTGATGACGTCACATCACAAGGTATTTGCATGTGTCTCATCTAGTAAAGATCTGTTTAAAATAATATTTGGTATTTAATCTTTGAATTCCCTTAAGGGAAATCTGCTAATAGTAAAAGATAATAACAGAGAGTGGATAATAAACCACTGTTTTCCTTCCCACATGCACAAGGGGGCTCACTGCAATAGCCTAGAATAAAGTACGTAAGTAGTGGTTTACATTGCAATAGATGAAAATAATGATGGTAATGTTTGTGTTTTTAACTTTAAATGTACATATATAGAAAATAAATATATAAATTCTTGGTTCTTGGAGGTTGTTCTCTGAATTTATGAATACATGGTAAGTGAAAGGCTATCACTAAATTACCTGTTGTTTGGAAGAAGTATTGGAAAGCTTGTGCATCGTTAGCCTATTGATAATTTACAGGGTTTTTTTTTCTTCATATTAATAGCCCAGAAAATGAGAGAGTCCCTAGAAGGACGAATAAATAAAGAATTATTTAGTGAAAGATATTTGGCATGTACTAACTGAAATGTTTGAATAATTAGAAGATGTTCCATTAGCTACTTGAGACATACAAAATAGTGACAGATCATAAATAACTTTGTCACTCCCTGATTAGAAAAAAAAAGTCTGTCATGCAGATGTTGCTTAAATTAAGATTTCCCTCGTTATGCAATGCTAACCTGATGATGTCATTCCAAATTCTAATTTAGATTTACCTCATAAAAAAATATAAACAGGTTTTGACATATTTTAGCTGGATATGAATTTTTAAATTAAGTTGCTTTAATCTTTGCTTTTAAGAAAAATCGCATGAGTAGAAGAGGGGTCAAATTAAGGATGAAAATTAAAAAATATAAATAACTCTGTTTATATTTGACTTAAAGAAAAAAAATTGTTAAACAACAATTGCAGCATATTAATTTTTTAATAAGATTGATTGTATAAAATGTATCAATCTGACAAAAGAGATTTTTGGAAATTTAAATTTTAGCCCTTCTCTTAACTCCATCTCCTCTTGGTTCAATGAAAACAATAAGTCATATACCTATGCATTTGGTTTCGATGCTTTGGCTTATTGCTATTGTGAAATCAGTAGGAGAGGGAGTTTACTAAATTCTGAAAAGAAAAAAAAATACAAATATCTTGGCTAATATAAGAGTCCATAGAACAATAGTAATAAATTAAATTTGCAATAAGATTGGTTATAGAAAACTTTTTGACCTGACTCATAATAATGGAGATACTTTGATATTTCAATATCCCCCTCCCCTCCAAGTCTGATATCCGTTAATGAAATTGACTTTTAATTTTATATGAAACCCTTAAATATCAAGTTTAGTAACTATCAACCAAACATTACCACTGCCAAAGCAATAACATATATACGTAAGTATATATATATATATATATATATATATACACACACACACACACACACAGCCATTTATATTTAAATGTATTAAATGAAACTACAATAAATAATTACTATGGAATGACACTTTAAATTTTCTTTTTCTTAATATGTTTTACATAAACTGGAAAGGCTGAAGTAAATCGAAAAATTATCTGTAGACAGAAGAAAATTGTACACATAAAATCTAATGTATTTTAATTTCAATGTTATTTATTCACATCCACTTTTTGCTGCTGTGGCCAATTGTTACAGGTTACCACCCTTTTCTAGCCAGGGTGGGACTAAGGATTTTAGTTAATGAGTTTGTCACTAAATAAATTCCTATTGCCCAGGCGGGAATCGAGTGTGCTACTCTAGGTTTACCATGTATGATTAAGACTATTGCCTTAGCTCACTCAGACAACCTGAGCCCTACTTTAATATCATAGGTAATAATTATTTTCTGGTATTTACCTGGCTCATGAACCCAACAAGAAAAAAAGAAAGAAATGAAAAAAATAAAACAGTAATTCATACACCAAATAATCCATATAAGTATCATTAATTACACTGCAGCCTAGATTATTATTGCCTAAGACAAATAAAATAAAAACAGCCTGTTTATTCATCTAATTCATAGTTCAATACTTTCCGATTAGGGATGACTTTGGATAATAAATCAAGATCTAGAAGGAATATAATTACACCTGTAATTGAAATGTTTTATATCTCCAGGTACTGTTGGACCACTCTTCAATATTAGTGTGTCTATTTAATAGCCTTTAGAAGAAGAAGCTAGTTAGAAATTAATGGGTTTCAAGATTTGATGGCAATAGGGTAAACAACCTTGCAATCTAAACAAATAACATTAATCTTTCTCATAACTTTTATGGTGTTCGGGAAGAACGACCTCAAGTAACACCTGGCAAATAATCATAGATCTTATTCACAAAGTTTTGATTTTAAACACTTAGGGTTTTAGCTGCACACAAGAAAACAAAACAATTAACTAAGTATAGAATATGTTTGAGTCATAGTTAATAAGTTTATCATTTTTTCTTTATTTATCCTACATGACCATATTATGCAATATGACAAAAGGAGCCTTCATTGGTTGTGGAGTAAAGCTGCCTGTTGCACACATATTTTCAGAGTGTAGAAGGTATGAGGACATAAGAAATCTCTTGGTAGTCAGAGGTAACGAATGAAATACTATGGGATGATAGCAACTCAATGAAATACTATAGGCATTCCATTTAATTACAAGACTAAATAAAGTAATTTAAATAAGGCTTTGACATATGAACATATTAGTCATTAAGATAAATTTTAATTTATCAAAATGAAAATCAAGGATACTACTGCTTTGTTTTGTTTTTATTTTATTTTCCACAGGATCAGAAATAGGACTGGAGAAAGTAATGTTGGAGAGAAAACAAGTGCAGCAATAGTAAAGATTTAAAAAAAGCTGAACAAGGGGGAAGACATCTCTTAAGAACATTATGAAGAACTTTTGAAGACGGGAAATGGATGCTAGGCCACCAAGCACCAATGACTCTCATGAGTTCAGTGCCTCTATAAACAATAAATGAATAACAGTAAAACATATTTTATTTCCATAGGATTATATTTTAACATTGATATAGTATATTTTTAAAGATTACTTATTATCAATTGCTCTAATGCATTGTGCAGTCAGATTATGGTTTTGTTTGTAAGTGTATAGCTCTGAGGATGGAGATCTAAGTTTTTGAAGCACTGATTGGTTAAAATATAAACTTTGTGAAAGAGTTGACTTTTATTTATCAGACTTTTTACATTTACTCACTAATAAAAACATGAATGAACATTTATTCCTACCAAAATTTATAATTTAAATTGTTTATATAAATCTAAAAAAAAAAAAGTTAAATAGTGAGACATTAACTAAATGTGTTCAGGCATATGCTTTTATATCAGTACTTTAACATATTTTTAATGTCAAAAATTAAAATTCCATTTGGAGAAATTTATTTATTGATGGACTCATCTAAATAAAAACCCCTGGGCCATCTGACTAGAAAAAGGTGGAAAACCTGAACTTGATAAATTACAAAAAACTTAGACTTACAGATCTAAGTTTCATAAAGTGGATGTAATTTAAAAAAAAAAAAAATGAATAGACTTGTTTATTAAATGATAAGTAAACCCCATCCTTGTATTCCAATAAATTTACTAATTCATTTAAAAATAAAATAAATAATAGAAAATAAAGTAAAATATATTAAATTCAAATATAAAATTTAAGACAAAATGAAATTGAACTTTATGTAATGGTTAATTATTTTTACTAATAAGGCTTAGAAAATTACAAATAATAGAATAAAAACATTATTTATTCCCTAGTATTAAAAATTAACCAATATTTTAATTAATTGCTTTCACTAATTACTTATGTGAAATAGGAAAATTTATCCATATAGAAACTTATTCCGCAGCATTATTATAAAAAAAAAACAAAGTTAATTATTTAAATTTTTAAACCAGCAAAATTCATTTTTGAAACACAAAATCAATATTCATTTCCCAGTATTTTTTTTTTAATATTTTAAATTTAGTTTAAAAAAATGAGATAAAACAGAATTATAAGATTAAATTCATCAACACTTTTAGCTGAATCACCATTTAATTAAATAGTTCTTTAATAATTAAAATTAGATATTTGAAAATAAATGATAACCAAATAGTTACCTTCCTTGAAATGCAATAACTGTCTAAAGTTATAAAATCTCAGGGAACTACTTATCATTGTCTATTATTCATTCAGTGACAACACACTTGTGATATTAATTTACAATTTGATAAGGGGATCATTTGTAGTCAAGTGGTATGGCAGTGAGGAGCTATGGCACAGAGTTTAAATGTTCTTTTTACAGCTTCAATGCGAAGCCTGAGGCCTTTATCCTTATGGAGCTTAGCTCAGTGTAAGAAGGCCCATAGGCCTGTCAACAGTCATTTTGGTCTAGCCAGAAGAAGAATCATGATGGACTCTATGGATGACACTTTTGTCGGCTCAACTTATGATGATTTGGACTCAAAGTCTTTTAGCCCTGACGAATATTTTGATTGCCCACCCCTCATCCGGAGACAAAGCACAATTGAAGATGAGCAAAAGTTAATAATATTGTTGAAGGATATTCTTGAATACCAAGATAAACATGTCAGCAGTTGGATTGTTGAAGTATGTAAATAAAATCATCTTGTTTCATTTCATCATGTGTACAGTATTTTTAAATTAAATGCTATGTCATTAATTGCAGAATAATGTCAAGGATTTCGTTGGTATTTACAGACTTCTCACAAAACCTCAGAAAGAACACTTTTTGAAAATATTGGCAACCGACTACTCTGTTGATCATGACCGAATTTACAAAGCCATGAATCAGTTTGTAAGTGTATGTATTTTAAAATGAATTCAAAACATATCTATAATTTAGTTAATTTTTTTTGAAATATAATTCTCTATACTAATTTTGAAATAGCATTAAAAATTTGTATTTACTGTATTTTTCTTTTTTAACAAAAAATGAACAAAAAGAGCTATATTTGCTAAATTCCTTTATATAAGTTTATATATGGTAGAAATAGTCCATAAACTGCATAACTTATAAGTATGTTTTTCACTTAAAATGTGCATTTAATAAAACACACTTATTGTCCTACATTTTTTAAAAAAATGAAATATACAGACATTAAATTAATGGTGAGAGAAGTGTGTAATGTAAAATACAATTGTGGCTACCTGTTTATGAAATGTGAAGAAATGACAGGTCTCGAGACCCAGCTTGCAATAAAGTGCTAAACTTTTTTACATATCAAATCAATTAGTTCAAATTAGTGTTACACACTTGATAAATAAAGTCTCTAGTCAGAGCTATTCTCTTACTGATTACAGATACTTCTCGTACAGATTTTTTAAAAGCCAATTTCATCAGTAGATTGCTGAATTGTAACAAAAATAACGTACATTCTATTTTAAAATTTGGTGGGAAAACCACTGACTCAGTATTCTGAATTAGCATAAATAATTCAAAACCATAACATTTGGATTTCATCATGATCAAAATTACCCACCCTTAATTAAAAACTATTCAAAAGAAAACTGATAGGTAGTAAGTATATTGTTCAAAATACTAATGTTTTTTTTCTACTGCACTTGAAAATTTTAGAAACAATAAATACATTAAGAAAAATTAGTATTATTTATTATTAGCATTAGTATAAAACAATTATATCTGAGGTGATACCAATAAAAACAAGACACTTAATACTTGATTCTTCATTTTTATTTCATAAAGTATGTGCAGCTACTTTTTGTACATTCTTTAAATGTCAGAATGTTTTTGTTTTTTTTAAATCGATGTAACCCTTTGAAGATACTTCTGCAGAAATGGCATAACTTTCATAATTTTATTTTTTCCCAAAATTAACCCATATGCTTCAAAATAATTTCCTAGAGTACCATATTTCAAAGATCATTGTTCAACCTCATATTTAAAATATTTATCTTAAACACAACACTACACTGTACGCAAGAAAAATTATTATCTTTATGTCACATTTATAATTTATGGTCAAATATTCTTCCTTACAAAATTTTTCACCCAGAGCTAACATATATTTTGTACCTTCATATTATTTTTATTTTACTTGTCTGCCTAGCAGGTATTTTGTTCTAAGTCTTTGAATTTTTATTTTATTTATTTATCTTTTAAATTCTAATGGAAAACTTCATTAGTCCTCAAAACTTTATATATTTAATTGTAAATATCATTTAAGCTGATTTTGATTTAATTAATGAATACTGTGTCAGAGGATTTTTTTTTTATTATTTGCTTACTGTATTGACTATTTCTTCTGAATTTAAATCTTCTTTTTCAACATGATGTTTTCGGAGCTTAAGCATGAAACCAAAAGTATGAAAGCTTGCTACCTACTAAAGAGTATAGCTTTCATTGTGGATCACAAAAATAAAATAAACAAATATAACAATAATAAAAATAGGTTTCTATTTATATTGTTACGAGGAATTAAATTTAGAATGCTATTAGTATTGTTTCTTTAAGACTAGTAAATGACAATTATAGGACTAATAAATATATACTTTTTGAGATAGTTATGGTCAAAATATTAAAAGATCTTTCTTATCATATTCAATGTTTGCACTGTGATTATAGGGAAATTACCAAAGATGTTGCAGTCTTCGAAAAAATATTTTTCTTTAATTTATATATATATATATATATATATATATATATATATATATATATATATATATATATATATATATATATATTCATCTTCATCTTCTCTTACAATTTTTGAGCTGTTTCCAACTCAATTCTCTAGAGGTCTCCGAAATCTGTTTAAGTTCATGCATTTTTTATAGCCAATAATATAAGTTAAAAAAAATCGAATTACCTTAAAGTTTAAAAAGACATGATGTTTGGAATTGTTTACATTTAATATAAGCTCTTGTTTTTAGTAATCTGCAATGAAATTAGAGTATGTATTTTGCGGAACATTCTTGAACATGAATCTCGGTTTATAGAACTTTTTTTTAGTGAATTTCTATTTTTATACAATTTTTTAAAGTATACTTCTGTGCGAAATGCCTTGAAACACCCTGGAAGATACTAAAAATTATTATTGAGAAGAATAAAATTATTTTTATTAGAATACAATTATTGTTATCATTCTTATTACAAAAGGACTAAGGATAATACGTTATAATAACCTCATTTTATCACAAAGTTATTGTACGTGCAATTAGTTCAGGTTGATAAATATCTTTTTATTTTAATATTTATAGCATAGTTTCATATTTCTTAATAAAAATAAAACTTTTCCATATCCCTACTGATTCTTTGCTATTCATTTGATTAATTTTAGCTATTTTTAGCCTCTGTAATGCCAAGCAGTTTCAACATTTCAGCCAGTGAATTCAGAATAGTTACAGCATCTATTTTCCAGGCAGTTAAACACAAATGCACAAGGGAAATGTGCCCTATAATTATGCTTTTCCTGACATTGTAGCATCATTATGTTCTCGTTTAATGTCAAGAGGGATATACTGTTTCATTTTTACTCTTTTATATCAAACATAAAACTCAGTAATTTTGCCAACTTATAATATATATTTACATACATTAGTATTAATTAGTTTCAAGAAAATATTCAGAAACCAATGTTAAAATAATATCAAAAATATGTTTGATGTAAACCATAAAAAATGGAATGGAGAAATACAACTTGTGAAGGGTGTTACAGTATATCATAAAACGTTATCAAAATATTTTTTAAATGTTTAAAATTATTTATAATATTGAAACAAAATTTCTTAAAAAAATGGCTCAAGTATTTTTTTATTAAATCAATAAACACAAAGAAAAACTAATGGCAAAAACAGGTTGAGAAAAGGCACTCAAAAATAGGCATTTCCCATGGTTAAATGGCTTTCTAAACTTTTCTAATATGAGTATTGACTCAAATTTACATTAAAATACGTACTAATTCCTTCAGAAAAAAATACGAAATGTATAAAATGACTCAAGAGAAAACTAAATTTGAATGAAATATCATTTAGATATACCCAAATTATTAAATGTCATGTTGGAAGATATTCATAAACTCTTTTACTTTCACTAAATATTTCAGACATTGCCTGAATATATTTTATAAATTTACCAAGTCTTTGCCATTTTCCTTGTTATATTTCTTTTTTGTAGCTTTTATTGATTTTGAATTTAATTTTTTATATATGTATGCCTTATAGATATGATAACCTTCCAATTGTAATTAAAGGCTCCTTTTCATTGTTTTAGGGTCATTGAAGACTAATAAACTTTTAATACCAGCATCTGTACCCAACTAATTCCCATAATATTGAATAACAAGCGAGTAACCATCCTGAGTTGGCCCTTATTTCTGCCTATGTTATATTTTATTGTTTTGATTTCGTTTCTTTTAATATATGATTATTTATACTCATCACTGAATTTATAAATACTTAAGATCATTTTTCTATTGTCCTTCTATAGATTTGTCAATAATTAAAGCCAGATTTTTCATCCTTTTATTCAATAAGACTAAAATGAAAATATAATTTTCTTTCCAGAAAGATTTCAAGCCAGGTACAGCTGTTTCTTTAAAAGCAGAAGAGCAACTCAAAAGTGTGCTTAATCCCCAATACTCTTGGTTATTTAAATATATTGGGCGTTTGGAAAATGGAGTAAAATTTCTCGTTGATATGAGGACTGATCTTTTGGTTTGTATCTACTATATATATTTTATAATACCAGTTACAAGTTATTTATTTCACTCAAAGCTAATAATAATTTAATTTCATTGTTTAAACTATAATGACCATTAATACTGATACAGGAAAAAACTCAGGGTTTTCCCCATATATATATATATATATATATATATATATATATATATATATATATATATATATATATATCCATCTCACCTGAGTTTCCTTAATAAAACCCATTTTGGCGGAGGGGGTTAGTGTTAAAATCGTTTTTATTTTCGGTATCTTGAAATTTAGGTTCTGGGAGGGTGAAGGGCAGAATTATTGGTTAACTCTGAGTTTTTTGAGGGAAGATTTTTTTATATTTACCCCTTTTTTTGATGTGTTTTGTTTTGACATAACCAGTAAAATTTTTAACCCATCATCAAAAAATCAGGCAGTATGTGATCAAATTATATGTACAGTAGAGAAGCGCCAAATATAACATAAAATCAATTTTGAAAACACAATAATTTTCTGGGAGCTAAGTTCTTTTTATCAAATACCTCATATACTTGGAGCTTTATTTTCGTTATCACCCTTTTTTTGGAATCTCCATACTTTTACCATTATTTACTGTATTGGTCACAACATAATAGCAGTACCTCCCTCATGGCAAGGGTGATTGGCATAAATAATGGCAATCATTATTTATTATTCTTTCTTTTTCTGGAGTTTAAATACTTTTTTTACGTATTATATACTTTCACGGCATTAATTTAACACCAATAAATCTTTACAAATCTATTAATATATGGTTTTTAATGACTTTAGGATGGAATTGGAAAAGTGTATGGTCTAATTGCTCCGAGTATTTTCTCTATGAATTATATCTTTGGATTAAGTACTGAAGATAAATCATTTTTTCTTTCAGGACCTTCTCTCATCACTGGATAATAGATCAGAGGATTACATTCCTTTACAACAATTGAACACTACCCTTCGTGAACTTCTTTCTCTGTGGTTTTCAGTTGGATTTCTTCAACTCGAAAGAGTAACATGGAAATCACCTTGTGAAATGTTACAAAAGGTAAATATTTGGTAGCCCTGAAAACTCATTCTCTATTCTATTTCATCTTATAAACTATTGTTGACATGTTGATATGAAATTAGTGTTTTGTTCTCTATTTAATTGCTAAGGTTTCATAATGGTAAAACTATTTAATTCTGCTATTCACATTTTTGCATCTATTCTTAACCAGCAAATGTTTAACCTCTTTTCATGTTGAAGAGGTACATGAGTCCATCACTGAGGAGCTTTATAATTCTAAAATGTTTGTAGGTGCCTAGTTATTAGGCTGTGTATTTTAGCTTCAGTCGTAGCCCTTTGACTAGACTCTATGTTCTAAAAGCTTAAATAAAATAAAAATACATAAACAACTCTCTAATTTAGAGGTTGTTTTGTAATTGAGAATACTTTTTCTTTAGGGCCATTATTTGTATGTGCGCATGTCTGTGTGAGTATACATTAATACAAACTTTGGACCAAAAATTCGTTTACCCTTGAAAATCTGAAATATAGCTTTTTGTTTTAAGCTTTGTAGGTGCACCTTCTTTAACCAGTTAAATCATTTGAGAGGAGAAGGAACAGAAAGGTACAAAATCAAAGAAAAGATAATTTTCTCTTTATCTAATAGCAGTTCAACCAAATTTTTAGAAGTTTTTTTGTTTATCAATAAAAAATAAATTCTTTGAACTTTAACAATGTTTGACCCAATGTATATGAACAGGGATACTTTCATTTTTATTTTTGACCTGCCTTACTATCCCTACATAGATTAGTCCCATGTGGTCATCATAGTGCACATATTATTTGTATAATACATTGCACATATTGTACCTCTGAAAAGTTAAAATGTGAATGTTTCAGTCACATAAATTAAAACTTGTATGTCTTAAAACTGTTATTATCAAATTTCTATAAAAATATTGAAATATTAATGGGGCAAATGCAGTAGGAAATTCATGAAGTGCACAGGTATACTTCATTGGGGATATCAATTAGTTGAACCTTTCCTTCAAATCTAGTTGTTCATTTTTCATACTTGTTATGAGCCTCCTATACTTCAGAACAGACAAACAAAAATTTTGAGCTTCCTCAAAGCAGTGCTTTCAATGTTTATCTTTTTCTGTTTTCCTCGATATACAGTTTTATTAATGTAAACCCATCAGTGATTACTTAAAAAGAGTTTAGTTGATTTTCTTCATTTCCAGGAACTTTTGTTTTACTTTGAGTATATCAATTAAATAGGAAGAAAGGTATATTGTTAACTCTTTTAAATATTTCATTCTGAAATTTTAATTTTAGATCTCTGAATATGAGGCTGTCCATCCTGTTAGGAGTTGGGCCGATTTGAAAAGAAGAGTTGGAACATACAGACGGTGCTTTGTTTATACCCACAGTAGCATGCCAAGCGAGCCCATTGTTGTCCTGCACACTGCCCTTTCAACAGAAATAGCATCAAGCATGAAAGGAATTGTCCAAGCGGCTCAACGAATGTCAAGTTAGTACTATTTTTATATGTTTTATGTCAATCTTTGTTTTTCTGCTCTCTCTCTCTCTCTCTCTCTCTCTCTCTCTCTCTCTCTCTCTCTCTCTCTCTCTCTCTCACACACACACACACACACTCTCTCACACACAAAAGCATGCCAAGTCATAATCTAAACCAATTCTGCCTAAGACATTTTTCACTTACAAATAATGAACTTGAATGCAAGAGGAGAATCTATCAATTATTGCTTATGTCTCTGTTTTCTGTTAATACCACTGAAAAATTATGAATTTGATGCTAAGTGAAAAGATTTTAGTTGACGCTAGTGCAAAAGAACCTCTTCTGGCTTCTGGTGACATGGAAGATCCAAACTTGGTGAATGCTGCCATTTTTTACTCAATCTCATCTACTCAAAGAGGGCTGCAGGTAAGGTAAAGCTAATATTCTATAATTACAATAACTTTCTCAATAATCTGATTTGAAGACAATGGTTTTGGACCACATATTTTTAAAATATGTGAATGCTAAATATGAAGTGATTGTTTTTTATCATTATGAAATGTTATTCAATTCTACCACAGCAGTAAATCAGGCCATAGCAACTCTCCAGGTCTGATGAAATTTGAAAAGATATGTGATGAGCAATTTAAGCCACTGAATAGTGGAAATCCAACAAAGGAAGAAGATATGGACTTTTCTGAGGATCTATGTGGAAAATGGTTGAAAAGCCAGATCTAATTGATGTAAATATAGTATTTGAAGATATTCTAGATTTGTAAATCCCTTAGGATTTGATGGCTTCCCTTCTGAGATTACATAGAAGGGAATGAACAATTAATTAGCAAAATACATTGATTTATCCTAAAGTTCTCAAAAAAGAATCATGTTCTGGACAGCTGGAACTTAGGCCTCTTCGTCCAATTCTGTAGACAGTAACTACTGATGAGTGAAAATTGATCCCAGTATCATTCAAGATACTTACTTAATGCTTAACAGAATGAACCCATTCTAGGAAAAAGCCTTGGGTGATTATGAGTTAGTGATCTGGAGAAGGACATAATATCAAGCATTCACCTTGAAACAGGGATTCAATAAGTATTGGGAGGTATTGACAGGTTTCCATGTCCTATAAATTTATTGCAGACGAGCATATAATTCAGGTGTAAGAAGCTATCTTTGGAGAAGAACAACAGTTCTTTGTTTCCAATGGAAACTGTCCATCTGACAAGGATGTGTATCTGTGGTTCTTGCTGTCTTGCCACTGCAAGGAGAGGTGACTAAGGTCTTCAAACTTGTCAGGATTGAGACAAGATAATTGCTTGTCTTCCTTGATCATTTAATTGAAGATCTATCTGGCCTTGAAGATGTTGAATTTTCAGGATGAAGAGGGAGTAAATGTAGGTAAAATACACAAATTCCTCACATAAGCAAAGGCCATAACTGGTCTCGAAGCAAGGATGAAAATAGAGTCTCTTGCCAGTTTACTGATATCCCCAGTAAAAGAAATAGGTTTATTCATAAACCAAGAAAAATTCAAATATTTGACTCTAAGCCTTGAAAAAAACTTGTATATAGGGGATCTTTCTTTCTAAAAGGAGACAGCTTCTAATAACTCGTAACTACAGGCTCTACTTTTAGACACCACAAGTTGTCAACAAAACAAGGTTCTTGGAATCATTCTTGGCTCAAAATGTGTTAATAACTTAAAAATCTGGAGAAGTAAGGCATAAAAAAAAATTTAATGTGGAAAATGAAAAACAAAATCCAGATAATTTGAAATCTAAGAATTTAAGATGGGCAGAACATATTACAAGAACTAACTGAATTGTCTCTCCATACAAGGCAATGTATATGATTATGGTAGGAGGGGATAACTGGACATGAAGGAAACCACAGATGAGCTGCATGACAGATTAATGAATGATGTTTACAGCCACTTAGTGGACTGGAAAACTACCAATCAAGATAGACAGAGTTGGTAAAGGCTCTGCATATTTGCACGTGTGTGTGTCTGTATGAGAATGTAGTATGTGCATGTATTGAAATTAATAATGGAATTTGGGTGTTATACTAAAGTAAAATGTTATTTGCAATAAATTTATTTCATTAATCACTGAAGCAGTATATATTCTAAATAAATAAAAATATAAAATTCATTTTTAAATGCTGGCTCGTCGAAACCTAAACACTTAAATGTACTGAAACAATTAAATGTTGGCAAGAATTATTGGTCAGAATAGGCAATGATTTACACTTAAACAACTATATTCCAAAAGTTTAGGTCTATTTAAACAGTATAAAAATAACAACTGACTACTACAATGCACAAATCCTCACAGGGCATGGAACTACAAAACGTAGTTACAGAGATTTTAAATTATGAACACAAGCACATGTCCCTGTGATAGTCTATGGAACAGACTGTTGATAACTGCTCATTAACACCACTTAAACTAACTTTACAACTAGAAATTATAAACAAATGTGGGAAATGGCTAAAGACGAAAACACCTTATTCAAAAACTAGACCTTATTACTCAAAAAACATAGAACAGACAATATCCACAATATATATAAAGTAATGAGTTAATTAAATAAATAATCTTGTCCTTTTGTAATCTAATAATACTATAAACTTTTCAATGCGGTTAAAAACTGGGTAATTCGTAAGAATTTATTTTATTTTATTTTTTAGTTTCCTTCCATTTGGTTACAATCTAAATTTGATCATTATATGATTTTTATAGTTATTATTAGTTTTAGGCACAAAACTATATGTTACATACATGGTATGGTACATACAGAAAATATAGTCTGAGCATGGATAGTGCACAAAGGAAAAAATGGAATAAAAAAACCTAAAGCATTGTATTCTTTTATGCTGAATGAGACTGATTAATTATTATCATCTAGCAAGTATGAATGAAATGTATTATCTATAAAATTCTGGAAGTCATTGTAATGCTTTTTTTCCTGAGGTAGATGGGACATTATGGGGCTAACATTTTCCATCCTAGCTATGCACATCCTTCATAGCTGTATGCTTTATCCTGGGATTCTTCCTGACCTTCTATTTTCAAAAAAACGTTTTAATATTCCTTAGGTCCTAAACTGTACAAATTATACATATTTTTCTTTGAGATTTTAATTTTTTATTTATAAAACACAATATCCCTGCAATTCTTTTCTAATTATTTTGAAAAACCCATTATTATTTATTAACGTCCACTTTTTGCTACTAAGGCTAATTGGGGCGGGTTATCTACAGGTTACCACCCTTTTCTATC
Source organism: Riptortus pedestris (assembly GCA_019009955.1). NCBI lineage: Eukaryota > Metazoa > Arthropoda > Insecta > Hemiptera > Alydidae > Riptortus > Riptortus pedestris. Next base: position 33,194,273 of record CM032231.1, read on the forward strand.
CAGGGTGGGATTTAAAATGTTATTTAATGAAGTCCATCACTAAATAATTTCCTTTGCCCAGGCGAGAATCGAACTCGCCACTCTAGGTGAACCTTGTGAGGTAAAGGTCAACGCTTTAAATCACATGGCTAACCCGAGCCCCGAAAAACACATTAGATTTCATACTTACATTATATTTTTCTTAGTTGGATGTGCATCTCCGTAATGTTTCAGAAGTTCTCTTTATTTATTTCTCACTCCTTCATATTAATTCAACCTCCCACTTAACTCTATTTATTTTGGAGTTTCTTGAGACGATGAAATGAGAATAACCACATATTTCTTCCAGGGCATTGAATTAGGTAATTACTTGATAAAGCGAGTTGTCAGGGAACTTCAAGCAGAATTTCCTAAAGTTAACCAGTTTTCTACCCTTTCACCAATACCAGGGTTCAAGACTTGGCTTTTAGAAAAGATCAAGGCATATGAGAAAGGTAAATGATTTGATTGGTTTTAGTTTTATTAGGTAATATAAATTAAAAGTAATTATGTACAGTGTTTACTTCCTGTGTACAGTGCTTGTCTTATATCTGATTAAAAAATATTTGATTTGAATAAACAATACCTCTTCAGGAGCCTAAATTTGTAAAACAATCAAATAAAAATTTAATAAATCCTAAAAGCACAAACAAAAAAATTGTTTTTAATGTAACATATTTTATTCAAAATAGTCACATTTTACACAAATAATGGATTGATATTATAAATAAAATTACTACATAAGATTATTTTTATCTAAATACCTACATTTTCTTCCAAAAAGAAAACTTTCTGAGATTAAAACTTTCTGAGAGTTTAATTTCTAGAAAACCCATGAATATTTATATATTACACAGTTACTATATTACACATAGGACAGCTTTACTCATCAAACTTTTATAGAAGATTGAACATTATCTTAATTCTTGGAATGCAAAAAGGCAAAATATATTTTCCAAAGCTGGATTCCCCACATAGTTTTGTGATAATAATAATGCTGAATTGATTTCAATTGAAAACTCCTGTATGAAAATTTCATTTGGTTGGATTCAACCTGACTATACTACATATTTCTTATAAATCCACTTTATTTTTGAGGGTCAAATCCATTAATTTCAATTTATTGAAAACAGGAGATCAAGACAGTGGCGAAAAATGGAAGCCTGTTTTGGAAAAGCTAGGAAACTGGAAAGAAGTGAAAAGGTTGTTGCACAACAACACCTGGTATCAAGATCATAATCTTCCAGAATTATTGGAACCAATACTGATGAGCACTTGTGCCCATTATCTTTATAAAGAGAAACGAAGAGGAGGTGCTCTTTGCAGTGTTGGTAAGAAATAGCTTGACATTAAAACATTTTATGAAGATATTACTGATTATTATATATATAAGTTCTTTTTAAAAAAGCAAGTGACAGCAATTTCAGAAAATAAACAATCTGAATTTTTGGACTGACACTTATATTTGTATCATTTTGTTGCTTCAAATTACTAATATTCTTATGAATATTATTGCGTATTTATTTGTTTTTTGTTAGCTAACTTCCATTTGAAGAATGGTGCTGTGATGTGGAGACTGAACTGGATGGCTGATATGTCTCCAAGGGGAATGACAAATTCTTGTGGAATGATGGTTAATTACAGGTTTGTATGTTGTATTGTTAATACAGTTGTCTCATATTAATAGCTCTAATGGAATAAATAAGAAGGAAAAGTAATTAGATAATAATACATCTGTAGTAGTTCATAGGAGTTTAGTCAAGTTATTGATTCTTAATTTGTAGAAAGAGATATTTTTACATATTACACTCATATGTCAACGGTCTTCTTTAGAAAATGTTCATATACCGTCGGCCACCAAAAGAGTTTATGAAGATCCAACTATTGCTTCCCCTTTCTGCTTGAATTATACTCCACCGAACAATAAAGAATATATTGTATTATAACTAAAATATATTATGTAGAACCAGGAGAAGATAATACCTACGTTAGATACCTATGTTCACATATATGGTACTTCTATTTCTATAACCAGTGACCAGTTATGATGAATATAAATATACCCATCATTAGTCATCCTTTGCTCTCAGATTGTAGAGCCCTCTCAGACTCTGGCGAAGCTAACAGTTTGGCTACTAAAAAAATTGTGAAAACTATACGAACATTCAAAATAGAACTTGTTGGCTTCCAAACTTCTCCAGCAGACTTCTTGAAATGATCTGAGCCTAGAGTTTACTTCTTTTTTCATTAAAGAAAAACTAATCACACTATCAAACTTCCTTGCATCAGCAATAGAAAAAAAAATAATTATTTCTACATTCATGTTTTTGATAATTTGGCCGTTTCATTGCTGAATCTTACTCATATATATGTATACACACACACACACACACACACACTGCTAGACTTGGTCTAACTCTAGTTCCAGATAACTGGAGACGCTGTATGGAAATTTAAAGTAAGCAAAGGAGTGATGGGTCAATATTGTGTTATTGTTCTTTTTTAACATAAAATTTTGATCAGTATGATCTCTTTCTTCTGACCTGGTATTTTCCCTCAAATGGCCAAGGGCTGGTTTCCCTCTTGCATGTGTGGCAAATCTCTCAAAGATAATGTACAACTTATAGGTATACAAAACGTGAACTGCAATAAGATTTGTAGCACAACAATTGATCTTTTTTGTTGAATTTTCTTCTCCCAAATGATCACTATTTGGCAATTTATAATGGTTTTTTATCATTCTGATAACTGTATTACCGTATTTTTTTAATGTTATTAGATTTTCAATCCTTTCCATTTTGGTATGTTCTTAATAGAACCCGTGCAAGCTTATCCAAGGTCGCTGATAATAGACATCTTATGAATTTTGTTTTTAAAATTGAGTCCAAATAATGATGAGGATGAATTTCAACATAAAATGGCCCCTTTCTATATATCAATTCGGTTCAAATGTTATGTTTCTGTAAATGATCTTTTTTCAGAAATTCACTTATTCGCCAATGGACTTCCTCCATTCATACAGTGTCAATACCCTAATTATATATTTGTTTAAGAAACATACATAATTCCTAAGAAAGTCTGAGTATGGTTTGTAAAGGTTTCGCTATACACTTTTATAAGGGAAGTTAGCCGTCTACATATTGAACAGCTCATCATTCTGATTCGCTACGTAGGAACTAAACCTCATAGGAGTTTGATGAAGTGTCTTTGTTAATATTCTGGAAGTATGGATAATCATCATGCAACCAACCCTCTCACAAGTGTTGATAATTTACAAAGCTTATATATATGTGGCTAGATTTAATGAAAGCTGTAATTTTCTTTATTGATTCAAAAATGTATTAAAAAGCTCTATTAATGTAATATATAATCCTACATATAATAATTCATTGAGAACTCAGAGTAAGTTTACTCTTTAATATACATTTTATTTTTATTTCAGGTACTTTATCGAGGAAAACCTTGAGGATAACTCTCAAGATTATTTAGAGAAAAAGACAGTCAATGCTTCTGATCAAATAAAACAATTGGTAGGGGAAAAAATTTCTTCCAAGATGTAATCTTATTTAAACAGTATTAAGCATTGTACTTTTGTTTATAGTATACCATAAAGGCATAACATTTTGTGAGAAATTGATGCTCTTTTATTAAATTTAAAAAAACAGTATTTTATTATCTATGATTGTAGTAAGTTTAGTTGACAACTACTACAATGTAAATGTAATACCTTAATCAACAAACATCTTGTAATATTACATTCTTTTGAATTAGGACAACCTAAACTCATTGAACTCATTGTTGTTCTTTTAGATAAAGATCAGTATTTTGTGTGATTAAGCATATATTATATTATATTTAATATTTGTTTGTTATTACTATAAAACTTTATGCCTGCCCAAAAAGAATTCTGGATAATTAGGGAATCTGTTTGTGACAGGCTCACTAAATATAATCCCTAGGCATACTCTATCTAGAAAGGGTGGTTACCTGTAGATAGCCTATACCAATTAAATAGCCTTAGTTAAATAAAATGGACATTAATTAATTTTAAAAATAAATAAAGAAAAGCTTCTATGATCTAGTTGAAAAATAGGATTTATAAAAACAAAATAACCTTAATTTTAAAAAAAAAAAAATAATAATATTTTGTTTAATTCCAAAATAGCCCAAAACCTACTATCCCCTTATAAGAATAAATCCTCAATCTTAACTCTAAGAATTGTTATCACACATTTTCCTACCACTCATATGATTGAAAAACTTTTCAAAGAACTAAACTATTTTTTTTTTCATTTTTCTTAAAAATCATTTTTCTACAACTATCTTTTGAAAATTCCCCCCATTCTCATACGAACTGCCTTCCAGTCTCCCTAATGCAGAACAAAATGAAAACCACGTGTTAAAAGTAACCCAAAGATGTCAGAAACCCCCATTACTGAATTTATAAATTAATGGACCCATAAGAAAGCGAAAAAGTCCGTCACGCAGGGGCTGCGTAAACTAAGCAGATTTCCTATGTAAAGTTTAGCAATAGAGAAATCTGCATACTGGTAACACAACACCACCATATGTAAATACAAACGGTAATGAGAAATGAGAATTGTAAGAATAATTTATATTTTAATAACTCAAAATTTAGTAGTCCAAGAACTAAAGAAGGGACCCTAGGGAAGGGGGGGGGCGGATGAACAGAACATATTTGCATAAATCTCACAAAGTAACGAAGGTTAGGTAAAGTTAGAAACTACAGGTTAGGTTAGAAGCTTCCCCCAGAGCCGACTTAGAAAACAGCGGAACAACACCCGACCACAGACCATAAAAATGCAAATATCTCGGTTAATATTCAAGATACAGAATAAGTGTATATAACAATGTTTATAGTAAATTTAATTTGCAATAAGATTGGTTCTATACAATTTTTCGATCCGATGCATAATAACGGAGGTATTTCGAATTTTCAAAAATCCCCCCTCTAAACCCCCCCCCTCCCTCTGGTACGATTTCAGCCATTAACGAACTTGATCTGTCTTTTTACATAAAACGGTTAAATATCGAGTTTCGTAACGATAAAAAAAAAATTGCGACCGCTAGAGCGGTAACAGACAAATATATATATAATTTTGAACGCACCTCATTTTCGTCATCTCCTGGATAGGATTGATGGGCATTTGAAGAAATTTTTCTAAAATTGTGTCATGAGTACGACCTCAATAGCTGATTTCCCTTAAGGGAAATGCCCTCCTGTACCTCATAAAGCTATCAAGCTGGGGCGGTGTAAACTAATCAAATTTCCCAAGTTCTGGTATGGTACCATTGATCTCATCATATATTTTATATTTCTAAATAAAAATCAGAATGGTAGATGTAGGAGTTTACTGGTGACTGAAAACAGGTAAGAACAACTAACTCACTTAAAATTTGAGCTAAAAAAATTAATAATATAATATAATATAAAACAATAGTTCTAGAGCGTCAATAGTTTAACAAGATTGGTTCTTTAACATTTTTAAATACTACTTATAATAACGGAGATATTATGAATTTTTCGATTACTCCCCCCTAATCACACTATTCCTCCTCTGGTTTGAGCTTGATCTTTAATGTTAAATAAAGTAGTTGAATATCGAGTATGGTATATATCCAATAAACATTTTCAAGTTCAGAATGCCAAATCTTATATGATGACTTCATCACACAATGTATTTTCATGTACATTGCATAGTAAAAGTTTAATAAAAACAATATTTGGTATTTGAGCTTCGATTAAAGTGGTTCATGTTATAACAGCCTATTGTTACTATGACATGAGTAGAACTGGGGGTTTTACTCAACGCTGAAAACTAAAAAAAGCAAATATCTTGGTTAATATTTTTGTTAAAAAAATACTCTATAACAATACTTATAGGCAATTAAATTCGCAATGGGATTGGTTCTATACGACTTTCTGATACAACATATAGTAATGAAAATATTTTGAACGAACGACCTTTAGGTTTACATAAAATGTTTATATCTTCATGTATGTATGTATATATATATATATATATATATATATATATATATATATATATATATATATATATATATAATTCTACTGTACGTGTGTATGTCACCAAACTCCTCCTAAACAGCTGGACCGATTTGAATGAATTTTTTTGTATGTATTTGGGTGACGCCCTGGATGGTTTAGATTCACAAATCAGACAGGCAGAAGGAGCAGGAGTGGGGGTTGTAAGGGAGGCCTAAAATTAAAAATAGCGATATTTCGTTTCCTATTGGTATTTCGGCAAATATGCACAGGGTAAAAGTTGTTTATTTTGTTATTTAGAGTAACTTTTGTTATATTCACTTTTGTCGTATAACAAAGTATAAACGAGATATACACTAAAAAAGTCCGTCACGCAGGGGCTGCGTAAACTAAGCAGATTTCCCTCGTGAAGTTTAGTAATAGATAAATCTACGTACTGGTAACACAACACCACCGTGAATAAATACAAACGGAAATAAGAAATGGTTCATCCAATTTCAATAACCTGCCGACAGGAAGCGTTTGGTTAGAAATGTAAACAAACGGGTCTGCCCGCTTCACACCAGAAAGAAAAAGTCCGTCACGCAGGGGCTGCGTAAACTAAGCAGATTTCCCTCGTGAAGTTTAGTAATAGATAAATATACATACTGCTAACACAACAACACCGTGAATAAATACAAACGGAAATAAATGTTTCATCCAATTTCAATAACCTGCCGACAGGAAGCGTTAGGTTAGAAATGTAAACAAACGGGTCGGCCTGCGTCACACCGGAAAGAAAAACAATTACTGAAATATATCAGAATATAACACATTAATTTTATTGAGAACTATTTACTATATCTACTAGTGTAATTTATAATGAGTCAGAATAATTGTTATCTCAATCAATAAAATTTTAGTAGTCCAAAACGTTAAGATGGGGGGGGGGGGAGTCACCAGGACATATTTGCATGTTTCTCGTGTAATAAAAGTCTCTTGAATACAATTTTTGGTATTTAAACTTCCAATAATGTGATTTATTATGTAGCAGAGTATTGTTTACGTAACATGAGTAGAAGTGGCGGTTTGCTGAAAACTAAAAAATGCAAATATCTCGGTTAATATTCAAGATAGAGAATAAATATATATATAACAATATTTATAGTAAATTTAATTTGTAATAAGATTGATTCTGTATAATTTTTCGATCCGACGAATAGTAACGGAGATATTTCGAATTTTCGAAAATTCTCCCTCTAAACCCCCCACCTCCCCGAGGTCCGATTTCAGCCGTTAACGAACTTGATCTTTCTTTTTACATAGAACGATTAAATATCGAGTTTGGTAACGATCAAACAAAAATTGCGACCGCTAGAGTGGTAACAGACAAATGTATGTATATATATATATATATATATATATATATATATATATATATATATATATATATATATATACATTTTTGAACGGACCTCATTTTCGTCATCTACTAGGTAGGATCGATGGACATTTGAAGAAAAATTTCGAAAATTCCGTCATGAGTACAACCTCAATAGCTGATTTCCCTTAAGGGAAATCTGCTAAAACTAGTACTGAAATATATCAGAAAATAACATATTAATTTTATTGAGAACTATTTACTATATCGAGTAATGTAATTAATAATGAGTCAGAATAATTGTTATCCCTATCAATCAAATTTTAGTAGTCGAAAACCTTAAGACTGGGGGGGGGATCTCCAGGACATATTTGCATGTATCTCGTATAATAAAGGCCTCTTGAATACAATTGTTGGTATTTAAACTACGAATAATGTGATTTATTATGTAGCAGAGTATTGTTTATGTAACATGAGTAGAATTGGCGGTTTGCTGATGGCTGAAAACTGCAAATATCTCGGTTAATATTCAAGATAGAGAATAAATATATATATAACAATATTTATAGTAAATTTAATTTGTAATAAGATTGATTCTGTATAATTTTTCGATCCGACGAATAGTAACGGAGATATTTCGAATTTTCGAAAATTCTCCCTCTAAACCCCCCACCTCCCCGAGGTCCGATTTCAGCCGTTAACGAACTTGATCTTTCTTTTTACATAAAACGACTAAATATCGAGTTTGGTAACGATCAAACAAAAATTGCGACCGCTAGAGTGGTAACAGACAAATGTATGTATATATATATATATATACACAGTTTTGAACGGACCTCATTTTCGTCATCTACTAGGTAGGATCGATGGACATTTGAAGAAAAATTTCGAAAATTCCGTCATGAGTACAACCTCAATAGCTGATTTCCCTTAAGGGAAATCTGCTAAAACTAGTACTGAAATATATCAGAAAATAACATATTAATTTTATTGAGAACTATTTACTATATCGAGTAATGTAATTAATAATGAGTCAGAATAATTGTTATCCCTATCAATAAAATTTTAGTAGTCGAAAACCTTAAGACTGGGGGGGGGAATCTCCAGGACATATTTGCATGTATCTCGTATAATAAAGGCCTCTTGAATACAATTTTTGGTATTTAGACTACGAATAATGTGATTTATTATGTAGCAGAGTATTGTTCATGTAACATGAGTAGAAGTGGCGGTTTGCTGGTGGCTGAAAACTGAAAAATGCCAATATCTCGGGTAATATTCAAGATAGTTAATTAATGTACATAACAATATTTATAGTAAATTTAATTTACAATAAGATTTCTTTTATACAAGTTTTCGATCCGACCTATAGTAACGGAGATATTTCGAATTTTCGAAAATCCTCCCCTCTAAACCCCCCCTCCCCCTGGACCGATTTCAGCCGTTAACGAACTTGATCTTTCTTTTTACATAAAACGACTAAATATCGAGTTTGGTAACGATTAAACAATAATTGCGACCGCTAGAGCGGTAACAGACAGATATATATATATATATATATATATATATATATCTATATATATATACAGTTTTGAACGGGCCGCATTTTCGTCTTCTCCTGGGTAGGATCAATGGACATTTGAAGAAAAATTTTGAAAATCGCATCGTGAGTACAACCTCAATAGCTGATTTCCCTTAAGGGAAATCTGCTAAAATTAAAGTGGGTGCCAACAATTTTATTGGGCACTAACAATTGAACTGAACTTAACAAAACTCTATTTGTAAATTAGCATTAATTCTTCCATGGTTATAAGCTATCTTAAATTTTTTAGGTTTGAACGGGAGTGGGGGTTATTAGGAAGGCCTGAATAAAGAATTCCCGATATTTCATTTTCTATTTGTTTTTAGGCACACATGCACATAACAAAAGTTGTTTTTTGTGTTATTAAAAGTAGCTTTTGTTTAAATATTATTATTAAATTTAATATCCTTATCGCTTGAAATATCATGCAGCACAATGTCTGTCCGGTCGGCTAGTATAAATATGTATATATATATATATATATATATATATATATATATATGTATATAGTGTGTGTGTGTATATGTATATAACAATATGTATAGTATATTTAATTTACAATAAGAACTAGGTGCTGTGTAACTATACTTTTTAACCATTCCTCAACCCATTATGACTAGTTTCGAAGTGACGTTTGTAGTATATACGTATCTGGAAGAACTTAAGTACGACTAACCTTAGAAACTTGAGATTTCACCATGAACTTGAGATGTGCACCTGTATTTCTTTACCAAAATCGACTGGGGAGTGAGAATAAAAAATTGCATATTTCACCGTACCTAGTAGATGCAAAAAATGGTCTAGAATTATTTTTTTAACAAAAATATCTACAAGTTAAGTTCTGTGGCGGAAGTGCGCCGGAACAATAATGATAACGGTTGTCTTGAATAGCTGTAGAGGTAACCATAAGATAACCTGCCGGGAAGTGATGCAGGGAAACAGGAACTATATACGCCGCCAGGGCAACATTTAAGTCAGTTATGTAAATGGCGGAGACCAATATAGTTGTGTTGTAGCCCTAGTTGTGTGTGCTTTAATTAATTTTCTTGTTACATGTTTCATTAACTATGTTACAACTTTCTAAAATAAAAGTGATGTGTTTGAAACGTTTATTTAATTATTTAACGAAGAACGTTAAAGTGTTACCTTCGTTAAAGTGGTGACCCTCCGACGTGTAATAATCATTACCAAGGATTACCGACGTGATAGTAATTATTACCAAGGATTACCGACGTGATTACCAAGGAAACCTTCTGTGAGTACGCTATTATTGTATTTAACATTTCATTATGGACGGAACTGGAGACAGCAAACCGGAGGCAGTATCAGCCTTCTCTACAATCGACAAGATACCACCCTTTTGGAAGAAAGAACCCGAGCTGTGGTATTGCCAGATTGAAGCCATTTTTAATAGAGCTAATATAAGTAATAGCCTCACAAAATTTTAAACCATAATTCCTAAAATAGATTTTGACATACTCGCGCAAGCCTGGGACTTAGTTAAGAGGCCAAGTGACACGCCATATGATGACATAAAGGCCAGATTAATCAGTATTTATGCGGACTCGGAAGCGAAGCGCATCCAACAGCTGTTGGAAGGGAAGCAACTAGGGGAAGAAAAACCTTCACAATTATTACGTCATATGAAACAGTTAGCAGGGGGAGCTGTTGCCGACGCCATTATCAAAACTATGGCACTGCCACAAAACATACAGGCTATTTTAGTCAGCACAGAACAAAATGATGTAAATAAATTAGCGGAAATCGCGAATAAAATTCAAGAGGTTACCCAACCAGGAGAACTTTGCTCATTGTCAACCAATCGTCCCAATTCACGCTTGGACAAGAATGCAAGCATAATAGGCAGCTTAGAGGACAAAATTGAAAAAATTATCGCGGCAAGTAGCAGAATTAGGTACATCCCGACAGCGAAGCAATTATCACGAGAATAATCATTGTCGAAGGCGATCAAATAGTCGCTCTAAAAGCAACCCAAAAACCCGGATTGGATATGTTTTTATCATTTTAAATTTAAAAACAAGGCCCAGAAGTGTGAGGAACCATGCGCCTGGGACAGGAAGATGACAAAGCCGGAGGAAAACTAAAGAGCGGATCGGAAGTGGCGTTAACCGAATCCGCAGTAGCCCAACGCCGCCTTTTCATCAAGGATCAGCGGACTGGACAGAATTTCCTCATAGACATCGGGGCTGCAGTATCTGTGATACCTCCGGAAGCTAAAAGAAGACCTTCTCCCGAAGTCTTTACTCTGTATGCAGCCAACGGGACTAAAATAAACACATACGGTAACAAGCAACTGAAGCTAGACCTGGGAATCAGAAGGGAACTGTCTTGGAATTTTATACAGGCAGATGTGCCTACACCCCTACACCTATAATCGGCGCTGACTTCATGTACCATTTTAACCTGATGGTGGACCTGTAGGGTAAGCAGCTAATTGACAGGACAACTGGTCTGACCTCAAGAGGAAGAGTTGTGAAAGAGCTGTCCTCAGCTATTTCATCTGTACCACGTGATCACCCTTTTGCCAGCCTACTTCAAAAGTACCCCGGAATCACCAGGCCTACTCCAACAATGGAACCTCCACCACATACTACAGAGCATATCATAGAAACAACTGGCCCTCCAGTATTTGCGAAGGCAAGATTACCTCCCGAAAAATAAAAGAAGGTAAAAGAAGAATTTCGGCTCATAGTAGAACAGGGAATTTGCAGAGCTTCGAAGAGCCAATGGGCCAGCGCTCTACACGTGGTAGACAAGCCAGGAGGAGGAATTCGCTCTTGCGGAAACTACAGGCAACTTAATTCTCAAACAGTTACAGACCGCTACGGAGTACCCAATTTAATGGACTTCCGCAATAACCTCCATGGAAAAACCATATTTTCTCGGTTAGATCTGGTACGAACTTACTACCACATACCAATACGAAAGGAGGACATACCTAAAACAACCGTTATTATTATTTTTCCGGCGCACTTCCGCCACAATTCTATAACATTTTTTGATCCGATGCACAGGAACGGATATATCGTAAACAACTTTGAAGCAGATTTCCCACATGCTGTAGACACCCCGATGATCTGACACCATCCTTGTGTGTACCAAACCGATATGACACACATCTGTTCACAACAAAAAGAAATTATGGTCGTTCGTTTGAAAAGTAGTGTATTGTTGCGAAAACTGTGTGCTAGAAATATTACTCAGAGTTAATCACGAATTTAAAAAGTACGCCGTAAATGAAGGAAACCCCCGTAGGAGCGACGGGACCAGGAATGTTCTAGGCGGCACCAGTCTCTCCTCTCGTCTATAAAGCGGCCCAGCTCGCCCGACAGTCAGTTGGTTCTCAGATTTTTTACTAGTGAATAACATTTTGTTCAGTGCAGCTTTAATGAACAGTGCTTTTAATTTCAGTACAGTGCAGTGTTTTTTTTTTTTAGATTAGGGCAGTTTCGAGGTCTTGTGATGATCAGTGTAGTGCCAAGTTTTGAGTACTTCAGTGATTCGCGTGATGATAAGTTATTGTACTGTGCGATAAGAAGTGAAATTATCAGTGCATATTGAGAGTAGTAGTGAAGAATAATTTACCAAGTGTGTAGTGCATCGTCAAATAAATTGTGTAGTGATAAAAACGCCAAAGTTTATGTGTTTAATTTTGAAATCCTAAAGAAACCTAAAAATCAACGTTTATTATGTTATGACAGACATTTTAATTTTCAGCCTCCAGATTTAAAAGGTCCGTCACGCAGGGGCTGCGTAAACTAAGCAATTTCCCACGCGAAGGTTTACAATAGACAAATATACATATAAGTAACACTACCGTGAATGCTCGGTAAATGTACAATACAAATTAATAATCTCTACAACGGAAAGTAGCTGAATTGTAAACAAACTAGGCTCGTAGTGCTGTATATATAGACCGGAAAGACAAATAATTAATGAAATATATCAGAATATAACATATTAATTTTACTAAAAACAATTTACTAAAGCTAATGCTGGCATTTATAATGAATCAGAATAAGTTTTATCGCAATGACTCAAATTTTAGTAATCCAAAAACTAAAGAAGGGGGGATCAACAGAACGTAATTGCATATATCTCACAAAGTAAAAGTTCAATGAAAACAATATTTGGTATTTAAGCTTCGAATAATGTGGTGTATTATATAACAGAGCATTGTTTATGTAACACTAGTAGAAGTGGGGATTTACTGAAAACTGGAAAATGCAAATATCTCGGTTAATATTCAAGATAGAGAGTAAATGTATATAACAATATTTATAGTACATTTAATTTTCAATAAGATTGATTCTATACACTTTTTCAATCCGACTTATAGTAACGGAAATATTTCGAATTTTCAAAATTCTCCCAGGTGAATAATTGAGGTATTGTTCACATACGTCACAGATGCCTCTCAGTCCGTTGTTAAATCTTATCTATATGGTTCATTTTAAAATTAGTAAGCGGCATAAAACTACAAAATAGGTTCAAATTATTGATACGGAATTATTTTAAGTAATTCAAGAATGTTCACTTTATTTTATTTAATGTAACAATGAGTTGGATTGGTTTATGGTAAGGTGTCAGCTGATTGAGTGCTGAGGCCCAGTTCAAGGAGTTTGTTGCTCAGTCCACTCTGTATGATGGCAGGGGGTCTCGTTCTGTCACGACTGTCTGTGATGTTCTACTCCAGTGATGTTTTTTTATAGCCCTTGGTTCCTATTTATGTACTAATTCGATTTTATTCTTTTTGCATTAAAACACGTATTTTCAAATATGGAGACTAAAGAAAAGAGGGTGTATAGAATCGTTCTTACTGGAGGTAAGTAAATATTCACACGTGTTATTCCCATTTTTACGAAAATTTTTAAAAAATAAATAAATTCAATGCCCATTATATCTTAACTTTTTAATTCCATAGGACCATGTGGTGGAAAAACAACAGGTCAAGCTCGTTTAAGTACGTTTTTTGAAAATCTTGGATGGAAGGTAAATATTATAATTTATTAGTTGGTATAAAGTAAGCAAACAGTTTTCTTTACTTTAATTTTACAATGAGATAAAATTAGAATAAGCCACTCAGTGGCTTTGAATACGTTATGGTATGTCGCTGTCTTTTACAGGTTTTTCGAGTTCCGGAAACAGCTACTGTTTTACTCAGGTATAAAAAAAGTAATAATTTTGAAAAACAAAAAAAAGTTAATTTTTAGTACCTGACATAATTCAATTGGTTTTTTTTGAAGTAATATTTTTAATCTTAATACATTTATTTAACAGTTTTGAATTTGTTTTCAGCGGAGGAATAAAGTTTTCTGATCTCAATGCTGAACAAGGTGAGTTATATAATTATTTTTTTACTAACTTAGTTCATAGTTTCAACAACTGCACTACAGTTTTATTTTTACTACTGCTTTATGCCATTGTCTCTGAGGCAGGGTTTAATGGCACATGCTCATTTTTACAAGGTTACTGTAACGATTTGTTGGCTTATAACATTCCTTGGAAACCGTTTTAAAAGTTAATTGAAGCCATTTAGAAGAAATGTCAAAAGATGGGTTCATGACAGATAACCATTTATTTTCAACATTTATAATGAAGCATGCTTGCCTCATGCTTTGTAGAGATTAGTGACATCTATTAGTGGGGCCATTTTATTTTTATGTATTTTAACCTATGGCCCAGGCAAATTGCCAATTACTAACAATTTCAGAATAAGAGTTATTGCATAAGTTTAAACAAAAAAAATTGGCATTGTATGTTACTTATTCTTTTGTGTGTATTTTACAATTTGATTATAAAATATGACTCTAAGAGATTGTGGTATTAAGAATGATAGAAAAGTGTTTGGAGTATATTTAGAACTAGTTTTGTTGGGATCTTGTATATTTCATCCTATTATGTGCACTTATATGGTCTTCATCATAGCTACTTGATGTTTTGTTTAATTGAACATTTTTTATATCCATTGGTTAATATGATTTTTATTCAATAACTTTTTACTATTATTTTTTTTTCAAATTTTAAATATTCAGGTACCTAAAAAAATGTTTTTAATCAAATAGTGCTCTTTATTTAAAAAAAAAAAAAAAAATAATAGTTATTTTCTGTTTGTTTGGTAGTATCCTCTATTTACATCTAAAGCTATATTTTTATATTCTCTGAAATTTTTCATTCTCTGTCAGTAAAAAAGTTAGCATTTTAAACCATAACTAGCATAAATACAAGACCACAAGTATAAATCATCTATTACCTTAATTGATATAATTTTTTTTTTTCGACCATTAATTAAAATGTAATAGAATATTTAATAGATGAAATTCTCCAAATTAGGTGCCGCAAATTACTGAAAGCTGAAACTCTAAAACACAAATAACTATTAATAATCGATAATCGAATTAGATTAAATAAGAATATATTAGCAATTGTAGAATGTTGCTTTCCAAACATCATTGGTTACATAAATTTTTTGTTCCGATGTATAATAAAGAGATATTTAAAATTTTCCATTTTACTGCTTTTCTAAACTTGCACTCTCCAAGTAAGTTTTTGCTCATTAAGAAACTTGATTTTTAGTTTTATATGAAACATATAAATATAGTGTTTACAAATTATCAAACGAAAATGACGGGTGCAGACACATTTGTGTGTGAGTGTGTGTATTTATAGATCTCGTGTTTAGGTAGTATTCAAGTACTTTAGGAGACGTTCAAAAAGTTGTGTAGGGATTACAACCTCTATAGCTGATTTCTTTTGTGAAAAACCTTATACTAATAAATATTGACCCATGTTGTTTTTTCCTAGATTAAAAACATATCGATGTTGACATGTTATGGTTAGGAAGGATATACACTGTAATTGTTATATTTATTTATTAAAATGTATAATATTTTATCCAAAAATTTTGTGTCATCTTGGGTTAAGAAAAATAGAACAGAGTTTATCTATTTATCCTGCTATCTTTAGGAAGCAGAATGGGTGTGGAATTAAAAGTTTCACAAAAAATATTTAACATACACAATTTTCATATTTTATTCTTAGTAGTTTAGGAAGCAAAAATTTATCGAGGTTGAATAACTTACTTTATACCACATTTTATACAGACTAGTTTAAAAAAAGAAAGAAAAAAATACACAACTCTTGATTTCTCATATGTATTACATTAGACCATTGTGCGTAATGAAAGTTTATTTTGAAGGTTAGAGTAGGCATTTGAAAAATGGAAATTAGTCATCATTTTCATTTCTTTTTATTTTACTTTATTTTTTTTTTTTTGAGGACTATTAGCCCATTTAATGACTTTGAGTTCTTCCTGAACGGCAAATGGACTACCAAATATTCCTCTTTTTTTATGTATTGTTTATGTATATTGATTATATGTTTCTCTTTTCTGAGTATTTTTACTTTTTTTTTTTGTGAGTTGCCTAATTTGGTTTTTAATATGAACCTTCTAAATATAGAATAATTTAGAGTAGGTATAGGTATCTCTAAACTTATGCTAATGTTGTTGTGTAAAGGTCATCATCCAGTTCTATCTAGGTTTTATATCCTAGAAAAAAAATCCTGAAACCTGATAGTTTTCATAACAGGAAGAACCGGACTCTCCTTTCTTTATATTATTATTTTAAATACTTTTTTGATGAATAAGAACACATCCAAACATTTACTCACACTATATCTTTTATAGGACTCATGTAGTGATGTAAATTTCAGCAATTAAGTTGTTCAATTGAGCTCGAGATACACATTTTGTAGTGCCTCCTATAAAAATCAATCCTCATAAATAAGCTATGTTTATTTATTTATATTTTTAATTCACATCTACAAATAAAGGATTTATGGAAAATAATTTTTTTTTATTTTATTTTTTTTAAAAAGTTATGTATTCAGTGATAGTAGTTCTGAACAAATATTTTTTACTCATTTATGAAAATTTACTTCTGTTTCCCTGTCGACTTATGAATAACTAAAAACATGTCGTTTGCTTATTTTGATATAAGTATAAAATTTCTGAATTATTTCAAACAAAGATAACATTTTAAGCATGTTGCAAATTGGCTTATCTGTTATAGGTTAAGGTAAATTGTTATTAGGACAATGATCCAATTTTATTACTAATCTATTATCAAGATTCTAGTAATCACTTTGAAGATGTTTGCTTAACAAAATTGCATTGTTATGACTTTTACAGATAATGTTGTCTAGATTAAGTTTAACAAATGTCAATATTTGATTACATTCAAATAACATTGTCTGGGTTTTTTTTCTTTTTCAAAGGAAAAGTAGTTTTTATTTGTTTCAGAGGAAAAGTACTTTTTAATTGCTGTTCTTATTTCAATATTTAAGTCGTTAATTTAATTGATTTTATTTACATTCTCCAACCATAGCTAGGTAATTTTAATCTATTTTTGGTCTCTGATTATTACCTAATGTTCATTATACAGTATAAATGTCAAATGGATAGAGCTGTACTCTTGATTAACAATTCCAATTAATTATATTTTTTTTATGTGGTAATCTGAGAGTTTGGAGATTTTTAAAAATAATGAAAACATCATTTGCAGAGATATTAGAAATTCTATATTTATTATCAACAACACAATAACTAAACAAAACAAATAACTGAAACAATTATTTGTTTCATTATATCATTATTAAGGATTAGTGGATCATAATTATAATATTTGACAGGGTAAACAGCCTGGGCTCAAATATCTTGATTTAAAACTTTTAATGTTAGTCAAGTCAAGTAAACATAGTTCAGTTAAAGAATTAATTGAGTTAATAGAAGTTTATGACTGAAGTTTTCTCAGATGGCTCGGAGGAGGTAATATGAGTCTTGAATCCCTAGTAATTTAAATATAAGCTAATTAATCAAATATTTTTACTCTGGCCATAAAATTGCCTAGGACCTTATTAGAATAGTACCATACATTAGAAACAGGAGAACATTTACATTTTCATAGGAGTTCAGAAGAATAAGTTGAAAAATACAATAGTAAGGTTTTCTTGGTGTTTAGTTATTTTTCACAATTTTAAATTAACATCCACTTTACACTTCTAAGGTTAATTGGTGCACTCTCTTCTAGCTACGAAGGACAAATGATTATTTAGAGAGCCCATTGATACTTGGGGTTAAATTTCTCTATTACTCACTTAAGTTTATCGACACCAATTATTAATCCTTAATTCCAATTTAGTTTTTAAATGAATGTTGAGTACTCGTGGTCATATTGATATATTAAAAATAGAAATGTGAGGAATCCCCCAATATTTTTTTTTAGTTTTGCTCTAAACAATAAAAGGTAAAATATTCAAGCAAATCAAACATTTGTTATTTACCAAAAAATGTTACCTAACTCGTTCATACTTTGAGATATCAATAGCCAAATACTCCACTCTAATACAAGAACTAAATACTTTGAATTGAAGCTACTTTGATTCACAAAAGAAAAATGTTTGAGTAATAGCAGAATGGTATCTTTTGATTTTTAACTCTTTTCTATTATTTTTTTTATACTGACTGTATTACAGACCAATAAATATAACCTCAGATTGGACTGCAATCATATTATTTTACCAGGGTACCATGAAGGTAATTGTGTAGCATCCAAGGTATAAAAAGCCCTGAAATGAGTTAAATCCTTTGTCCTTGTGATGCGTAACCTCAAAGGTAGGCCTCCTTGGATCAGGGTCATCCTCTGCCTATTGATTATATAATGGCAGTAAAAAACAAAAAACAAAAAAAAACAGACCTCACAGGTAGAAAATAATTCTATCATCTTTTCATCTAAAATATTTGTACTAAATTTTCTGTGTTACTATATTTAATACAAATAAATATCAGAATCAAAATTGAAAAAGTTCTTGCCAGAATTAAGTCTTTTGGGGGAAAAGTCTCTTTTAAAAAAAAATATTACCATATGTATTTATGTACTTTATTTTTCTTTGAACACTCACAAATGGTTTGCTCCTTGATCTTTTTAATATTTTAAAATTTTAAATCTTTGCCATCTATGTTGTGGACTATTATTTTGTTAATCAACTGCCTTTAATATCTTCTGATTGAATTTGTTTTTCTTTTATTCATGAAAGAAATTTTGATACATTTCCTCTGATATCCACTAATCCTTCCTAGCAAATGGTAAAAATGAGATTTGTTAATGCTCCAGCAGCCACACATTTTGTTTGATCATTACCAAACAATGTTTGAAAACTTTATTTAAAACCAAAAATCAGTTCCCTTGTTTATTAAAATTAATATGTTTTATTAGACCTCAAATAGAATTGTATTTTTTTTGTTTGTTTTTGTCTTCCAGTGAACCCTTACTTCTCATGCAATTTTCATAAATAAACTATTATATCCCTTATAATATAATAGCTCGTGTATTACCTTAAATTTCCATTATTTTTTTATTATTTAGGTTTCTTGGTAAGGAAGAATTAGAGAATTTAATGTGGAATGATGCTTTGTTAATACGTGGGAAATATGCTTAAGTCATGCCCCCCCCCCTCCCTTTCCTATTGCCAAGCTATGTAGTTATGTTCATTTATTATACTTAATGGGTAATGACTACATTACTTGCATACTTAATCATTGCAGTAATAATTATAATCTAGAGGCTCCTGAAAAAAAAAATTGAGTACTACTTTATTGTAAAAAAAAATAAAGTGTGTGTATTAATGCTTACAAATTTCCTGATTGACACCATTTAATGTTTGAAATAAAATTTGATTTATATCAAAAATAGAAGGAGGGTAGTGAATTGTAGAAGATTTATTCTTAATGTATTATTAATTAATTTTTCATAATACAAAAATCTATTCCAAAAAATAGCTTTTAAAATATACTGAGCGGACTACTTAATGAAAAAGCAGAGTGCTTAATTATAAAGAAATTAAATCCATATGATTAATATTCAGATTTATTAAATGTGACATGATATTTACCGATATACACACTTCATCAGTTAGAGCAAATATTCATTTTGACATTTATCTATTTATTTAATTGAAGGAATTTTGTCATGTGATTGACATCAGAAGCTTATTCCATAGAGTAAATTTGCTAACAGCGTCCAAAACTGCATATTCCTAATGATTTATTAAAAATTTACATTGGAAATATTCAATGTCAATTCGACTTTGGTGAAAAATGAAGCAAGGTATTTTGTAATTCGACCCTCACTTAAATTATCTGTCATTGGGAAAACTGGGCTTCCCCAAGAGACCCCTCTCCCCCCTTCCTTCTCATTGACTATGAAAGTGATTATTGTTGAGAAACATTAAAAGTTATAGGTGATAATTAAAATTAGTTCAGGCTGAAATTCACTATATTCTCAATTGTGCATACGGATTAAAAGAGAGGAGGCAAGCTAATTAATTTAAGCATTCTTTTTAATTATTTATGTATTGATGTTTACTGTAATTAAGGTTATCTTTCTTTATTTGATGATTCAGATCTACCATAGATTTGGGGCTATTGGCATTTTTGGTATTTTTAGCAGATTTCCCTTAGGGGAAATCAGCTATTGAGGTTGTACTAATGACGGAATCTTCGAGATTTTTCTTCAAATGTCCATCGATCCTACGTAGTAGATGACGAAAATGAGGTCCGTTCAAAACTGTATATATATATATATATATATATATATATATATATATATATATATATATATATATATATATATATATATATATATATATATATATATATGTATATATATATATATATATATATATATATATATATATATATATATATATTTGTCTGTTACCGCTCTAGCGGTCGCAATTTTTGTTTGATCGTTACCAAACTCGATATTTAGTTGTTTTATGTAAAAAGAAAGATCAAGTTCGTTAACGGCTGAAATCGAACCAGTGGGAGGGGGGGTTTAGAGGGGAGGATTTTCGAAAATTCGAAATATCTCCGTTACTATACGTCGGATCGAAAAAGATTACAGAATCAATCTTATTGCAAATTAAATTTACTATAAATATTGTTCTATACATTCTTGAATATTAACTGAGATATTTGCATTTGAATTCTGCGTGTGCTCGGCAGCAGTTATGTTCGGACTTTCCGCCGTGAGCTCTGGCGGCCGTTTTTGTAACTATTCGTCCCTCGTGAATAGGTTTAGAGGTTTCTTACTACTACAGTTGTTATTAGGCAGATTTCTCTATTGTAAAACTTCACGTTGGAAATCTGCTTAGTTTACGCAGCCCCTGCGTGACTGACTTTTACTATATATGTAATAGAAAGATAGGCAAGTGAATATTGATTGATGCTTTAACATCTTACTTCTAACATATTCCAGATAGCAATTTAGGTTAGTTAATTACTTTTCAAAAAAGTCATTATAAAACAGGCCTTAGGAGTTGTATACATTAGTAGTTATCTTCCCCTTGTTGGAGATTTAGTGACTTATAGTGGGAAACTAATTGTATGCATTTTGCTGGAATGGCAATTACTGTAGGAATTAAGAGTGTAAATAGAAATATTCTTCTGGCAATCAACTATCTTTACCCGTACTGAGTTGCTTGAAGGAAATCACTAAATACGAATTTCCATATCAACAATAGATGATGTGTTCATCAAGTGCTTGATGGATATAACTATAGGCATGTCAAAAAGCAACATACGTGCTGTAGCCAGATTAGATAATCATCTAGTCCAGTAATGAATCCCAGAAAAGGTTTAATTATGTAGGTATTAAGTTTTGATTTATTTTTTCAAAGGGTCGTTCAATAATGTTAAGATTAATTTTATTATGTTTTAATTTAAATTATTTACTTAGTATGCCATTTAAGACTTTGTGATATTAGGAGATGAGACTCATACATGCTCAAGGTGTGTTGGAGCAGGAACTAGACATCTGCTGTCTGACTCTGAGGGTGAGTCTTTGCTCCCCAAAAAAGGCATAAACAAGTATTTAATTTCATTGCATATTCTAACCCAGGGGAAATACAAATTTAATTTTCATACTAAGAGTATATGCAGTTTTACATTTTTCTTATTTGCGAATGAATTGGATTGCTTTTCCTTTTAATACAAATTATTCAATGATGTTGAGAGTTATGTTTCTCCATTAACCTATTTTTGAGTCAAATCTCTGGAGCGTTTTTTATAATATATGAGTGAGAAATGGAAAATATGTTTTTTAAAGGTGTTTTAATTTGAGTAAAATACAAAACAAAAATGAATAATCAACTTATTTATAAACATTTCCTTAAATCATTATGATAACTAATTTGATTATGATTTGGAGTCAAAACTACATGCAATACTTAATTTGTCTAAAAAAAAAAAATTTTGGATAAACTAATTGCTTCAAAAATAGAGGAAAACATTTGCTGTTGCACACTACCCCTTGGTTAGATATCTATTTGCAATGTTTTGACACATTCCTAAAATTCAAGTATTATATAATTTTGTGAAAATTAGAACATAAAAAGCTTCTCATTATTGATTAGCAGGAACCACTCTGTAAGCTCTTCACAATTCTCTTCATTCTCATTGTTATGGCACTTAGTATATTAATTAGATCATTACGATTTGAAGTTAAAATAAAAAGTTAGAATACAAGTTAACTAATGGCTTTATTGTTTACATTTCTAGTAGTATTGTTATAGCAAGTCAGATTACCAGACATTATTTATATTGATGCTTCATTTCATGATTTTGGTTATAGCAAAAAAATAATTTACATATACAACAAAAATATATGCTTGCTAAGAAGGTCATTTTAAAATTTACAGTTTATGATTCTCATATTAAAGTATTTAAAAGTTCATAAAGTAGGATTTTTTTCATATTTTGACATAACATATTACTTAGGTCTACAGCCATTGTAGAATTTCTTCCACCATATTTGAACTCTCAGTGCTCCAGTGTCCACTAGGATCGTCCCAATCGCCAGCACCTATAAGCTATCTCTTAGGACATCCAGCCACCATCACTGTCCGCACCATTCTCTCCTTCTGCCCCTACCCAGTGCACATTCAAACATTGGCTTCTGCAGCCTGCCGGAGTCTCTGAATGTGACATCATCAGTGTCATCTGCTCTTTGTTATAGCAAAGATGGTGTTTACTTGCCAAACGTTCTTTCTAATCTTCTCTCAATGCTGCTTTCTGTATCTCCAAGTATCTGGTTTTACTCCTTTTGAACATACAAGCAATCCATCACTGGCATTGCAATAAATTTTGGTCGGAATACTGAAATTGCGACCTTCTTATGACAAAAAAAATAAAAATTATTCTGGCTTCAAAAGCTTATGTTCCTTTATATAAACTACTTTTAATTTTCCCTTGTTTATAGGTTTTATATAAAAAAAAATAAAAATAATATTATAACAAAACATTGTATTTAAATTTTCAAATTAGCAACATTTTATCAAGTTCAAACAGAACCAAGTCTTCTGGTGAAACTCCTGAATTTTATTTTAAAAGTATCAATAACAGACACCTTCATTTAACTGAATAGCATTAGTATTTTGCATTAATTTATTTAATAATCGTCACATTAATTAAATATTGGAAGTCCTTTTTTTCTTCTATAATGTAATGTATAAATAGAAGTTTAGAAAAAATAAATGATACGGGTCACGTGTGTCAAGGTAAACTGATGATGATCAGTACATAGCAACAAGGTGGACTGAAATATCATAGCCCGCTGGAGTAATCAATATAGTTCTAGTCTAATCTTCCAATATGGTCAATAGTCTCCCTCTGTCATAGACTATTTTCAAATCATTCTGAAATCAGAAAAAAAAAATTCTTTAGATTCAATTCCTTAAAAGTTTTAATTATGCTAATATATACTATATGCAATATTTCTCTAAGTAAGTCTATCCACCTTGTCACATGTAATTTCTTCAATATAAATGTTCCTTATCATTATTTAAAGTGATATATATATATATATATAAAAAAACATTTTTTGACAACATATAATTTATAAATATTTACCTGAGCATTCTTTCTATTACTCTGGGCTATTTGGGTTTAACATGACACTAATTTACATACTAGCACACCTTAAATTGTATGTACTTGATGAATAAATGAGGGAAGGGGATGCAGAGTGAATTGGACAGTCAAATAGAAATATTTGTGGGGGGGGGGAATTGCACGAGGAAAGAAAAGTTATCTTTCCTGACCTGTTAATGCCATCGGCTCATTTGGAGATCAATTAGAGATGTGATAAATAGTTTTAAGATTCGAATTGATGAATATTCCTGTATTTATAATGGACCTACACTCATGTTGATTTTATTCTTTTAAAATAATTTTTGATTTATCATTAAATTAAATTTCAATTTTACCATGAAGCTTATGGCACTTTTAAAAGCTCATAATTGACAGTTACAAAAGTAAAATAGTTAATCAAAAACAACATAACCCACAGCACATTTATTTATTCAGATAAATTCTTCACTATGTGTAATTCTTCTCTTGATCCTTTTAACACAAAGGATGCCTCTGATCAGTTTATAACACACACACATTTTATAATATAAATTTGCTTATCAAAATGTTGACACAAGTGAACTAGATATGTATGAAAGGGAGATTATACCTCAAAAGACTTGAACATTTACTTATTTAATTAAAACATAAAGTATATTGGTCTATTTTATTCTTAGCTTCTCTTCTTTCTATCATCATTTAAGAATATAAAATTTGGTATGAATTCATGGTACTCTTCATTCGGCTCACAATAAAATGTTTGAGTGCAGTCCGTATGCACCGATCTGTGTCGCTAAAAGGATTTCAGTGAGATAAATATACAGTTATGCATATAAATAATATGAAACCATTTTTATTTGAAGACTAATTATTTCTTTTCCTGAGTTTAGTAATTTTTAAAACCACATATTTGTTAAAACAAATATATTTTTCCATTCCTGTCTTTTTAATTTCCTGGTATTTTTGAAATGCAGTACACCCATGAAACATGTAACTTTCATATTGAAAGTTTCCTTATGATAGATTATATAAAACTTAATATTATATAAAATCTAAATAAACATTTCTTTTCGGGTGCATGTTTGCTTAAGTTTTTTTTTTTTTTTTAATATAGATAAGGGTTCTGAGTGTTTTCCCCTGGGATACTTTCCTCAATTTTAGATTGGTTGTTCCCTGAATCATGGTTTATCCTTGACAAGTACTTAGCTAATCTGCTTTCAATTGATGAAATATGTTGTCGCCAATTGGTTTTTAACACATTGTAACTACCAATAACTCATGTCTTTTGTTTTAATCTTCTATTCAAATCCTTAGCACTACACTAACATTTTAACTTGTACTAATAAAGTTGATTTAAACTAACGTACTGAAGTTTAATTATTGCAGAGGGCATCTAATTTAATTTTATTATGTATTTGTCTTTTTTTTTTTGCTTGTGGCATCTTGTTTAATTTTATTTTGTTTTTTGTCATTTTTTTGCTTGTATTTTTCCTGTCCAACAATTTTGAGACTTATTGCAGTGCTAAAGCTTGCTAATTTTACTTTATATTTAAAAAGAGGAGAAAATAAAATATGGTAATCTCTCTCTTGAGTTATAGTTAAGGAAGTTGCTAAAAAAAGGGGCCGTGACTGCACAATTTGCCAAATTTGGGTTGCATATTTAGATTCACAAACAACTTTCCTATTGTATGTAATATTGGCTAAATGTAAATATGCTGTATTTTCCTTTCAAAGTAATGTTTATAATTTTTCACAAATAGACTAAATATATCAGTTATAAGGATGATGTAAGAGCTGCAGGCATCATAAAAACTAGTTATGTTCCTGTAGCTAAACAATTTTAAAATAATAACTATTATTTATCTTTTTAAATTATTACATAATGAAAAATAAAATTATATTTGACGAAAAAAATGCTTATTTACCCATTCACTAACTTTGCGAAAACTGGTTTTCCTCTTCATTTGGGTGTGAATTTTGCCTGGTAAAAACAGAGTATCACCAGAATTCTTTCAGTGGCCGATATTGTCAAATCATCAAATTTTGTAAACTTTTTTTTTTTTTTATAATGAAAGAAAGTAAAAATATAAAGGCAATGGTTATGTTAAATGTTATATCCATTTTGAAGTCAAGTTCAACTTCGTAGATTTCACAGTTGTGAAAACCAGTGACAGTAACATATTACTCATAACCCTAGATAAGGTCACCACCATACGAACAGATGTAATTTTGTTGTCTTAAAACCAGTGAATAACATTGCATTTTGTAAACGATAATATAATCAAGCTATTGAAAATTTATTATTTTCCAACATTAAGAAGCACATTTAGTACTAAAAATCTTCAATGATCAGGGATGACCATAACCATTTGTGGTCAGTTAAAAATGTAAATGAATTAAAATGCAATGCAATAGGGCCTGCATAAAAGCTTCAAATTGAAAAATATATATCTCAAAACCCTATAATAAATTCAATTAACAATTCCTTTACAATTTCCTTGTTAAAATCACAAATACCACACAAAACAAGCATTGCACAATACTACTGATGTTTGCAGCATTAAAAAAAAAGAAAAAAAAAAAAGTCCAGTTGCTTTTTATTGTGGAAATTGTAAAAGCTTGGACATAATTGATAAATTGACCATGCCCTAAACACAGTACTATAACAATCATAAATGAAAAATTTTAATTATTTTTTTGTAGTGATTACGTACTTTACTTTTAATCTCAACTATTATGCCAAGAATTTTATAAATTAAAAACTAAATTTTTTTAAATAGTATTCACATTTACGTAATACAGATTATATCTGTATAACGAACCAATTTTCTTTCATTAAAAGGGCAGAAATTCTTTACACACTTACAATTAGCAGTCTGGTTAAAAAAATAACTTTTAGATGTGAGTTAAAATGTTATCATAATTTTTAAATTTAACAAGTACTAAGTGCAAATCAAAATCTTCAAATTAGCTTTTTCAGGTTCTGCTGTAACAATATTATTCCCAAGGAAACTTAGCTCTTAGAAATAATTGTATTGTTAATTTAAATAAATTGGTTGTAGCCTTTACTTTCCTCCTTGTTTACCTTTAGGGAATTACATAATGTACACTTTAATTCCTGGGTGGCACCCTTAATTAAGGTCCATAAAGCACCTAATAGGTAGATTGTTATTTGCACAGTTGATACGATTAATTTTATGATCTTTTTTGAAGTAATTACTCTGGGCTTTATGTTTTAATATTATGTATGAGAATCTTTATAATTTTCATTTGTATCTATTATTAACTATTATATTAAGCTCTGAAGAGTACAATTTATAGAGCATATTGCTGACATAGTTAATTTTCAGAATGGTTTGTATAAAGTATTGCTGTCAATCTAACTCTTCAAGAACCATGAAGAGTTAGATTAACAGCATTTATTAAGCTTAGGTATATAAGTGTTTTCATAAATGATTTATAAAATGAAAGTATGTTTTTGACATTAACAAGCTTGGACGCCTTTGCTACTATAATAAGCAAATGATGTATAAGTCTATGGTAGGAAATATGCTTTACATATTTATTTATAACGCAAAGTGGGGAGATTATAAATGGAGAAGAAATATGTTAAAAAGAGATTTAAGTCAAAGATAGCTGATTGTAAACAGGAATAATTAAAAATAAAATTGCATACCATTAAGGTCTCGGGGATCCGCATTTGAGGTTAGATTGCAAATGACATGGGGGACAGCCAATTTTAGGTAGGTGTGGGAAGGTTTTGGGTATGTTTGAACAGCAGGAGATCCTATTTATTATCTGTATTGTAGTTAGTTCTGTTGGAATTGATATTATGTTTCAAGAGTTATTTGTGATCATTTTTTTTTTGTATATGCAATATAGAAGACGCATGTTATATTAGTTATATCATCTTATGCGAGTGCTGAGCTATTTCTTCATTTATAATATAATAATAGCGTGTTTGGTTGGGTTTGAGTTATGTTTTCGTATATGTACTCTGTTAAAAGTAGGCCTTGATTAAGGTACATGGTAGCATTTTTAGTTAGATTGTGACAAAGGGGTTTTTGTGTTTGTGAGTTTGAGTCTGTATGTGGTTTTCAGTCCATTATAGGCCTAGTCATAATTTGTTCATTATTTTAGCTCTAAAGATGGATATCACAGTTGTCTAAAACTGCTAGCATCAAAAAGTATATACTCATATATACATAAAAATATACTCATCCTCTTTGAGTGAGTACTTTTCTTGCAGATACCCAACTATCTTAAAATTGAAACCTGCTCTGAAATCCTGTTTGATCTTTTTTTTTGGGGGGGGGTCCCTTTTAATTAATAGTATTTTTTTTAAAAAAAATACTATTAGACCTTCCAAGTATATTCAGAATACTTAATATTTACTTTGAATTCCCTACATGTATCATTTAGGCGAATTAAATCACAATGTTAATTGTTTCTTTGAACTGTTTTTATATGTCATTACATTTCATGTTGAAAAAGTTCATTTGCTATTTTTTTTGTTTTGTTTTGTGTGTGTGTGTGTTCTCTGAAATATTGAAGAATAATCTTAGTCAAAAGAAAGCCTGCCAAAACATTCGGAAGGAACAAAAAATATCAGTCTAGTATTTCGTGCAATTGGTCCTTTGTTTTATTTCTAAAAGGATTAGTATTTTTTTTCCTTGTGGAATAGTGATATATAATGTAAAAAGTAAAGTAGAAGCGGCATCTAAAGTATAACAGATCATCTT
This sequence comes from Riptortus pedestris, assembly GCA_019009955.1. Classification (NCBI taxonomy): domain Eukaryota; kingdom Metazoa; phylum Arthropoda; class Insecta; order Hemiptera; family Alydidae; genus Riptortus; species Riptortus pedestris. The sequence goes on from CM032231.1 coordinate 33,222,992, forward strand.
CTCAGTAATGTATTTTGCAATTAAGAAATAGGAATTTCAGGAATGCTTAAATAAAATATATTACTAGGTAGGTGGTGTTGAAGAAGAATGGTCATAAAGGAGCCAACATATTTTTAGTAGGGTAGGTACTATAGCTAAGACTAATGGGGAAGGGTCTCGATAGGAGTTGGTTAAAAAAATTCCAAAACCTTCATCTATCTGTTGGCTTTAAAAATTTAAAAACATTTATTTCTTGAGTACTTAGAACATTAAATTTGAACTTTTCAATGATGTATTAGAGTACGTGGGGTCATCGACTAACTGTTTCTTGACCAGTCCACGCTGCCCCTCCTAAAGGTAGGATTAGATATATTTTATAGAAGTGGCTATTAATAATGATCAACAACAACAGTGTACTATTGCATTGCAAACTTTGTAAATTTAGGTCTAGATTTAAAATGTATAAAACCTGTAACACTCAAGCAGAGACAGTTACGAGACTATAAGGGTACTTGTTGGGGACAACAGCTCCAAAAAGTAGTAAATTAATCGTTATATAACCGTGGAGTGGGTTGTGGTTGGAAAGTTACTTGAATGAACGCAGTGGCCTCACATGTCTACTGCACTTTGAGCGAGGATTTAAATGGATTATAAATTGTAGGAATTTATTTTAAGGATTTGAGTGTTTTATTTCATCAAGAAATGAACATTTATTTGTTGTATTTTTTTTTTTTTTATAAACTGTAAAGATTTTATATAAATAAAACAGACTTGGGAGTTCTGCACTCACCTGATGGTTAAGGTTAAATTGCTACTGGGATTTTCGAAGGCTCAATAGTTATTTCTTTCATTGTTATATTATTCATTAAAAAAAAAAAAACATATTCTTAAGAACTAATTAATTTTTTTTTTATTAATGACATGTTTAAAAAACTGGTCATAAACTAAGGTTGTCTATTAATTGAAGATAATAAGAAACCAAGACATTCAAAGCTACATAATTTTGAAAATACTGCCGAAACACTCGATCTTAAATATACATTAAATGTTACCACTAAACTTCTTGTAAATATTTTTCTCATATCAATTCTGGATGTGTGGAAACTTTTGAATTCTCTTAGTTTGTGTGGTTTATAGGTTTCATATATTATTATTTCATATATTTTTATACTTGATTTTAAAGGAATGGAAAATTAAATATTTGTGGGTATGTTATGGTTATATTCATATGCTGATTTTGAAGGTATGAAAAATGGACTAGATTGCTTACTTTGGATGGGATTTATTGAAAGATGTAGCGTTCTGTTTTTCACTGGGAGAAAAAAAATACTGTAATGAATTAGTGACTTGAGTCTCGTAAAGAAAAAATCTTAAATTTGCATTCTTGAAATACCTATATTTGATATAGTGGAGATTAATGTGAATGAAACAAATTTTATGTTGTGACCAACAGGGCCATTCAAATAAAATATATTTGTTATAAATAGGTATGAAAACAGAATTGTGTCTTTTCAGAGACTAGATTAAGAATCAAATACTTAAAACTTCAACTTCCTCCATATTTCATTGAAAACTCAATTATTATTATTTATTAACATCCGTTTTTTGATTCTATGGCTTACTGGGGTGGGTTATCTATAGGATATGATCCTTTTCTAGCCAGGGTGGAACTAAGGATTTTATTTAATGAGTTCGTCACTAAATAAATTCCTATTGTCCTGGAGCTAATCAAACTCATCACTCTAGGTTTACCATGTGAGATTAATTCCAATGCTTTAACTCACATGGCTAACCTCATCCTCATTGAAAACTCAATGAAATATTTGAAAAACTCAATTGAATCATTTTAAAAAATGTTTCATCTTATGGAAAGCAGAAACTGTTTGCAGGTGACTTTTTGTAAGACACATGAATCTGTTGTATACTGATCACTCTTGATATACCAATATTTTCTATCTTATCTCAGCCTTAGAGACTGCACTAAGTGAAAATTTCTTCTTTTAAGGTTAAGCAATGATTTATTCTTCTAGTTTCACCACCATAGATTTCAGGATCATAAATAATGGATAAAATTAATACCATTAAATAATTTCACGTACTAACTTTGATTTGTGTATATGTTTGTGTTTAAATATGATTTATTATGAACAGCTCATAAAAACAACTTTTGTCCATTTTAGCATACAAATTTCAAGAAAATCTTCTGAAGACAATGCTTCAGATTGAGAACACCTTCTTTGAGCTGGCTGACTCAAGTGATAGGAATTGCCTTATAATATGTGACCGTGGTGCAATGGATGCGTCTGCATGTAAGTGATACTGCCAGCTTGTTGAAAATATTAAGATTAAATTACATTTACCAGTACTAAGACCTTTACTAATCTTGGTATATAAAATATTCTTTCAGTCATATCCAAAGAGCAGTGGGACAGGATGATGACAAGTAATGGGTGGAACAATGTTGAGCTGCGTGATAATCGTTACAACCAAATTGTTCATATGGTCACTGCTGCTAATGGAGCAGAAGATTTTTATACAACTGAGGTAACAAAAATATGCGTAATTTCTTTATTTATTTTTTGTTATAAAACCATTAAGTTTTAATATGTTTATAATTTGGGAGCTTACATTGAGGGTCAAAAAAATTGGCTGACTTTGAATTCTGTATAAAAACTTAAAAGGGATTAACTTTTAAGGCCAATTCTTTGCACTGATTATCTCTTGAAAACACCAGGAGAGAATATTTTTTCCCTGAGAATTGATGCAAGGGTGAATATAAAATGTAAACTCCAAATAAATTTGACTGCAGTTGACAATTTACATGCAAATTGTTTTTATTTCCATGTTCGAAATAAAGGAATTTTATTGCAGGAACAACATTTTTTTTGTTTTGAGATTACAATGGAATTGTCTGTTTTGACTCTACCAGAACTCATTTTAACCAGTTTTGGCATGATATCCATTCGAATCTCGCATAACTTAAAAATTGCTAGCCTTAGAATGTTGAAATTTCATATTTGGGATTGTTGTAACAACTATTTGTACACCTTCCTTCTGATCGAAACGACTAAGAGGGAAGAGGCTTAGAGGAAGGCGAAAACAAATAATTTCTAAAATCTTTATACATATTGGAGATACGACAAATTTCTAAGGCCCTTCTTTGTTTACCTTGAGAAGAATTATAAATTATATTGTATGAGATTTTTCTATCTTACACATTGTAAAAGAAATATCGTTTATCACTTTCAAATGATATAATTTTAAATGAAATGCAGCCAAAAGTTTTGTTTATTCAATTAAATAGAATAGGAGTACAAGGAGTCATGGTGCCCCCGCATTAGATTTTTTTTTTCTATTCAACTAAAATTTTTTGAATTTAAAATAGTTTTCGATGTTTGCCAAGGCTGCCTGAAACAACAGTTCAACAGGCTCTCAAAGGTATAGGTGATATGAATTATTATTATTGTTAGCAATTCTTTGTAATTAAATCTTTGAACGTATTTCTTCTTGATTAGTTCTTCTAAAATAGTTATTTTCCTTATAAAAATCATCCCATTTTATTTCCATATTTGTTAGACATGTTATATTCCAGCGTTGTGCATTTTGGTTCATTTAGATTGATTTATTACTTCTCTTCTTCACAGGACCATGCTTGTAGGAGTGAAGGCATTGATCTTGCCAGAGAACTTGACCATAATGCAGCATCTGCATGGGTTGGCCACCCATATTTTGATGTCATTGATAATTCAACTGAGTTTGAAAAGAAAATACGCCGTATGATTGCAGTGAGTTTATTTAATAATCATTAATCTAAGTTTTCTTTTATTAACCGTGTATGTGTAGACTCCTGAGTTTAAAAGTGGCTGATTAAGCAGGAGCTTACCTTTTATGTTATATATTACTTTTTTAAGATAAAAACTCTCTGAAATTGTTAGTTTTTTAAAAAATGAATTAAAAAATATTTTTCTCAGGGTTAGGTTCTTTAGTGGGTGGAATAACGAATTAATGAAAAGAGATTTAATTGTTTATACATTAAAATATAGTTATCCATGATCAATCAAAAAATACATACGAAACATCTTTCTATATTATTTATTTAATCTCTTTTTGTATCTGAAGCTGACTCTTCCTACCCCATAACATTTCCCAAAAAAAGTCCATCATGCATAAACTAAGCAGATTTCTCAAGTGCTAGTACGACAAACTAGTGATCTCATCTCGCTGTTTATTCTCTTTTTCTAAGTAAAAATTCAGTGAGTAGAAATGGGGTTTACTGAAGACAGAAAACAAGAAAGTACAATTAACTCATTAATATTTGAGTTAAGAAAAAATGTATAGAAGAACACTTTTAGAGCACGATTAGTTTGACAGTGCTGACTTCATAACATTTTTAGATTTGACACAATAACAGAGATATTTTGAATTTTCAAATCCCTTCCTTTAACCCCCCCCCCCAACATTCTTGATCCCATCCAGCCTCTAACGAATATGATCTTAAGTGCTGAAGGAAATGGTTAAATAAATTAAATAAACATTTTCAAGCCAAGAATGTAAAATCTAAGTTGATGACATCATCACACAACGTATTTGCATGTATCTCGTCTAGTAAAGATCGTTGAAAACAGTATTTAGTCTTTAAGCTTGGAATAAGATGTTTCATGATATATTCACTTATTGTTGAAGTGTGAAGATTAAAAGTGTGGGTTTACTGAAGGCTGAAAATCAAAAAAATGCAAAAATGTAAATTAATAATCAAGATAGAAGCCCCAACATTTACTGAAAATTAAATTTGCTATAAGATCTCATAGTAACAGAGATTTTCAGAATTTTTAATACCCCCCCCCCTCCCTGCAGTCTGATTTTAGCCGTTAATGAACTTGATCTTTGACATGAAACACTTTATATTGGGTTTGGTAATAATCCATTGATAATTGCGACCACTTGAGCAGTATAAAATTGGGGCAGAGCTCATTTTTATTCCTAAGTAGGATTGATTTGATGAAGTTTTTCAAAAATCGCATCATGAGTACAACCTCAGTCACTGATTCTCCTTAAGCTGGCCTCTAATCAACCCTTAAAAGAAATCTGCTAGATAAAAGCATTTCAATGATGCTTAGCACTGGAGACACAATTTTAATTTTATATCACTTTTAAACTTTTAGTTAAGAGTCGGTCTACAGTTTTACCAACTAACTTCCTTTTAAACTATACATAATTACTTTTAAACTAATTATTTAAAATGCGTTATAACTTTTATAATGTTGTGCTGTTATTTATTAATGTCCACTTTTATGCACCTGTGGCTGATTGGGACGGGTTATCTACAAATGACTACCCTTTTCTAACTAGTGTGGGATTTAGGGTGTTATTTCGTGAGTTTATCACTAAATAAATTCCTATTGCTCAGACTCAAACCTATGATTATGTTAAAAAAATTGCATATTATTATTTAACAAACCAACAAATTTATACGTACTAGAGAATCAATTTGTGTTATGTATGAGTGTACTGAGGTGAAGTTTCTAAACATAAAAATAATTCTCTCTTCTTATTTTCTATAGAGTATATGCCAGAAAATGGGTATAGATACTGGAGATCGGCTCTTGACGAATGCCCGCAAAAAGAAATTTCTGGTTAGATCACCTCTTCCTCCAGATGAAATTTTTCCAACATTCCAGGACTTTGATGTTGTTCACAACTATCTTAATAGTGCTGTACCCTATATGCAGGCAAGATTAAGGAAAAGGGGTCAAAAAGGTATGTTTAAAAATAAATATTATCCATAAAAAATATCATTAGAATATCTTATTGAAAAGAAAAAAAAAAACTCTAAAGCCAGATTAAAATTGTATGTAAATTTGCCAGAGATAAGTTAGAATAATACATCATTTTTGACTCTAAAATGCGGCCAACTCTTGACCTACCGACTTTCTATTGAATACAAACTCTGTTCTTCTGCAATTTAAAAATTAAAATTTGATTTTTTGATTTACCCCAATTCACAATGCCATAAGTTAGCAGACTATGGAAATAACCATAGTTTATTAGTATTAGAGTTTATATTGGAAGACATTTTTTAACACATTGTAATGAAAGGCAAAGTGATTTTAGTTTCTTACCTAACTCTTCAATATAACCAAACAGTCTAGGCTTTTGTTCACAGTTAATCTTAAAAACTTTATCATGTGTACTGGTAAAACGTCTCCATTATTCACTGATATCACTCTAGAAGAATTTGAGCAATGTTTGCTGAAATCTAGAATATTAGTTTTTGATACATTCATAGCTAGCTTATTAGCCATTAACTGAAAGATAATGCTTAAATATCAAAAGAACCATCCTGTTTCAGTTTTTCTGGCCCTTTTAACCTTTATAATTAAACTGGTATTATTAGCATAAAGCATAGGTTATTTATGTATATCAAAAATAGTAATGGACCTAATATTGAAACCTTGTGGAATGCCTCAATTCATTCCGAAATAATTTTATATCCATTGATATCATCTACTTTAATTGAATTTTTAATTAGTGGTCCCAGTTAGCCTTAGTAGCACATTAATGCTTTTTTAATGGTTAAACAAAACCATTGTATACCAAGAAATGTTCGTAAAATACATAGTTATTTAATGTTCTTATCGAATAAAGAAGGTTAAAATTCAGTAGTTCATAACTAAAATCATGTATCAGGTTAGCCATGTGTTGTTTGATTACCACTTGACACTGGAATTTGTCACATGACATGATAAATAAAACCCTTAAATAATTCTAGCTAGAAAAAGGGTGCTAATTTATAGAAAAATTTGTTATTATTACTTTTGGTAACTTGCTTATAAAAATAATGATATTGTTATCATTTTTAAGGACACTGGAGTTATACACACACCATTCGCAAACCAAGAATACATGGGCAGATTGTTGAAGTTAAAACCCAGCTGACTCACAGAGATTATATTAATTTATTGACTCAACGGGATAACTCTCATTTTACTATTTACAAGAAAAGAAGATGTTTTCTTGACAACAATCAGTATTTTCAACTGGATATCTACAAAACTCCCTGCCATCCAAGGTAAATTGATTCTTCTAAAAATCTATTTTGTTTGGGTCTTTACTGTCAAATGGTTTCTCAGGTAGCAATCTGAAGTTAGCCGTGCAATTTAAAATTTTTATTTTAATACTTTTGGATAGCTTTGTGGGTGCAATGGCCATGGGCTTGGCAATTTATTTTGTGGTGGAATCCCACCCCAATTCCAATAGGGAAATAAAATCCCTATTCTTATCATGTCTAGAATATGGAGGTAATCTGATGATAACTCATCTTGATCAGGCATAATAACATTAAATAGACATTAATACATTTATTTTTTTATGTCCTTACATGTTTTGTAAAAATAGCAACTAACAAACTCTTTTGATACGAATTTTCAAATAATGTTCTAGGAAGTGCTTAAATATTTTCTATTATGATTGTTTATAGTATTCTTTGCCAAAACTCTATATTAATCTCTCTAATTGTAATGAAAATGAATATATTTGAAAAGAGCTTTATTGGTAGGTCAAATGATCAGTCTGGTGGCCCACTTCCTGCCGTATTGTGGTGGTATAACAGACTCACTTCTTCTTTACCTAAAGGAGTTACTTATTACCTAATGATGCTCCCTTTGCTCCAGGAAATGGATTAAAGTCTAAATCTGAAGCCAGTAACCTCACAGCTAAATAAGAATGAGTTTGGAATCCTCTGCTTCGCTGCACCTGACTAGAGCTTTACCCATAAGACTTGAAAGCTTTATTTCTACCCTTTAGATAATGTTAGTATGAACTGGGTAAAATAAATTTCCTACTTGATCTGAACTAACAGTTCCAAATCAATGAAATATAGTTTCATATCCAGTCGTGAAAAATCTTTCAAGCTCTGAAAAGATACATATGTCATGAGGAAAGATAGATTTGATTTTCGATAACCTTTGTATTTCCTATTGTGTTATTTATCCATTTATGTATTATTATTTACAGTCATAAAGTTTCTATATTCTTGAGGGGGTTTTGCAATAATAATAATTTTTACATTTTCCAAACGTACTTCTTTACTCGTGAAATAAAAAACAGTATTAAATATAAAAAACAAATGGTCATCTTTGTACGAATGTTATGAATATAGAAATTGAAGCAGTCTGAATAAATGGAGGAAACAAATGAATATTTACTTTATGGTTTATAGGTCCATCTAAGGTATTTAGTTAGGCATTAAGACTATTGATTTTTTTCATAGTTAATCATTGTTTAAAAAAATCGCATACATATTTCAAAGAGTAATCTAATTTACTTAGCAAAAAAAATAATTTAGCATTGATAAATGATATACTTCTTACATTTTTTAACTTTCACCTACTTACCTCCTTGGATTTATATAACAATTTGAATAGTTTTAATGCTTGTTTAGATGTAACGGTTTAGTTTTGCTGGAAACATATTCAGCTTTAGAAGATGTTTTGCTTGATGAAGCCTTACCAAAGTTCTTACAAATAATTTGTGAAGTAACTGATGATCCAGCTTATTCCATGTATAACCTGTCTTTAAGAGCTGATTGGAATTCAGCAGAAAGCAAGTTTTGTCATTCTTTGAAAGGTAAGTGACAAAATCTATTTTTTTGTTTTCAAACTTTGTTTTATATTAATCGGATAATATAAAAGAGGCTTTATATAAGTTTTTAGGTGTTGTTTATACCTAACTAATAATTAAAGATATGACTTTGAAAATGGCCATAGTTGGTCTTATTTGGCTATGTTTTATGGCCTATTCTGGTTTTTCTTGCTTTTGACTTTTTTTCTTTATTAAGTAGGGGTAATAATCTATGGAAGTATGGAATAAAGGTGCTACTCGGGTTAAAGATTTTTTTATTTCAGAAAATTACCGTGCATGTTTTAATTTTTGAATCTCCTGCCTTTGTCTTATTTAACACGTTCGCTGATGTATCGGTCCCCGGGGTCCAATCGTCATCAAGTCTATCAGGACGGGTCCCCTCTCCTTCCATCTACTCCAAGAAACGAAGGCTGTAGCAAGCTTATTATGAGAGATATTTTAACGGGGATTGGGGGTAATTTATTCTTAAACCCTGTAGCATTAGTTAATCCAGAAAAATACTATAGGATGCTGGGGACTGTAACCGCCTAGAAATAGAGAAACTCGAATTGGATACGGCATCACCCCCTGGCGCCCGATGCTAATTCCAGTCACAACTTGATGAAACACGAACTGACTTGAATCTGTTTCACTATCCATGGCCCTAATTCACTCATTTATCGTTGTGTTGCACTCAGTATGATTTATGGTCGGAAATTAATAGAGTAAGCACTATCTGTAACTCTTGCAGACAGCAGTGAAAGTGAGAGTGATACGACTTCAAGTGACGATAGTTTTGCAGACAAGAACTATTTACCCTAATGTTCTAGTTCAACTACTGACCTAGAAGAGCTTACAAGTTTAGAGTGCTTATTGAATATAACAGCTGACAATGTGATAATAAATGTACATTAGTTGTAGACGACATAGGACGCCGGGGACCGCTCCTGGCTTTGCTAAAGCTAGTTCTGGGGTTGAAGGACTGATGAATCTGCTAATTCATTCATTTAGTTCACTAGAATTGCCAAGAGGTAGCATTACCTTCGAACACTACATCGGTCCCTGGGGTCCAATACAGATTTTAACATTAGGAGAGGCATCGGACGCCGGGGACCAGTGCAAATGGTGGTGGAGTATATCATATATAGACTGCAGCAGCGAACGTGTTAAAGCTGCAGAATAATATTGAGATTTGTATAAAACATAGTTCAAAAACACTCACGAGCCATGAGAGTGAGAAGTGGGGAGGGGGCATGTCTTTCCTGTTGTGGGCCGTAAAACTAGAGGAAAGTCATTTTAAAGTTGTTTAGAGTTTAGAAATTCCCCCAATCCTGGCACAGTATCTAGTTTTGAAATTTTGTATTCCCTATCTGTGGTGTATCACTACTCTACTAATTACTCTGTGAAACCTTTACACAAAAATTCACAGATAAATTTACAAACCTTTAATACACCTCCTCCCTTACCCCCTAATAATAGAAAACTTTATGCACTTAATGTCACTTTAAGTCCATAGGATATTTGCTTTTTTCTCTTATGTGAGTTTTTTTAAAAAAAAATTTGTTCTATGCCATTCAATTTATTGTAAGAAAAGTTTCATATAGTATTGGTATATTTTTGTTATATCTTAAGTTTTTTTATTTTTATTTTATTTTTTATTTTTATTATGAGAATTGAGTTGAATTTCATAAAGCAGAACTCATTTCATAATTTTAGCAGATTTCCCCTGAGGGAAATCAGCTATTGAGGTTGTACTCATGACGGAATTTTCGAATTTTTTCTTCAAATGTCCATCGATCCTACCTAGGAGATGATGAAAATGAGGTCCGGTCAAAACTGTATATATATATATAGTTGTCTGTTGCCGCTCTAGCGGTCACAAATTTTGTTTGATCGTTACCAAACTCAATATTTAGTCGTTTTATGTAAAAAGAAATATCAAGTTAACGGCTGAAATCGGACCAGTGGGAGGGGGGGGGGTTTAGAGAGGAGGATTTTCGAATCGAATTCGAAATATTTCCGTTACTATCTATGGGAAGGCCTGATCTTACAAGTCTGGGTCTCTATAACGAGAATAGAATATCCTTTAAATATGTTTTTCAGAACAATTTGAACTAACGTATATCAGATTTCAGTTATATATTAGTTCAATAATTTTACACACAAATTTTGAAAGATCTTACAATAGTTCTTCATATTTCATATAATAGACATACCTTCATTTACTCAAGTTAATGTGTTTCAGCTTTGAAATTAAAAGTAATACAAATTTAAAATTGATTAATTTGCTCAGCCACTGAGTGACAAATTTTTAAAAAAATACACTACCTTCTTCCTATAAAAAAGGGAGTTGATTTTTAGCTCCCAGCAAAACTTCTTGTCATTAATAAATTAATTCTTGAATAAAAACATACGATATGTGTAAGCAAATATTCTAAAGAGGCTTAGGTTAGCCGTGTGGGTTAAGGTCCGTCTTAATCTCACATAGTAAACCTGGAGTGGCGTGGAGTTTGAATCACGCCTGAGCAATTGGAATTTACTTAGTGACAAACTCATTAAATAAAATCCTTAGTCCCGCTTGCCTAGAAAAAGGTTGCAACCTGTTCATAATCTATCCCAATTAGTCGTAAAATAAATATGTTTTAAAAAAATATTTCATATTTATTCTACTAAGAACATTCCTTTGTTTTAGTTCCAGATTCAGAGAAAACCAATGGTATTCCAGCTACAAATGGCCTTGCTTCAGTTGAAGAAGAAGTCAAATAATATTAATTAGGTTTTAGCATATTTCTATATTTTATATCTACCTATCAGATGAAAGCTATTGTTTGTAGAAAGTTTTATCGTATCCTTACTTATTGCTACTTATATTCGATTGTATATTTTAATTTTGTTATAATGTACTTAGTCATCAAAGTAGCCATACTAGGCTGTTTTATTATTAAATTTTATTCCTATTTGAATTGTTGCCATCAGTCTTGCTTATTTTGTTGTGATTTAATTTTACAAAGTTGCAAAATTACTATTAATTGGAAAGTTTTTATTTCCATTTTGTTACTCATTTGCGAAAGCAGTTAAAACCTCTTAGTAAATTAAACAAATAGTTGCAATGGTATAGCCAGTATTTAGAATTTAGTGACAATTACTAACCTCAAGAATTGATAAACTAGTTCGTTGTTGGACTAACTAGTATACTTTGACGACTATTTGAAAAATGATCAGAAAAAAAATACTCCTTGGGTCAGGGGATGTTATTCTGGTGTAGTTGTAATTGTCACTAAATTCTAGGCATTGCAGTACTTATAGGATCTAAACTTATACCACCATCTCAGACCACATGGTCTGGAAATAAGATCTTCCAATTATGAACTCCTCCTTTGTCATTTGGGGCCCCTTCCATATGTTCATCATCATTTAACTTTCACCATCGTTTAATCTGTCACCATATGGCCAAATTGTTTATTTATGTTTTTATATATATATACACACTCACATGCATTCACACGCATATATATAAACGAGCTCCATTTCTTCTCAAGCTTTCTCGGCTTCTTCTTTTAACAAGACTTGGAACTGGCAGAGAATAGCCTACCTCATAGAGCGCTAGTTGCATCATTTTGTAATTATAGGCCCATCTGGTCCAAATCAATATGAAGCCTTACCTTTCTTCCAATCTGTAAGATCTTAACCAATCTGTCAGAATATTATAAAATATCTTTCTTAAATAGATCTTCATATTAAAGTTATTTTTTATGTGAACGGTATTTCTTCTGTAGAGACCTGCTAGACAAGATTTAGGCTATCCCCTTAGCACACTTAGCCACAGCATATTTTCTCTAAATTAATGAATATTAGCAAATTAAATAAATTTTGCTGCATTTGCATTTGAGGTCATTTTTATTTTATTATTTTTTTGTTGAGAAGACTAGCTAGTCCTTTTTATGCACTTCGATCTCCCATAAAATATGAATTATTGGGATGTACTTAGTATTAAAATTTTCACGGTAGATTGTTAGTCAATTATATTAATAATAAATGTTTATAGCTATAAATCCCAGCAGTGGTATTTCGTCTTCCTTTAATAAAACAAGTTCATCAACGGAGCTAATCACTTAATTTTATCTTAATCTAGTTAGCGTACATCATAGATGTGATTGTTGATTCCTTATACATTAGAAATATTCACGACTTTATTATAGTGGCATAACTTTTCTCCCCAAAAAGATGTTTTTTTTTTTTTTTTGTGGAAATCAGCTAGTAATAAATTATAGGATTTCTGTCAAGCTGGATGTTATTTATTTTTTACAGACTATTGACCATTCTGAGTATTTGGACAGTATTATTTATTTCATATGAACTTAAGATTGCCCTGAATTTATGTTTATTAAGCATACATTTTTAAAGTAACATCAATTTCTGTTAAACGTATTATAAATCAGTATTAATAGTTAGTTTAGATGTAGAGAGGCATTATTACCACTTAGGGTAAATATAATATATTATTAAAGAAACAGCTTCTACAATTTTTAAACTAATTTTGTAATACACTGTTTATGTATTACTTTAAAAAACAAAAAACAAATCCATATTGCCTTAAAAGATGAGAAAAATAAACATTTAAAAGACTTATTACAATATTAACATATCAGTATTATTACTCATTTTCAATTTTATTTAAATGTTTATTATTTGCAAATTGAACTATAAAAGTTCACTCTTACTTAAATAGGAACAGAATGTTATTCAAGACATGCTACAGGAATGTTTACTAATAGAAATATTAAAGTACTTTGTAAACATTTATTTCCTTGAATCTAATCTTAGTTATGCACTTTTTTGATGTCTTAAAACTGAAATTTTTGAAAAGGATTTCTTCCTTTCCCTCTCTTTTGTTTTGTATTAAAACTTCCGTGAATTTTGTTCATAAATATATTATTATCGAAAGAATCTGCCTGTCACTATTATCATCACCAGCTTAATGCAAGTGTGACATACTCAAACTGTATCTGCTAATTTATTCTCTAGTTGTAAGACAAGAAAGAATCAGTTAATATAAGGATAAAAATACCTCATCTCAACTTAGTATACACAATATCATACCACTGTGTTAATTCATTGTAATTTTATTTTACCCTACAAAGTTTTAAGACTTTTGATATATTTAAAGGCATATGTGTCAGGCATTTTAGCAGATTTCCCTTAAGGGTAATCAACTATTGAAGGTTTGCTCGTTACACGATTTTTGAAAAAATTCTCCAAATATCCCACTGATTCTCCCTAGTAGATGACAAAAATGGGAGGATTGCAAATAGCTCTTTGAGTTATTTGTAGTTTTTATATTTTATAGTGAACCTTCACTTCTGCTCATCTCACATTATGTCTTATTCAAAGACCTAAATCATACCAGAACATAAGATCAAACCTGAAAGAAGTAAAGTTTTAGGCCATGATGGCGTATGATCTGATTATACTGTTTCATTCATATAACTACTCTAATTTTGAGCATGGAACAGGTTATGAAATTGTTTTCAAAACCTTTTCCATGTGCCCACATAATTTTATCCCTAAATGATTACATTTACATCATACTGTTAATTTCAATGAAAATAAGTTCACTTCCAAGAGACCAAATTATTAGTATAGTGCATTGACTTAGTATAATAATAGTATTTTCTCTTAACATACTGCTGCTGGGAATTCAAAAATAATCACAATAAAAAATTAGATTTCTGTAGGAAGATCTGAAAAACTTTCTATATAAAAATCTATTTGCCATAATTTTGATTATTTTTATTTTATTTTACCATGCCTATGAATATAGCAGAAAATTATAACATTTGTGTGCCTTTAAATCTAAGCTTATATATTTTTCTGACAAAGAGATAATTTCATAAATTATTTTTGATGTTTTGAATTATAAATTCAATGAATCAATCTAAAATTGGTTTTATAAAAATTGTACTTCTTCACTTCTTTAATTAAAATGAATGTACTATGATGAAATCTGCATTTATTATGGACCTGTATAATTATTCTTAAATACAAGGTATTATTTTTTTATGGCAAGAAGATAGCAATTTGTAAGATAGTAAAGAAGTCTGAAAAATTATCAAATAAGAATAAATATTTTTATGATTTTATCTGGTCCTTGAAAAAAAATTAATTTTAATATTTAAGTGATATTACCACGAGTGATACATTTTTGGAAACTTCAATTAAGAAGCTTTTGCTTTAATTGTTATTAATATTAAGTTGATTTCTTCTTTTTTCTGTAAGTAGAAAAATGTACTTATACCATTATTAGTAAAGAAAAATAAAAGACAATTTTTTTCTTTTACTTATTTATTTTTCCTTAAAATTACACTAATTCACATAAGAATTCATTATGTTAGGTGGGGCATTGAAAAAGTGATATAAGCAGTAATGTTGAATTGTTCACACTAAGTTGCGAGTTCTTGATCTCAAACATAGTTTGTTTTTGTTTTGATAGAAAAATATGTTTCTTGTTTGAAGATTCCGTTAAGGGAAATCAGCTATTGAAGTAGTACTTGGTGCGATTTTCAAAGTTTTTTTGTAGGACAGTGGTTGTAACCTTCCTTGGTTGGTTTACATTGAACATCACAGCATTTGTCTTTGTATATCAGTTAGACTATATATATGTATGTGTGCATATATACACAAAAAAGAAATATCAAGTTCGTAAATCGGACGAGTGGGAGGGGGGGGTTATAGGGGGAATTTCAAAAATTTGAAATATCTCTGTTACTATAAGATGGATCAAAAGATTGTGCATAAACAATCTTATTTCAAATATTAACTGACATATTTGAATATTACATATTTTCAGCTTTCTATAAACCCCCTTTCTTTTTCATTGCATGTTATGAATAAGCTTCCATATCATAAACCATCTTATCTCAAGCTGAAATACCAAATATTGTGTGTCAACAAATCATTTCTAGATGAGATAAAAAAAAAAAAATGCTTATCAAACTGGAAGAAGTCTCAAGCTTATATTTTCCGAATTATTCATTCCACTTTCTAACAGATATTTTGAAAGTTTCATCCAATGAATAAGTTTGGAATAGTCTCTAGATTGGCCACTGAAGAGCCAAATTGGAGGGTAAAATCTTGAAAAGAGTCTTCTTACTGCTATACTCTCTCCTAAAGTCAAACCTTTAAATTTCATTTTAGCAGATTTCCCTACAGGTTGTACTCATGACGCGAATTTCGAAAAATTTTCTCATATTGATTTTACTCAGGAGATGACGAAAATTAGGTCCTTTCAAAACAATGTTGTATGATGCCATGAATTAATTTTTTACGATCTTTTATTCGAAAATGTTCATTTCATCTATACCATGCTCAATATATAATTGTTTCAGTCAAGACTGTAGATCATAACTATTGTTGGTGGAAATTGGACCTGGACTAGTGGGGGTTTAGAGGGAGGATTTGAAAATTCAAAATATATCCGTTATTATGAGCCAGATCGTAAACTGTTATAGAACCAATCTTGTTAAACTATTGATGTTCCACAATTGTTGTTCAAGGCAACGTTTTGTAGCGCAAGTATTAACTGAGTTATTATTTGTAGTTTTTTTGTTTTTTTTACATTTAAATAGAAAATAGTGGTGAGATGAGGTCACAAGTGTGTATACCAGCAGGTGGGAAATCTGCTTTGTTTTAGGCAAAGGTGGAACATACTAAGGGGTGCTTTTTGGAAATCTGGAATTTTCATTATGCAAATACGTTCTGATGATACCCACCCCTGCCTTTTGTGCTTGGATTTTTAAAATTAGTGATTGAGATGAAAATTATTGTGATTCATTGTAAATTGCAGTTGTAGATATAGTAAATTAATATATTCAGATATATTTCAGTAATTGTTTTTCTTTTCGGTCAAGAATATTCTTTTTTTAGCTCTGAGAAGTAGGATGACCTGTTTGTTTACAATTCAGAAAGTGAATGTTGTGGAGGTTATTAAAATGTAGGATTTCTCATTTTTAAATGTATTTATTCACTTAATATTGATGGTGGTTTTAAGTGTAAATTATTAAGATTTACCTATTGTAAAACTTCACATGGGCAATATGCTTAGTTTATGCAACCCCTGTGTGACAGACTTTTTTTATTATGATTAGGTTGGTCAAAATAAAGGTGTGTGTGTGTGTTATTACAAGACATGTTGAGGAGGTGTGGAAGGGATGGGTGATTAAGGGAGTGAAGAGAAGGGGTGAAAGGAGAGAGGTGTGTATAAATGAATGGCTGCAGGATCCAAAAGTAAATGAGTATGTGATGGATAAAAGTTGATTATTACGTAGTGCAAATGTTGGGTGGGCATGGATGTTTTCGGGCAAAGTTGATTAGGTTTGGTTTGGTTGAGAATAGGTGGTATGAGTGTGGAGAGGAGGAAGAGGATAGAGTGAGGCATGTGGTGTTTGAATGCGAGCGAGCGTGGGTCTCGAACAAGGTGTAAATAGGTATCCGAGGGAATCTGGGTATGTGAGGTTTGAGAGGAGACTATGTATGTGATAGAAGCTCGGAGACAACAGGCCAGGTAAACTGATGCATACCGTCTATGGGCTGAAGCTAGAGAATAAGGTTCCTTTTACACCCCAGGAGGTGGTGCTAGCATGCTCATGACTTACAAACAAAGGTGTATGTACGTAAGCATGCGTGCGTGCGCATCTTCCCATCTGTGTGCTGGATGGTCGGAATGGAGAGAGAGGGAGTTAAGGCTTAACGGCTAGGTACCCCTCTTGTCATTTTCACCCCTCAACACTGCTACCCTGGTCAGCTCTTCTATCTTAGAGCTATTTGTGTAAACAGTCAGGCCATTTGGTTATTTAAATCTGTTCATTTTCAATTGGTAGAGTCCAAATATGCCTACCCTAAACCTTTTCTCAAATAAGAGATTCTCAGCCATTATATCTGATGGCATATTAAATTCCTGTATCTTCCCAATTTTTTCCAACATCCTCAGGAAACCATTCCAATCGGCTGAGTTATGGATAGCCTTCATTCCTCACTATCTTGATCAGTGTCTCTGTCTCAATGAAGATTTCTATTGGAATTAGGCCCAAAAGTATCTCCATTGTGAAGGCAGGCAGAGGGTCAAAGTGATCCTTTCCTAGCCCAGTCCGTCCCACCATAGGCTGGTGTATGGAAAATTCATTAAAAAAAAAGATATAATAAAAAAATGCCGGGTTGTTAATAAAAATTAAATTATATTGTACTTCTTTTGAAAAGTAAGATTAATGATAAATATGCTTATAAATAAATTAATAATAAACTAAACTCAACTGAGTTATAAAGATTATTTAAAAATGAACTTTAATTACAAATATTAAAAAAAAAAAGATTATTTGAATAATTAAAAGAAATAAATGTTTTCTCATTAAAAGAAGAAAACAAAAATATATTAATTAAATTTCTTATATGGTCTTGGACCTGGAATAATTATGCCTTTTTATAAATTAGTAAAAAATTGATTAATATTAACAGTACAAAAAATGAGCTGTCTTCAGCGTGAGTCGATCCATGTCCATGAAGTAAGACACTCAAAGTCAAGATGAAGACAGACGTATGAATCAGGTCCATGATATTTGATTTCAATGGAATTCCACCATTTTTCTTCCCCGACGGCCGTCCTGGAACTCCTGAATATTATAATTATTATAATAAGAATATTTTGTCCAATTGTGGAAAAGCCTTGGGCTTGAAGAAGTTCTTGGAACTGGGAGAAGCTGGAGAGTGCAGACGCTTAGCCAGTAGAACAATACACTCCTCACGCACGTTGGTTGTCATCAGCTGGGCGCCGAAAGGTGCCGAGCAATCCCGACTCACGCTATTCACTACTTAATGTTCTAATATTATTAAATTAATAAAAATAACTTTTTACACAAATGTGTTGGCCACATCATCCATTGTTATAGTGGGTGCAGAGTTCATTGCTCCTGTGATTAGCAGGCAGCCCAACCTCTACACTTACATGAGCATCCTGATGTTACCTTTAACATGCATTTTGTGCCACCACACCACACATTACGTATCCTATTGGTCTGACTTGCTGTATACAACCAAGTAGGGCTTCATTCCCCAAGCTGACCCCCCCCCCCCTTTAAGGGAAATCAGCTATTGAGGTTGTACTCATGATGTAATTTTTTAAATATTTCCTCAATGTCCATTGATCCAACCTAGTAGATGATGAAAATGAGGTTCTTTCAAAATTCATGCTTGTCTGCTACCGCTATAGCAGTCACAATTTTTGATCGATTGTTACCAAACTCGATATATAAGTGTTTCATGAATTTTGAAATATTTTCGTTAGTAGACGTTGGATCAAAAAATTGTATAGGATCAATCTTATTACAAATTTAATGTTCTATAAATGTTGTTATATGTTTTTTCATGACCTTGATTATTAAACGAGATATCTGAGTTTTTTAGTTTTCAGTCTTTAGTAACCCCTCCGGGGGGGGGGCCACCCCCTACTCATGCCATATTAACAGTAAGCTTTTATATCATGAACCACATTATTCGAATATTAAATACCAAATATTGTCTTCAATTTTTATTGCGTGAGATACATACAAAATACGTAGTGAGGATGTCATCAATTGAAATTTTCTGGTCTTGACTCGAAAATTTTTAGTTAGTTTATACTGTGCTCAACATTTAGTCGTTTCATTCAACTCTAATGTTCATATTCGTTAATGACTGAAATTGGACCCGGAATAGGGAATATTTAGAGGGAGCAAAAATTACTGGAAATTCAATCATTTATAGTGAGTGAGATGAGATCACCAGTGTGTCATCCATCACATGGAAAATCTGCTTAGTTTAAGCTGCTCCTGCATGACAGACTTTTTTTCTCTATCTTGAATATAACCTATGAGTTGGAATAACAATATTCAACGCTTTAATACTGAATATTGTTTCAATGAGAGTTTTTACTGTGTGAACAGCTCGAAAATATGTTGTGATGACATCATCAATTAAGATTGTTACATTCTTAACTTGAAAATGTTTATTTGATGTATAGCATACTCGATATTTAACCTTTTTATGTAAAACTGAAGATCATAAAAAACTAAATTATTTCCTTACCCAACAGTCTACTTTCAAAGTGATGAAGTATTCATGGGGCAAATCTGAGCCTAGGCCACAACTGACTTAAGAGCCCAGATAACATATCTCCTACTGCACTGAAGATAGAGATGCCTTATAAATAAATATTCAATGAAGTTTCAATTTATTTTTAATGATTCAAAAAAATGTTATTATATTTAACCAATTGTTATGGAATGTAATATATCATTCATTAAACTACTTTGGATTTGTACAATATACATTTATTTATTTATAGCTTCATCAACAATTTATAACAACATGTATCAATGTTTATGAAAATGTCAATGATTGTCACCTATAATAATAATGTTCTGCATGGCTAAATCTATTGAGAAAGAATAACAGCTTAAAATTAAACCTTGTTAATTATGCCCTAAAAAAATATATTGAAAATAGAACCAAACTACTGGACCAATCAATAAAATAAAAGCATAATAAGAATTAAACTAACTTTCATCTTAAATTAAACTAACAAGAGACAACACACAAATTAATAATGTCATTGACAATAGAAATTGAAGAAAGCAATCAATCTGGTCTTTCAGAATAATTTTGAATTTAAATTTCCACTTAAAATCATTTGACACAATTTACAAACAACCAAATGATGACTCATGTATCATCATACAAGTTTTTAACTAAAGAATTATATAAATAATTTCTTAAATACAAAATATCTATGTTTTGCTTAAAAATTTATAACATTGATATTATATAATCTCATTAACTGTAGATGACAGTCATCATATTTTTAAATATACTTAACAAAAAAAGAACTGAATATTTTAATACAAAACAAATTTTGTAATTATTAATTTCAAAACTCAAATGACTTCCTCTACTACATATTCACATCTTAGTACTCTGATATAAATATGAACAATTTAATTTTGAAGCAATATAAACAAAGCATAAATGAAAAGTTTTTTTAAAGGCTAGTTAGAAATATTTATTCACTTAATATTGATGGTGGTTTTAAGTGTAAATTATTAAGATTTACCTATTGTAAAACTTCACATGGGCAATATGCTTAGTTTATGCAACCCCTGTGTGACAGACTTTTTTTTATTATGATTAGGTTGGTCAAAATAAAGGTGTGTGTGTGTGTTATTACAAGACATGTTTGAGGAGGTGTGGAAGGGATGGGTGATTAAGGGAGTGAAGAGGAGGGGTGAAAAAAAAAGAATTTATAATTTTGTTTATGACAATTTATAGTTGCAGGTCATCCAAAAGAAAGAATATGAATATTTCTTTATTTCTTAAAAGTTGATTATTACGTAGTTAGTTTAGTTGGAATGTTATTTTTGCAAACAAATGCACTTAACTAAGATGATGAAATCCAGTAATTTGATTTAATTCAAATATATATTTTTCAGGAAGAACATTTTACAAAGGTATAAAATAAAGTAATAATAACATTATGTAACTACAGAGCTACAATACAGAGACAAATTGAATAATAATGATGAACTTTATACAAAAGTGTGGTTCTAAAGAGGTAGAAAAGAAGTATATGTCATTGGAAAAACATGAAGAATAGATATTATAACTGAGCTCCTAAAGAATGGATACCATGAAAAGTAAATGGAAACAGTTAATTATTATAAAACATAAGCCTAGTTATTGTCTCAAATTAATAACTATGAATTAATCACTAACGGACAGTGAAGATAGCATTCAAACATAATTTGTATGTTAGTCACAAAACAAAATGTTCTCAAAAAATAATACCATAATTTTCATGAGAAAATATCCTATAAAAAATTCTCTTATTTCTAAATGAAAGAAAAATTCCAAATAATCTAGGAACTCCTAACATATAATTTTGTGTCAATAAAAACAACGAACAATTTTATTTTAACAATAGCCAGAAATAAAAATAATTATCAAGTATTTTTTTAGTAAATAAATAAGCTACTCATTAGATTTTTGGTAAAAAGAAGACAACCTATAAATGTAACCAGAACTGCTAATCCTCGTTATGATCTTCATTTTCTTCAGTCTTTTCATTTAAAATTTCCTGCAAGAAAAAAAAGTAAATAATTAAAAAATATGTGTCGACACATGTAGAAAGATGACCAGTTAATAACACTTTGGTTTATTATCATACATGTGCTAAATGCGTTATCTTGCTATTAAACTATCTTAATGTAGTGTGAACGATCCCAATGTACTAAAATATGTGTTATTTATTGAAGCATGGTTATTTCTTTAATTTATGGATGAGAACAATAATCTAACTTTAGAGTTACAAGACCCCAATTACCATCTGTTAGTAAACATACCCTTAGACTGTGCTAAAATCAAGTGTAGTTGGTCTTGAAATATAACGAGTTTAGAACCCTAAATGCAATTAACATAGGTAATGCATTTAGTACAGATTTTATAAAATCACCTAATACCTTGTGTACAATTACAGAAAGTTAATTTATACTCTATAAATATTTCATGTTTAGTCACATATCCATCTGTGCGCATTAATTTTATTCAGCAATGGACTCCCTGAAACCTTCCCTACTTTAGCATTTTGGTTGTTAGGAATATACAGAGGCAATATCTAGTTCAATTATGATCAATTTCAATTTTCATTTCTGTTGCTTTGGTACAATAAAAATAAATACATGTTTATTTATTATTGTCAATATACATACTAATGATTTTTAACAAATCACTTATATCTTTCAGATTTATTTAATACTGCTTCGAAAGTATCCTCTTCTTGAAATTATTGTATGAATATAAACTGGCAAAACTACAACAACAAAAGTATTACTTCTTTACCGCAATACACTTTAAACAGGACAAAAATATTAGCGAGGTAATAGGAATAATTGGAGTAAAATTCCAATGTCAATCTGTAAGAAATATGATTTTATGATAAAATGCCATTTGAAAATGGTTATATTCTGGCCAGACTTAGATATTGCTAAATGTTGAATCGTATTGGAAATAATACAAAATGTCATGTGAAAACATGGAATAACAGTGACTAATGTTCCAGTGAGTGTTGACTGAACATAGACTTGGAAGAAAAATGTTCAGGAAAATCATAACTCAGAGAAATTAGTTACGAAATTTGAGGGAAAAAATATAAAAGGGCTCAGCCAGGATATAAGGTACATCACCTCAATAGGGACACTCAGAGAAAAAAAAAAATGTTTGGAAAATTGCCACTGTTATATTAACAAAATAAACGAGAACTACTTACGGTAAGAGTTTCAACTAAAGCCCTGGTTTCTTCAAGCATAGCTTTACACTGAGTATTTTCTTCTTCCAACAAAGCAACTCTCTCGGTAAGTTCTTGATTCTCTTTCAATGCAGCTTCAAGAGCTTTCCTCCTTCGTTCAGCTATCACTTCCCAGTATCCTTCACTAGGGCCATCTTAAAAAAATAATTCAAATATTAGAACAAACATTACAGCCATAGATTTAAAAAAATATTATTATTATGTTTATTAAAATATAAACTTATTAGTTTATTAATATTGAAACCAACCTTATTAAAACAACTATCACAAATAAAATTTAATAATAGACGCATAGGCAAAGGGTGGAGAACACTGGGAGTTAAGATTAGTCGGCCTGTGGAGTGACTGGCCGTGAGAGTGGTTGACTTCTGGGACATGTTCTCTAAAGCTCTAGAAGTAATGTACAGGATTATATTACTTTTCTTTTAGTCAGAATCCTTTCTAACCAAGGAAACTTTTCTAAGGTTCTTTTGACAAGATATTTTTGATATGTCAGAACTATGGATTTTATCTTTGACTATTGATGAATAAGGAACGAATTTATTTCTTATTCGTAAAGGTAAATATTTCTAACTAAAGAAAATAGACCCGACAAATATCTTATTTATCAGTATTATAAGGAAGAGTGCTAAAATTTGTAATTTATATT
This sequence comes from Riptortus pedestris, assembly GCA_019009955.1. Lineage (NCBI taxonomy): Eukaryota > Metazoa > Arthropoda > Insecta > Hemiptera > Alydidae > Riptortus > Riptortus pedestris. The sequence goes on from CM032231.1 coordinate 33,246,622, forward strand.
TTCATAGGAGAGTAATTATCTCCAGTAGGCTAATGCTAACTAGGAAAGACTAAAGTTGATTATATGGTGTATGACTAAAACTGTAGAGAGGACTTGAAGTATAAGATTATGAAATAAAGAAATAAAAGTTTTAGTAGAAACCAAAATACCGCACCAACACCAAAGTCAGTCACAAAGGGGCAGTGCCAAGCAGACTAGCACACTAGTGATATCATCTAACCATATGTTTGACATTTCTAGGTAAAAATCCAATGGATAAAAGTGGGCATTTTCTGAAGGGTGAAAACAAGAAGGTGCAAATTACTCGCTTAATATTTAAGATAGAAAAATATGTATATCAACATTTGTTGGACTGTACTTAATCTTGTTAATCTGTTGGAATCAATAGTTTAACAAGTTTGGCTCCATAACATTTTTCTATATGACTCATAATAATGATGAACTTTAGCGTTGAACGAAACAATTAAATATCGAGCATAGTACAGATCAAATAAAAGTAATTGAGCTCAGAATGCAAACTTAAGGGAAATATAGTAAAAGACTGTTTGTTTAACCTGAGCGAAAGTTAAATGCAAAAATAAAATAGGTATATGAAATAAGTTTTTTAATAAAGCCAGAGAAATATAATAATAAGAATCAATATAGTAATGATTAAACTTAATAATTCACTATTAAGAATGTATACCTTCCGATGTTAGATCTTCAGCTGTAATTACAGGTTTCTTTTCTTGGGTCTTGGCAGCTTTCAACTTCTTAGAGGACTTGGCATCTGCAACTCTATAAAAAAAGAAACTGATAAAAAAAAACAAAAAACGTTTCTCTTAATGGCCAACAAGTTGTTTATTCCTTTTTATAGAGAAACTGTATGGCTTTGAGTCAAGAGAATCTGGAAACTAAAAGTTTACCTTATTTTCAGTTTAGAATACATTATTTAAATCATCATCATCAAGAACTAAATACTACCCCTTGTAGTTGCAACTATTTTGTTCATTCAGAAGTGCTCTTTTCATATTACTGTATCCACCCAAATCTATAAGATGTTTGGTGTCTTCAAAATAAGATTTTCTAAGCCTCCTTCTTCTCCTGTGCCCAAGGAACTTACCTTCTTCAAATATATTTGCGATGAAGTCGTTATGCCCCAGAAGTTCAACTCCTTTTTTCCATGGACTTGATAAGACTTTTGCTCGCACTTATCTCATTTAGAGCTTCCATACTGGATTTCTTTACGACTTCTTTTAGCAGATTTTCCTTAAGGGAAATCAGCTATTGAGGTCGTACTCATGACGCGATTTTCGAAAAATTTCTTCAAATGTCCATGGATCCTACCCAGGCGATGACGAAAATGAGGTCCGTTCAAAACTATATATATATATATATATATATATATATATATATATATATATATTAGTCTGTTAACACTCTAGCGGTCGCAATTTTTGTTTAATCGTCACCAAACTCGATATTTAATCGTTTCATGTAAAAAGGAAGATCAAGTTCGTTAACGGCTGAAATCGGACCAGTGGGAGGGGGGTTTAGAGGAGGGATTTTCAAAAATTCGAAATATCTCCGTTATTATGCATCGGATCGTAAAATTGTATAGAACCAATCTTATTGGAAATTAAATTTACTATAAATAATGTTATATACATTTATTCTGTATCTTGAATATTAACCGAGATATTTGCATTTGTATTCTACGTGTGGTCGCCAGTAGGCTATGTTTGGACTTTCCGCTGAGAGCTCTGGTGGCCATTTCCATAACTATTCGTCCCTCGTGAATAGGTTTAGAGGTTAGGTTAACTGTTTTTTTGGGCTAGAAACTACTGGGTTATTACGCCCTAAATAATGTTTTAGGTTTAGAGGTTTCTTACTACTACAGTTGTTATTAGGCAGATTTCTCTACTGTAAAACTTCACGTGGGAAATCTGCTTAGTTTATGCAGCCCCTGCGTGACGGACTTTTTTGAGAGACTAGGCTGTCTTCCAGAAAATTGCTTTGGAGAAACCAAAGATTTAATTTATTTTCTAATTCCACTCAAATCTCAAGTTCAATATGGAAATAAGTCTGTTTATTCTAAGAAAAAAAAACTCAGATAATTAAATATTATAAATAAAATACTAACACAATGGTAACCTCTTTCACAGGAGGCATTTGCTTTGAGGCTCTCCCTGCCCCGACTAAGTTTTCTTTATCTCCAGCAGCTTTCTGAAGAGGCTGAAGTGTTCGCCGAGTTCCTCTTGAAACCCTCTAAACAAAGATAATGATTAAAAAACCAGAAGGCTGCTTAGAATCCTAATTCAATAAGGACTGCTTGGGACTTAAAAAATTAATATGCACATATTGGAAACTGGCTATTTATTGGATTTATGGCCAACATACTCAATCAGATTAAATGAGAAAGGTTACCATTTTAAGTTAATTTGAGAGTAGGGGTAGTAGGTGAGTACTTAACATGAATCACAATCAAATATGTAAACATAACTTACAATACAAAAAAGTTCACACTTCTGCCACCAACTCAGCTTACAAATTATTATATTTAGGGAGAAGGTCAATCCCTATAAGTTAAAAGACTAGGTAAATGGGAAATCATATTGATGTCTCGGGATCAAAATTTTAATGGCTGATTCAGCATATTCCAAGAAGAAAATTCTCAATTTGCCTATACCAAGAAGTAAAGGCAATGTCACTTTCATGAAGAATAAGGGTAAAGTGGACCCATTTCAGTAGGAAGGAGCACCTGGATTCTGGGAGGAAGATGGGCACTTCCAGGAAGATGAAATGGCATGAATAATCAGTAATTCAGATTGAGACTCAAGGAAGGAATAACTGGTGTAATGTAAAATTCATAAATGCCACTGGCATAGTCCTGGGACATATAATTATGTCATAGCCAAGCATGAATTATTTTGATTTGTTAACATTTGTAATTTTCAATTATTTTAAAGCTAGTAAACAATTAAGTTATTTTGGATGGGTTATCTACAGGTTAACACTACTCTGGTGCAATCATAACACTGAAAAGAACCTGAAACATGAAGTTTGTTTGATGTCAACTTATAATTCATAATCACGATGGTAGCAAAAGTAAATTGAATAACTATTCTTTCCAATATAAAAATTTGGAACACCACCAACTCCTAGTCATAAGTATTGTGGAATTCCTAGGTCACATTAACATTATATCACTATAGAGAAACTAAAGGTACAATGCCAAACTAAAACTATGTCACAACTAATTAGTAAAAGGAGGCAAAGAGGTGGATAAAACCCTAGAAAAAGGTCTACATACAAGAATAGACTGAATACAATCAAGATAGGTAATTCTGTGTTTGTATGTTATGTACAAGAGCTTATGAACGCAAAAAATTATTTATGAGTAAATAGAAGATGTGTGTAAATTTGAAATTGCAACTTATATAAACTCAAGAAACTTCATAAAACATGTAAAATGCTTTGACAAGCAAAATGTAAAAACACATCATTCATTTCAATATAAAATTCAGGCAAATATGATCAACTGATATATTAGGCCTTACAGCATTAATTACTAATTTAAAAATATAAAAAAATCTCCAGCTACTGTTACACTTCAACTTTATACTTGTTAAAGATGTCATACATTTTCCAAAGGAGCTTTAGTGTCACATTTCTCAGCTTCGAGATTACGAGAAGCAACATCAGTCTTCATGGCAGTCAAAAAACGTAAACACAACTATTAAACAAAATAATAATGAAAATATTCGCTATGCTTCACATCCAAAGCAAACTTTTATAAGAATTCAAAAGCAGAATGTAAACACGTAATGTATTTGCCGGTAACCGCCTAAAACTTGTACTCATGGCTATAGCAATATTGACTGCACAGTTACATTTAGAAGGGATTTCAAATTTATTATTACTTTAAGAAAAAGAACACACACAAATTATGTTTAATTATTTTCTTACCCATTTGAAAAGGAATAGTTTCTTATTTTCTTCTGGCAATGTATCCGTCAATAAAAAACATTTAGTCAGCTGTTCTTGACGTTGTTTTTACTGACATTTCGTTTCGTTTTGGTGGATCTGTATTAAGTGACATTTATCTTGCTCCGGCTGATAGTTTATCAGTAAGATGAAGTTTTGAATACAATCGTAAGAGAAGTTCCACTTGTTAAATTTATTTTTAAAAATGTTTGTTGGTTTTGGGACTCTCTGACTTCGTGTGGAGTATACTGAAGTCTTGTTATACATACTTTCCAGAGATACAATTCAAATATTAGAAGAAATGCCACCTATGAGAAGTAAATCTACTGGAGGTTTATCAGGACTACAGTTCGGAAGATGTGAATTTATTCTTGATAATGACAAAAGCCATGAAAAACCTGACAATGATAGAATTGAAAAAAATATTAAAATTTACTGCAGCAATATACACGCAAATAGCATGTTACAGAATTTAAATATTCTTAGACAAAATAACAAATTTTGTGATGTTGAAATTGTTGCAGGGGATGCTGTTATTAAGGTAATTTAGTTTTAATTGCTATTTTGTTTATTAATGATAGATGTTTTTCATTTTATTTTGATTTAGTGAAAATAAATGAAAACTCTGAATAATTCTTAGTAGAAAAAGTAGTAATGTTATTGGCCACCTACCATGACTGAAATTGTACTTCCTAATAATCCAAGTCTTCAAAAATAATCATGTGAAGTCTTAGTTTAATTTTTGAAGTATCTAGTACATTTTAGATTTTACTGATTAATATATATTGACCAAATGAAGTGGCTTTCTCAACCCAATAGTTTAATTTGTTTATATTATTCAAAATCCCATTTTGACCATCCTGTATTAATTATTGCTCTTTTGTTTCTCATTTTGCTTGACATCTAATGGAATGTCTTATTTCTAAAGGGGTTTCATGTCTGATTCTTGAATTTTAGTTCTCTTGCACAATAATACACTGATGCACTAATTCTTAAGTCCATATCTTGAATCTAATAATGCTTATTATTCCTAACTATTATTTTTGCATTCATTTCATATAAAAAAATCATGTGTTTCTATTCTTGGAATACCCTTAACCCTTTAATTGCTCAAAGCCACTGTAGTGCTGTCATTATTGGTTCATCATACTGCAGGATGGTTTGACAATATTCACTAATTACATTTTTGGGCTGTATTTCTGTGTATGCTATTGTTTTTTTTATTTTTTTTTAAACCAAGTTTGGCAATGGATAATAGGATCAAAATGTCCCATTTTAGGAGGTTGTACTCATGACAAGATTTTCGAAAAAAGTCTTCAAATATCTAGATATGACAAAAATGAGGTTCGTTAGTTTGAAGTTATATATATATCAAAATTAGATGTTGGTGTTAAAAGAAAATTTGTTTACTTTTTTTCTAAGCCAGATATCTATCTATACATATCTTTGTTACCACTCTAGAGATAAAAATTTTTGTCTTATCGTTTCTAAACTCGATATGTAAGTTTTCTATGTCAAATTAAAGACCATTCTCGGAGGAGGTGGGGGGGGGGTTAGAGGGGGAAACTACGAAAATTCAAAATATCTCCGTTACTGTATGTCAACCAAAAATTTGCATAGGACCCATTTTTTAGAAAATGTAATTGACTGAAAATGTTGTTATATACGTATTTTCTCTATCTTGAATATTAACCGAGATATTTGCATTTTGTTTTAGTTTTCAGCCTTTTGTCAAGGCTGCTGATATATTATGTCCCAATTACTGAAATATTATGTCCTATAGAAGAAAGATTTTATCTGTGAGCCCCACAAGACTAAGTTTTCATTTCTATCTTGAAGTTACAATGAAGTGTTAATCTAAAGCCCCAAGCCCTTTGACATGAAATAAATGGCGATTTTGTTCCCATCTAGAAACTTCACATTCATATTTGTATGTATTTGCATGATAATGGTCGTATGGTTTATTCAAGATCTCTGCATATAAACTTCTTTGAAGATTAATTACCTTTTTTTGTTATATTATTCCCCAATCAAGTCACTTTGTTGAACTATAGTATTTTATTTGGTATTAGCAAAGTTTCATCAAAATACTGGGATACTGATTTTCTTTTAAGCAGTAGGAAATTTTCTGAGTGTTTAGGATTATTGCAACAAGAGTATTTTTAGGCTTTAGTACTAATACAAATAGGCAGAAGGCTATGGAAAGGCAAAAATCATTCTATATCAGTTCAACCCATCAATGACACCCTTGATTGATTGTTCATTTCATGGAAGTAAGCAAGGATATGAAATATTTTTGCTCTACTCAGATGGTTTATTTTTACATCCTGCTAAGGTTGTAGAAATTTTGCAGTTTTTAACGAGCAGGTGGGGGGAAATGCAATTTCCGTTGAAAATAAATTATACATTCCTTATTTATCAACCAACTTAGATGACATTTTTTATGAGAATACTTAAATAGGCAAGGAAGCCAGAAATAATGAATATAACCATAAAGTATTACAAATGGTGTTAAAAAAAAATCCTGGAGTGTTGAAATGAAATTTCTTTTAATGAAATATGTTCTTCTTTAAGTGGAATATTATCGAAAAGGAAAAGATAATCAAACACATTTTCTATTATTATTATTCTAAAAGATATACACTATCACAGGAAAAATTAAAATTAATGGCTTTTCACTCCTTCATTTAAAAAAAAAAATCCGTCAAATATAGAAACTACTGACATTGTTGAAACAATTACATTGATACGATTATGAATTTAATAAAATTACTTTGTTGTATGTTTGTTTTAAGTAAATTTATATTTTATTTTAGGCTCATCGTTCAGTTCTGTCAGCCAGCAGTCCATATTTTGAAGCCATGTTTGCTTCTGGCCTGGTTGAAATGGATAAGGATAGGATTGAAATTCACTATATTGAACCTGGTATTCTTAGGATGATTGTCAATTTCATTTATACAGGTAATTTAAATCCATTATCCAATATTTTTTTTTATTTATGTATTTGTCATGGTATTTTATGATTCAGTCCAATAAATTGATTATTCTTTATGGCTATATTATTTTCTTGAGCCATTGTTAAATTATAAATTACCAAGATTTTGTAGTAACCTACCAAATATTTCTGTCAAATTCTCTTTTTAAATTAAAAAACATAATATAAACCAAAGATTTTCATTAGTATTTAACAAGACACAGATATCAAGAGCTCGGTTTAAATCTTATGCCAAAGGTGTAATGGCCTGCTAAATGAATTTCTACATAAATAAACTTATTAAGTTAAAAAATTCACCATCGGCAGGATGATCATTGTATCTACTGTGAATGTATAATAATGTACATTACTTGCCAAGGAACATATTAAAAAAATAATACACTTTGATTATTAGGGTTCTTTTCGATTGCAAAATTAAATTCACAAACTTAAGCGTTTTTTTCACTGCATAATTTATTTGACAACGCACTACACACTTGTTAAATTATTCTTCATTACTAATCTCAATATGCATTGTTAACTTCATTTCTTATTGCACAGCACAATAACTCAAGATCACGCGAATCACTGATGTTTATTAAACACGGCACTACACTGTTGTTCACTAAGCACTGTGCTGATACTAGAAAGCACTGTTTACTAAAAGCTGCACTGAACGCACTATTATTCACTAATAAAAAAACTGAGACCTACTGAGTAACTGCCGAGTGAAGGGGGGACTTTATAGACAAGGTGCTGGCACTAGAAGGTTCCAGACTCCAACTTGCTCACAGATTGGTGGGTGCTGGGTCTGTCATCTAGCCTGGTCTAGATCCCAGTCTGGTGCCAAACTTTGCAGAAATGCCTTTATTTTCTTTGCACTTCTTAAATGATTACATATATGTAAGTTTAAAGTAACTAATTTTTGCAGCAATGTTATGGAAATTCTTTCCTGAATCTATCAATTTCTTAAAATAATTGTTAGATAATAATCCATTCCTTCTCATCAATTAATAACTTGCTATTTCTTTCTTTTCATTTTGGTTAAAACCATTTCCACCCATTGTTTATATTTTTAGAGTACAGAAAATTATGATCCTGAATCACATATGCCGTATGTAAGGAGGGGGTTTCTGTCAGGTTTGTAAATTTTAAAGGTGATTTTCTTTTCAATTTTTAAAAGTATCTTCAAACAGAATTTTTTGTTTAAGTCACTAATGAAATAAAAAAATACTGCCATTGCATCTCTTCCTCTAGCTACTCGCCTGTCACATTCTGATATGTATTATATTTAAAACAAGCTGAGATGTGAATTAACAAATTTTGGCATGGATTTGTATCGCATTGTGTGCAATGATTGATTTTAGTCACTTCTCTGAAGATTGTTTTGCTTTCTATTAAGAAACTTTTTGTTGATAATGCCAATATTGACATGTTTTATCCGGCTTCTACCAAGTTCTCCCTTCATATCTTTTTTAAATCTTTGAGTAAAAAATTTATTTTTTTAATTTCATGTATTAAGATGACTTTCTTATCTAATTTCGGACTAGAAATAAATAAATTTGGTGAAGGAAATCATAAAACTTGTGAAAGAGTAAATGGATCTAAAATTTACATATTCAGTTTTAGGATGTATTTGGTGCTTGAAAAGTATAGGTTTGCAAAGGACTGAAAGGAGGAACCTAATACAATTCTTTTAGTATTAAAAAGCAAAAGCAAATTTTAGATTTTTATTGGCAATTTTAATTTTATTTATTTTTCTAGGAGAAATAACATTATGTCAAGATAATGTCCAAGATCTTATTGTGGCAAGTGATATGTTACAGTTGAAAGAAGTGATTCATGGATGTACTGAGTTTTTGAAGAATGAACTTCATGTAACAAATGCTGTAGGAATTTATAGGTAATTAATATAATTACATGGTTCTGAATTCTTTAAAGATCCTGGGGCTCTACTACTATCATTTTTGATTGGCCTTCTCTGTTCTCTTCCATGAGGCTCGAATTACAGATGTTTGCCAAACATTAAGCCACAAATAGGCTGTGCCTATCTTTTTTACCAGATATCCCTTAATGGAAATCAGCAATTGGGCTTGTACTGGTGTGGCTAGTATAGGCGAGAGTGGAAGGGAAGCTAGGAGCACTAAGAATTCACATGAAAATAGGGCTCAGGTTAGCCATGCGAGTTACTGGGTTGGTGCAGACAAACTCATTAAATAAAATCTTTAGTCTCGCTCCGGCTAAAAATAGTAGTAACCTGTATACAACTCAACCCATAGACATGGTAGCATTAAGATGTTAGCAAATAACAATCCTTTTAAACAATTCATGATACAAACATGTCTAATTTTTTGTACTTAGCAATTATTGTTTATAGACTATGTAAATAAACATTTAAAAGGAATGTAGGTAACAAGAAGGAATTTGATACAACATCTTTCTCATATATTACATATATAACATATTTCTTTTTAACACATTTACGTTTATGTACTTACATAAGCCATCTGAAATATTTCACCACCATTGGCAATACTTCAGTTTCATGAAGAACAGAATGTAGAATATTTTTATTTTTTTTCTATTATTTTCCAAATGATTTACATGAATAAAAATAAACGTACTTGCATTTGACACCTTTTTGGTGGACTGCTCCACAATTTGTTGGTTTAAAATTATTGATGCCAGCTATTATTCTATTAGAAAAGAAGAAACAAACAAGTTTCCTCCACAAACAGTTTATTTAGAAGTATCAGAGCACTTTCTCTTATTTCTTGTTGATATCTACGCCTATCATCCAGACCTTTTTGAAAAATAGATCTATCAGAAAATGTTAATTATTTAGATTTTATGTGTTAATTTGAAGCAAAACTAAACCATCCGTAATTAATTCTTAACTATTATTCAGGTTTGCTGTTGATCATAACTGTTTGGATTTAGCGAAAACTGCTAGGAGTTTCATTGAAAGTAATTTTCCTGGAATCACTTATGAAGAAGAGTTTTGTGAACTTCCTAAGGAGCCTCTTATTGATTTTTTGGATAGTGAACTGCTTAAAGTAGATTCAGAATACCAGGTAAACATTTTCACTTACCTCACCTCTCTTTTATTATTCGTATTATTAATTCTTGGCAATCGGGAAAAAAGTTACAAAGTAGCCTGGAGCCTCGAGTAGTGAAACAATTATATAAGTTGGTGGGAGTGATTCAAGGGTGCTAAGTCAAAAAACTTTATTGAGAATAAATAAATTGTAAGTTCTAGTGTGTATATAGAAGAAGAAAAACACTTTATTAAAGAATAAAATGTTACTGCTCACCGATGGTGAGTTGCTGGCTGCACAGGAAGATAACTAATCACACGACATAAAATAAGTGATAATAAAATAAAAATGGGATCTAAAATAAAAGTAATAAGTTCAAAAAAAAAAATGAAAATACAAAAATAAAATAAAAACAATATAAACAAATAAATATATTTAAAAAAAAAACTACATTTAAATATGATGATTAATTATTTTTAACATATCCAAGGTAATAGATTCAGCTAGAGACAACCAATCTGTTGCCAATCCCAACTAACTTCAAGAAGTTTGCAATGTTTCTGAGATTGACCCAGAACTGACTATCGGCATCCTCCTTACAAAATTTTTCTTTTTATAATTCTATAGATTTTTCATAAATAGATTTACTTTTGTTTTGAAGTTTTAAGAATTGCTCCTCATCATTGCATTCATACCTTATTGTTGAATCTATGGTAATTAGTCTTCATCAAGAAAGTAAAAGGGTTTTAATGATTATTTATTTTTATTATCATATAACTATAATTATGAAACACGCATATTACAGTATATTAAATATTTCTAATAACATTTTTTATTTTATAGGTTTTTCAAGGAGTAATGAGATGGATCAATTATGATTTAGTTTCAAGAAAACGATTTGTCTTTGAGCTGCTGAGCCATGTCCGACTTCCTTTAATTTCTGTTACATTACTTGATAGATCCATTTCTGATATGCCTGATGCCAGTTTAAAGGTAAATAATATTTTATCATATAAATCAAGTATAATAAACAACACTGACAATCACTGCAAATCAATCTTGGTTTATAATGATTGTCCGTCGATACATGCTGGAGAGAATGTTTAGTGGTTTACGATTGCCAAATCAACAAAACCTGATGCAGTAGCATGACTACCCAATTACAGTTAGCTTCATAAAAAGTAGATGTGCATTTTAGTTCGTATGTAGTTAGAGCTTTTCTTAAAGCATTGCTTGTTTTGTTATTAGATTGCTTTACGTTCTGTGAGGAAAGATCTTGTTTTGAAAAAAGGTAACCTTGTTCCACTTCTCGCTTATCCAAGACTTTGTGCTAAGAAAACAATTTTTGTAATTGGTGGAAGCAAGAGAGAGATGGTGAAAGCTTGGACAAGATCTGTTGAATGGACATATGACACAATTGAGCGTTACGATTGTTATTCAGGGTAAGCCTATTTTTCACAAGAAAAACAGGTTTTATAAGTTTAAAAATTATTATGTAAAACGATTAATGTTAAACACCATCTTATTTATTTATTATCGTCCACTAATATATAATGGCTTTACCAAATATCCCAATGATATACATGCATTATACGACATGATACATGAAATCTCATCTGTTAATAAAATATGTTCCCAAGTTAATCTAGTTTAACTTTAGATAAATAAATTAAATATCTTGAAAACTACTTCTTCTATTAAAATCTTAAATGGTGCATGACAATTGATAGCTTATATTAACCTCGTCACTTTTGCTTATAAAAAAAAAAAAATTCTATATCGGTGTAAAATTTGTGAGAAATCAGAGTAAATTTGTGATAATTCTCTCAAGAATCATCTTGAATAATTCTACTTTTAGCAGATTTTCCTTAAATAATGATTGAGGTTGTACTCATTATTTGATTTTCAGAAAATTTCTTCTCATGCCTATCCGTCCTACCTTGGAGATAACGGAAATGAGGTCCATCAAAATAATATTTATGTGTATAAATACACACACAAACTTATATAAGTGGTTGTAATTTTTGTTTGATCATTACCAAACTCTATAAATCAGCATTTCATGTAAAACTAAAGATCAGTTCATCGCCAAATGGGACTAGGAGGGGAAATCAAAAATTCAAAATATCTCCTTTATTATGTGTTGCATCAAAAAATTGTATGTACCAATCTTGTTGCAAATTTAATTTTCTATGAATGTTGTTGAAAAATGTTATTTAACCAATCATTTAATTTCCTGCAATTGTTTTTAAATGCATTTTTTGTTCATGTCATGTCAATTGTCAAATGTCATTAGTTTAAATTAATATAATTTTGCCACGTAAATAATATTTAATTTGAGACTAACAACTCTGTTATATAAATTTTATTTTTTCTTATAGAGTTTATAGACTCATTTTTATATTCTGAAGTAATTTCTTTCCTCTCACAATTTATTATTATTTAATATCAGACTTAATCATTTTTAACAGCCTATATACCTTTTTTACAACATTTTAGTTGTTGGTCATAGAAACATTATTTTTGATTAGAAATTCTGTAGGTAAACCATAAAAAAATCAAGTATTTGGCATTATTATTTATATGATGATATGATAAATCAAATTTAACAAATCTATTGATTTTTCCAAACTTTCCTTTGGTACGCGTCAAACAAAATAAATCTTTAACTATTTTTAGGAAAATGCGTTATGCATTTCAAGAGAATTATTATGTTTTTAATGTATTTTTGTAATCTGCAGAGAATGGTTCAAGGGAATAGCTCCTATGTGTATTGGAAGAATCCTTCCTGGAGTTGCTGCATTAAATGGCAAGATATATGTAGTTGGCGGAGAACATGAAAGTCAGATCCTTGCTAATGGAGAGGTCTATGACCCCCTTACAAACTCGTGGTCAAAGGTTGCTAGTATGGTAAGTTTTATGTTAGTTCTTTTAATTTTTACAATTGAACCACAGTTTTGATGCTAAAACATATCTCTTTTCATTATGTAACTTTTCTAGAGAAGGAAATGTAAATGGTAATGCATCATTAAAGATTTGCATCTAGCAGTTGCAACTACTGACTTCTGTACGAAGCTAAAGCTTTACTTTGAATTTTACTATATCCATCGAATTCCATGAAATGTTTGATGCCATCTAAAAATGACTTTCTAGGCCTCTTTCTTCTCCTATGATCAATAAACTTAAGTTCATTTTTGCTTCTGATGAAATCACTGTATCTTAATCTGTTAACCGAGGAAGTACCTTTTAATTACACAGCATATATTGGGTGGGAACTATTTCACTGACGTGTCAGGACATCACGCTCAGAGGATGAAATTTCTATTATTTTCTTTTTTTTTATTGATACTTAAAATAAATGAAAAGACGTATTCATATGTCCTATCCATACCCTATATTGTTTACGTTTGACATATTTATAGAAGTTTAATAAGCTCTCTGTTGCCATGACCTTGAAAAGACTTTTACTTTCACTTACCTTGTTAAGAACATTTTATTTATTTATTTTACCTGGTTCTGTGTCCAGTCTATATTCCAGTATCTAACCATTTGTATTCTTCTTTTATAAAGAGACCAACTTCATATTTTGATTGCAAAGCTTAGTGAAATTTTATTCACTCATCTTGGGGTTCTCTTCGAAACTTTCTTTTGGAAACTATTATTATTGATATATTTTAAAGGCAACTGAAATTTATTGGAGAATTTTACAACTTACCAAGGATATAAATAGTAAATACACAAAAAGTTATGGGCAAAAAGCAGAATGTTCACCTTAACTATCCAGAAATATTGTACTTTACTTTTTGAGGCACACCAGTATTCCCAAATGTGGCATATGCACAAAGCTTATTAGTCTAATGTCTGATGCTATCCATGTTTATCTCTGGAGACTGATCATAAGGACATTAATAAAATATGAACCACTCTAGCCTAAGAGTAAAGAAAGCCAAATATAAGTGGATATGACAATCAATTAATAAATGAGCATTGTTTTCTTCTTTGAATCTATTTTTCACTTACACTCTAAATGTTTTGCTTTATTAGAAGCCTCATCAGGAGTGTAAGGAAAGCTATATAAAGTCACTTCATGAACTGGTGACGAACTTGATGCTGATCTCTGAGCAGATCATATAGAAAATTTAGGTCAGTTTCACTTCTGAAGAGGTTCTAATGATGCAAAAGATATTGAGTTCTATGCAAATAGATTAAAAGAAAAAATGGTTACATTTATTGTAAACCTGCCAATTTTATTCATAAGTGATGGGATGATTTCTACCAATTATATTTTTAAAATTATATATGAGTGTTACTTTCAATTGATCTACATCAAATTTTGTATTTATCACGATATAATAACAATATCCTTATTGCTTTGAAGATTTCATTTTTATTGCAGGTGAATATGGTGCTGCATTTAATTAACAAAAACAAATACATCATGTATATCTGAACCAAAAATAATACAACAAATTATATAATTAGAACTTAAATTGAAAATAAGCATGCTTGATATAAATTTGGGTTTTATAGGTAGTGCCAAGGTGTGAGTTTGGTCTGTGTGCTGTCGATGGAGAACTTTATGCACTTGGAGGCTGGGTTGGTGATGACATTGGAGGATCTATTGAGCGGTAAATGCGCTGAACTCTTTTTGTCCTTACTGCTATGATTTGATATGAGTTTTAAAGTGAATCCTTCAGAGCACATAATGAATAAAATAATATAAAAATGTAAGTGAATGCACTCAAGAAGGAGGGTCCAAAAAAAAGGGAGGAAAGGATTTTCCTTTATTTAATATTATATTTGAGAGCTTAGAAAAAGTGCTAATCAGTGTTATTTCAATTATATACTATATATTTCCTGATTCAATTAGTTGTCACTGGTGACCACATCTCCCAAATATTCATAATATTCCACCCTCTCTAGTACTCACCACCATATGTAATGTCCAGCAAAGAGAGTTGCTGTTATGAATTATATTAATTTCTCTTCAATTCAATCCGGTTCATTGGAACAGAGATGTTCTACATCACTTTTAAATGAAATACAACCAAACATTTTGTTTATTCAATTTAATAGAAGTACAAGGAAGTCATGAGGTGCTCGCATCAGATTTTTTACAACCATAAAAACCACTAATAAAGTTAATACTGTATTTTATAAATTCTAATTGCGATATTTATGAATAGGTATAACCCTGTGCTTGATGAGTGGCAGTTAGAAGGTGAATTGCCTGAACCTCGGTTCAGTATGGGAGTAGTTTCATATGAAGGTAAATTATTACTGATATTAATAAGTGGACAGTTCTTTTACCTGTCATATAAACAGTGTATATAAGAGCAGCAAAATAAGGTGTCTGCTTTGAGGAGCACCTCATTTTGATGAGCCTAACAAATCATACTTATATTTCAAAAGCAATTTAAAAAATCAAAAATAGATTAATTCTTTCTCTGAAATTGTTCATGCTTATTTCTACTGGTTCAGATAACTTAAGCCATATTTATTTTTGAAATAAGTGGTAATTCAAAATTCTTATCAAAGCTTTCAATATTCCAGTGGATATGGCTTTTATATCTTCTGTTTGATGTCCATATTCTTTAGAAATAGTTGCTATATGATGCAAGTATGACTCTGCATGATCCAAATAATAATTTTTTGATGATAAAATTTTTAACTTTATACTTTTCCTGGAAGTAGTCACTGGATGGTCCTTTGGCTCTTACTTCTTCAGAGTTTATGTCTTAGCTTGAATTTTATTTACTTCAAACAGTACTGTTGGATCTAGGATTATTCTTAGGATCAATAGTCTCTATATCTTTTTAGTAGTCCATTTAAAAACAACAGTGCTCATTCCTTCAAAGATTGGGGTGATACTTTTGACCCATAGTACTTTGAGAGTTCCTCATTTACTCCTTCCTACAGCAGGAACCTAGGATTTGTTGAGAGTTTCTATCTCGCTAGTGTTTGCACTAGGTTGTCTCTAGGTTCTTTCCAGGCACAGAGTTAACTGAAGTTAATTTCAAATTCATTGTGGCACATACTGATCATTCTGGTGAAGACAGGCAGTCGTTATCAAACATCCATTCATCGTAACGCCTTTACTTTTCACTGGCAAAAAGCACTATTCAGAAGATAATTCTGATAGCTTTTATGTTCATGTAATTTCTTGAAGCCATGTGAGTTAAAGCGTTGACCTTAATCTCACATGGTAAGGGGTGGGTTTCTAGAGTGGCGAGTTCAATTCCCGCTTGGGCAAATAGGAATTTATTTAGTGACGGAATTCATTAAGTAAAATCCTTAGTCCCACTCTGGCTAGAAAAGGTTGGTAACCTGTAGTGAACCCATCCCAATTAGCCTTAGTTTCAAAAAGTGGACGTTAATAAATAATTAAAAATTTCTCGAATCTCAATTTTTCTCTTATTATTAATGCCAATTTATTGAAAATAATTAGTCTGAAAAATTGTGTGAATAGCGAATTAAAATGGTTTAAAATAATGAGATTTATTGTCTCTGGACTAATCAGCTATTCAACATTTATCTATATCTTGCTGAAATGATGTTAAGGAAGTTATCCTAATTAATTTCTGGGTTAATGGTCACTTATTTTAGATGTAAGGAACTTTGTAAAGGCTGAACACCTCTTCCACCTTATTATTAATTATGAGGGACTTCTTTAAAACTATATTTACAAGCATCTTAATTTCCATATTTTTGCTTTAATTTAATACTTCACAAAAAAAAATACACACACACACACACACACACACATATATATATATAAAGTTTTACTGTAACTTATGGTGTACTTACACAGCAATGACAGTAACATTAAGATGTGCTTAGAGACTTTTATGACTACTATTTCATCAATTTTAACTTTGTGGATGTAGTTCTATGTGTATTTATAATAAAAGCTTCAAATTCTCAGTGATCGATGCTTTATTAAAATTATATTTTGAGGTTTTTCTGTAATAAAATAAAAAGAAATCTTGATTGTTAACATGTTATACTGTATGTTTTAAGGATACGTCTATATTGTTGGAGGATGCACACATGCAAAAAGACATCTTCAAGATCTGATTTGCTTTAATCCTGTTAGTGGAGAATGGCAAAACCTAGCCCCAATGCTGGAACCTAGGTCTCAGGTAGGAGTCGCTGTACTTAATGGCTACCTGTACGTGGTTGGAGGAATAAACAAGGAGCCTGATGTCCTCAGATCTGTCGAAAGATACTCATTTGATCAGGTAACTTCGAAAAAAAAAAAAAATATATATATATCTTTATTGTAGCACTCTATTAATTTTTTTTATAACGTATTTACTAGTCGTACTATAATTATTAAATACTAGTGGGAGCTTAGGTTAGTCATGTGAGTTGAGGTGTTTACTCACTTGGTAAACCTAGGGTTGTGTTTGTTTCTCGCCGAGGCAATGGGAATTTTAATCATTACTCATTGAATACTCATTAAATAAAATCCTTAGTCCCACCCTTGCTAGAAAAGGGTGGTAACCTGTTGATAACCCGCCCCAATTAGTCTTAGTAGCACCAAGTGGGTTCTAATAAATAACAAATTCTAGTATTATCCTTACTTCATTTGTTATTGTTTATTTTCTATAAAGAATCTGCATGTATTTATTTTTTAATTCCTTCTTCTTTACATGGTAAGGGTATTCTGAGTACTGGGCAGGGAGTATCAAAGGAGTAGAATGTATGAAATATAAATAGTGCACAGTAAACCACTTGAAGATCTTCGTGGATCTGATAATAGGGCAACCCCCCCCCCCCCCCGGTAGTATGAATATCTGTTTGTTTATTATTATTTACGTCCATTTTATGCCACTATGGCTAATTGAGACGGGTTATCTACAGGTTACCACCCTTTTCTAGCACAGGGTGGGACTAAGGAGTTTATTTAATGAGTTCGTCACTAAATAAATTTCTACTGCCGAGGGCGGGAATTGAACCCGCCACTCTAGGTCTTCCACACGAGATTAAGACGAACGCCTTAACTCGCACAGCCAACCTGAGCCCCTGTATGAATATCTATGGTCACCATTTAATAGGTGGAATAAAGGAGAGTGGGAAACACATATACCAATGATTTATTCTTATTTGTATGAATATGTTTGGTGAACCCTCTTCCCTCCCCCCCCCCCCTGCCCGTCAATTAACATTCCCATCAATAATCCAATTTCTTAATTTGTCAGAGGTTTAATAAATATAATTTGTTTTTCACCTGTAAGAAATTGTGATCTTTTGTCTTTAGTGTCACTACAGCTGGGAATGTGTCAACTTTTAGAGTTGTTTTTTGTTTTAAACAAACCATTCATAATCTTTGAAGAATTTTACATACTTCAGTCAGGAGAAAAACTGAAAAAAATATATATTTGTTAATATATTAGCATTTTAATTCAATTTCTCCCCAATATTTACACCAATAAGAAATCAATTAGGCTGACGATTAGACTCCCTGATTCTAATAGAGGTCATTAGTGTTCAACACATAGTATAAGTTTACCAAATTGGTAGCATGATCTATTTTATATGTAAACATTTCACTTGATTCTGCTTAAAATTCTAAATATTGTCAATTTAAGGATTAATATGACATTTTTAATTTCTCGAATTTTATTTGAGAAAACTATTTCCAAATTTTGGTATACTATGCAGGATAAAATTACAATTAATAATCGCAACAACATTTTCCACTTGCCTTTTAGGAATATTATCTTACAAATCTGATTATATTCTATACTTTCCTGTAAAAAATCATGTTTCTTTTTCTTTTTAATTTATTGGGTGTCGCTGACCTTTTTAGTTATCTGAAACAAACAAGCAGTATCATTAACTTGTTTATAGTTATTCATTTTGTTCACTTAATGATGACCGTTTGATTAAGTAGTTATCTTAATCAATTCTGTTTTAATTTTAATTTTTCTTCAGAACAAGTGGTCTTATTGTGGCATGTTGAAAGTTGGCCGAGCTAGTCCAGCAGTTGCTGCAGCTGGAGGTTTCCTTTATGTGATGGGCGGGGACCAGACACATGAAGTAAATTTCTATCGAGCACAGGTCACTATTGCATCAGTGGAAAGGTATGATCCAGAAAAGGAAATGTGGGAGGAGTCTGCTCCACTCCCTGACAGTAGGAGTGAGGCTGCTGCAATTGTCCTTTGATGAATTTACTAAATTTATCTTCTCCATTGCAGAAAAAATTGGTACCTTACAAACTGATTATTTTTATTTTTCACTGTAAAACTTAGATTTAAATGAATATAAACTCTATTTTTGTCATTTGAACACAAATCAATTTAACTAATAAGGCAAAAAACAATACAAGAATAGCTAGCCTTCAAATCCATGGTCTGAATGAAAATGAATTTAAAGGTGTTGTTTCCAAAAACTTCTTTTGCAACCTATGAAAAATTGCAAAACTTATTTTATTTTCTCACAGAAAAATCTCTTTCTGTTCCAGAGAACATGTTACTGTTTAAATGAAAGTTAAATATATGGTTATAAAAATGAAATTTGATAAAAACAGGAAGGCTTAAAAAATATGCATTGGTGCTTTTTATATTAAGGCATGGGTATAATCATACCTATGAAGTTGCCATTGCTTTTAAAGCTCAAATTACTGTTTGTTTGGTACCATTTTTTCTCTTTATTAATAGAGAAAAACATATATTTTGTTATATGTAAAATATAAATTGTCAAGCTATGTATGTGACAATTTTGGTTTTAACGAACTCCAATATATAATTTATTGTTAGTGTTCTGTTGTTTCTTTGTTTTAACTGTATTTATTATTATTAATTTAGGAATAATAGCTCACTACGTTTCAATACCAAAATGTGCATTGTATAACTTAATGGTAAACCACTCAATTTTAATATAAAATTCCTGGACAAAATTAGTGTATTATACTTACTTTGTTTTTCATAGTAGATTAACAAGCACCTATCAAAATTAAAGTTGGGAAGGAACAAAAAAAATACTTAAAATTTGTCAAAAACAATTTTAATGTGAGAATAAATCAAAAACAATAAAAAATATAAAATTAAGAATCAGACCACAATATATACATTCTTAGCATCTGGTAACACCACCTGCTTGGCAAAGGCTTATGCTCTTTTGAGGAGTGCTTTCTCAGTCTTCCGATAATACTTTTTCAAATACTACAAGATGCAATACTGATGCATAAGTCCAAACTCAGGAAGGAATAGGAGATTAATACCACTTCCTTGAAGCAGGAATTCATGATTGCAGTCCTATATGATCACGCATTGTCTTAGAGATTGCATTCATTTGGAGATTAGCAAATTTGTTTTTTTGGAATATACATTCATAATAAATGGAGCAAATGGCATAATACAATGATCATGGATGTCTATCACACACCTCTCTGCAGGCATTGAGCACCTGTTTATTATGTGTAAACTATATGGGTTTATAAGTGCAATTCTTGTCCTCTCCTTTAACAAGTTCACCTCCTAACGCCCTTCTGTAGTATGTTGGCCAAACCTTGTCACTTTCCTGAAGAAAACTACTCATTGATTGCCCAATTTGTATATTACTGTGAAAATTCGACCCTGACTTCTCTACACAATGTTGTTGGGTATGAAATGGAGAGCATTTGGATATCACATTCGCTTTACAATGACTTAGTCTAATTTTTCAGTTGAAAACAGTGTCACTCTGAAGTGTATGACATAGTGAGCCATTCATTTATTCTCTCGATGGAATAATACATTAGGTTATCTCTAATCCTGACACCATTTCTAACACCAGAGCTGGTAAGAGGTAGTCTATTTAATTCTAAAGAATGTATAAATATATATATTTCAAAGGGATGCGCTGATTTTGTCCAGGTGTATAGATGAAAGAGGCATTCTCATTGCCCTTTTAGCATTCTTCCATTTAAATTCAAAGCTGTGTATTGTTATTAAATTAGTTTGTTGTGCAATTATTAGTCATATACTATATTATAAATGTATTTAAATTGTTTTTATCTAGGTATAAGAATTATTTATTTCAATATTGAAAATGCTTTGGCATTTTTTTTTAAATATTAAAGCCAAGATGATGGCTTAATTATTATTACCGTTGTTGTTTTGTATTAAATAAAATAAATATGTTTAATGTATTCAATTCTTCTGTTGTTGTGCAAGTATTAATTCTGTGAATATGATCTCCTTTTTACTAAACATAATTTATTTAACATTTATACATTTTTAAAAGATTGGGGCTGCAAAAGAAACACAATACTTTACATATCATAGTATTTTATGAACAAATATCTTAAGAAATGCCCTCTATTTCTCTTGTAAAAATTCTTATTTATTTAGTAGTCATCATGTAGAAATCAGTAACTATTTTAGTTATTTACTTAATGTTCCTTTCATCTATTTTTATTGTAACAAAATTTTAATACCCATGCTTCATTTATTGATACATTTTTTTTTAAAGTACGATTTCACTGATAATTCATTCCTTATAAAAGAAGAATGTATTGCACGTTCCTTATTTTTAATAATATTAATGCTTTTTAGAAATAGTGGCTCAAGATTAATTTGAGTTCTAAGACTTTTATTAAATGCTCTACTGTATTAAATTGCTTTAAGAGAATGTCTTCTTACTATGATTTTCTTTGTTATTTTTGGTCTTTTAATATTAGACCCTCATACTGTCAAAAGAAAAGAATTATCAAAAGATGGACTTTTCCCCCTTCAATCTATCATGCTCATTAACATAAAACCTGTATTATAAACACCAATGTAATAAGAGGTACTTGAACATATATTAAAAATTCCTGGTTCATAATGTTTTAAATTGTCAGTGTTTCCCTTTAAAATAATTATTCCTAAAAATCTTCAAAAATGTTTCTTAGAAGTATTTTTAACTTAGTGTTGTTTATTTTAGTGCCCTTTTATGGTGCATTCTCAATGTATTATCCTGCAAGTAGCCATAATTTAAATCTATGCTTCATATTAATTAAAGACTTATTTCATGTCACTGAAGCAATTTCCGTTAATTTTACTTCACTGCAAAATCAAATCATTTGAAAATAGAAGTGTTGATAAATAGTTGACCTATAAAAGATATAAGAAAAAGAATAGTCATTTACAATATACTCTTCTAGTAAATAAAATGCATAGTTTAATACCATTTGAAACTTATGTAATTTATGTATTTTAAAGAGCACCATTATTTGTATTTCATCAATTAACAACACCATTACAATCTATAGAGCTTTTTAATTGTTCTTCTTTATGATTATCTCTATTTTTTCATTTAGATGCCCATCCTTTTGTGTTATTTATACACAGGAGGATATAATTCCCATAATTCTAGAATGAATGACAAATAAAATGAGGACCTCAATATTTTAAGAACTTAGTCCATTTTTAGAAATTAAAAAGGATAAATAAGTTTATGTAACCCTATTTCTGGTTTTAAAATTGCTCCATTTTTTCTATTACTTTATCAGTAATTAAAAATTTGAAATCATAAAAATTAACTTGAGTCAAATACTGAAACTTAGATGTACAGCCCCGAAACAACTATTGTTTAGAAGCTGGTGTATGGTTACGCTGTTTAGTGAATTCATTATTTCATAATTGTTTCACTAATAACATGTATCTCATTACCTAATTGTTACTTATTAAAAGTAATTTATTTCCTAACACTGAGAGGAGACTGCTTTTTGATGAAAGTATTAAGACTAAAGATTTCAACCACTTCCCTTAATCGGATCAATTGAATATAAGTTTAGAATATTATTAGAACTTGGCCCTGAGGAATTGACTTGTGATTGTATACTTTCATTTTTGTATGTTTTTAATTATGTGTTTTATTGTTTTATGAGAGAAATGTATACTACCAATTTTCACTTTATATTTCAATGTTCATTTTTCTTATTATTTATTATAAAATTATAATGTTTAGGATTAATTAATTCGGAATAAATGGTCTAAAACAATTTATTGATATGATAATATCAATAATCAATAGTTTGCAAACTGCAATATTTATTCGTCTTTTTAATTAAGGATCTTACATTTCAGTGGCTAAACATATATTGTGCATCCATATTAATAATTATTTAGATATATCATGGTTTCTACTTTATAGATATGCAAAATCAATTCCATTAATTTAAATAACAGTTTTCAGGTGAGCAAATCTAAGGCATTATTCCTTTTTAATTAATAATTTAGTATATTAGAAGAAATTAATATCAAATACTTTGGTCACTTAAAGTGACTCCATTTATGTTCCATTTACTGTGAACTTCTATTTAAATGTGAGTTTACTAATTTGGTTTACCTATATTTTATAACTCTTTTTAAATAAAGAGGTTCATATGCTTTATATTTATATGCACACACAAATAAGTTTCAATTAAGTATTTAATAAAATAAATTGAAAATTCTCGACAATTTTTAAAAGTGGTTAGTGCATATTCTGAAATTGGGGGAAATCATTGGAAGAGAATTCATTTGTGTCATATGAAGACCCATTATTTTTTTATTGTTGTCTCTAAAAAAGGACCTCACAGCTTAAACCTAGTGAAATTATATTCCTAACTATTTGTTAGCCCTTATCAAGTAATGGATTGGTTGGACCAGTAATTTATACTATTGTCAAATGGTAGGGGCTGACCGATCGCACCCCTTCGACACTTGGCAAGGTTGCTATTTTCATGCTTGTCTTAAGTTGCACTGAGCAATTGAATACAAGCCCTCATTTTATGTAGTCCAATGGTCAGGTAGTGGTAGTTCGTTTTGAATCAGTGGAAGTTTGTTTTTGATGATTTAGTTTTACATATCTTTGCAGTTGAACTATCCTAAGCTTTTCTGGGTTATTTTATATTAAATAAATAATTTTCCCTATTGGCAAGAGTTTCTATTTAATATTATTGTAATTATTAATTTTACTTATTATTATTTAAAATGAATCTATATTCTTCGTCTTTTGTTTGCCTATTATTGTAGCACAACTGTTCTTCTGTTGGAGTCTTTTATCTTTTTGTTTTAATGTTTTCAATGGTCTAAATATTGTATCTGTAAGAAACAATTGTAAATTTGTTACATGAATCTTAACACTGCTGGTCCAAGAAAAAGAGAAGTTCTATACTCAGGATTAAAAATTTGTCTTTTCATTTAATTTAGTAGGTATGAATGTTAGCAAATAATAATAATAAAATGCTTTATAAATTAAATTTAGTCTCCAGTTTTGTAAAAACAATTTTAAATTAATTTCTCAGTGTATTAACATGAATGTGAATCTCTCTTGTGTGAATTTTTTATACAAAATACTATCAAAACTAAACATTAAATATGCCTTAGAATTAAACATTCATTGGCTATGTGATTTATATGGATCTCAGTGTCTTCATTTATTGCCAAAGGTCATTAATCAGGTGCCAAGTTTTAGATGAAAAGCTTGACCAATCTAGTTATAATTTTAATATATATGTATACTATTTGTATAATACATTTACTCGTTATTGTGAGAATGAGCTCATTTGCACATCAGCCATTATAAGGTCATATTAATGGCCAGTCTTCACGCTCAATTTTTTCAGCACCTTGGACTTTGCTTGTGAAAAGACGAGCAAGTCTGATGCCATGTATGTTTTTTGGTTAATCTTTTTGTTAAAAGTGTTTTTATTTGTTTCTGTTTATTATCTTCCATTCAATAACCGTTGTCAAAATATACAATTTTAGCTCTATTATTTAATAATGGCTGTGCTTAATAGGAAGGATGACTCCTAAATTGGACGTATAATGTATGAATTTTATGGTAAAATAAACTAGAGTAGCTGTTGCTTATATTCTTATAGCACAGGACTGGTGAAAATTGTTGTTTCTTCTATTTGTATAGAAGTGGCTGATAAAAGTTTCTTGTATAATTATTTAAAAAAAATCAACTGTAACTTATATTAAATGCAGTAAAATTTCTTTTAAAAATAGCTACAATTAATAAAACCAATTTAATAGATTATATCAATTTAAGATGTTTAATTATTAAATTTTCTGTAATATTTTCCGAGAAGCGTTTCAATTGGGTTTCATATAAAGTATGCATAAAATGCTACTTATATGAAGAATAATTATAGCTCTGTTGTCAGTAGGGAGCTTAATTTGTTCTAAGTTTTAATTAAAAAGAAAAACATTGCAGTATTTGAGATTATATGTTATTATATGTTCAATAGCTTCGGAAGTATCTGCACACTTCATCTTAGAATACAAATCCCCAATTACTCAACATTGTAGCTATATTTTTATTACAGATCTTCTAAAACACCAAGAAGAAATTACAGTTCGGATGAAAGGTAAAAGTATTGTTTGGAAAAGTTTGTCAATTTAAATAAAAAATAATTACTTAGAAACATTGATTTTTAAAAATCTAAATATATACATAATTATATATATATATATATATATATATATATATATATATATATATATATATATATATATATATATATATATATACGGAAAGAAATGATTAGTTAGGAGCCCTAAATCTACTATTGAAACCTGTAAAGAGCAAAAGAGCAGGTATGCATATATATATTTGAAGCAACATTAACAAGATTAATTTAACAGTGTTATGATTTTATGTTATTGTGTTTCCATTGGCCATGTGCTATTATAATTTATTTTATTTCAGTATGTATTTTTATAACAATGCAAATAATGCCTCTTGCTACATTATAATTGTTATATTAAGAAAAGTTAGGAATGAAGTCCTATTCTAATTTAAATTATTTTGTAGGCATAAGAGGGATTAGTGCATAATATTGACTGAATGGATATTTGTCGCACTGCTATACACATAAAAGAAAGAGATGTAAAAATTAGTTCCTATAATT
The DNA here is from genome assembly GCA_019009955.1 of Riptortus pedestris. Taxonomy (NCBI): domain Eukaryota; kingdom Metazoa; phylum Arthropoda; class Insecta; order Hemiptera; family Alydidae; genus Riptortus; species Riptortus pedestris. The sequence continues at coordinate 33,272,474 of CM032231.1, forward strand.
TTTAGACTTATTCAGCATTTATCGTTTTAAGCTATTCGCTTCACTTCAAAAGTTAGGAGGTTGTAATATTATAATTTAGCTTTTTTAATATGTTTACATGTTTATAGATAATCTAAACTATATATTTCAGTGTTGCTTGAAATGTATGTAAGATTGTGTTAACCATTGTTAATAAATATTATATTTTTGTATGTAAATATCTTAGGCAATTGTTTTAATTACTTTACCAGTACTGTGCATTACCTTACTAATGACATAATTTTAAATTTATTTTATTATACTGTATCAGGCAAACCTTATTATAAAATATATTGTAAATTTGAAATTAATGTTTGCCTGAATCAGTTAGATTAATTGTAATAAATTTGTAAATCCGTACCATTTGCTTAGATGAGCATTCTATATCAATATGTTATGCCTAACACTAATTAATTAAGATGTACAGAAATGTTTTGATGTAATTTAATTTCACATTAAAGAATAAATGGAAAAAATGTTATTTCTTTCATAAATTATAATTGACCCTAAAATCTATATATATATACCAGATGATGTCAATTTTAAACTTGCATTTAGCAATTTATTTAATTTATATTTTAACAATTGAGGTTGTAGACATGAAGAGATTTTCGAAAAAAATTTTTAAATGTCCATTGATACTGCCCAGGGGAGATGATCAAAATGAGGTCCATTAAAAACTTAAATTTGTATATGTGTGTGTATATTGTTGTATAAAACATACACTACTGCAAATTTAGTTACCTATGAAGTTTGTTTTACACATTTTTTCTCTATCTCTATATCTTGAATATTATCTGTGATATTTCCTTTTTTTAATTTTCAGCCTTCTGTAAACCCCCCACTTTTAGTTATCGCACATTAACAACAAGACAATATATTATGAAACGTCTTATTCCGAGCTTAGATATCAAATATTTTTTGACACAGATCATTATAATATGAGATACGTGCAAATACATAGTATGATGACATCATCAAGATTTTACAGTCGACTCAAAAATTTTAACTTCATCTATACCAACTATTTAACTTTTTCATCCAACACTAAAGATCATGAGCAGTCAAGGGCTGAAATAACATGAAGAATAGGAGGGGGATTCGAAAATTCAAAATATCATTAGTACAAGTGGGATCGAAAAATGTTATATAACTAATCATATCAAACTATTGATGCTCTACAATTGTTGTTCTATACATTTTTTTCATCACTTAAATGTTAAGCGAGTTATTCGTACACTCTTGTTTTCAGCCTTCAGTAAATCTCCACTACTACTCACTGAATTTTGGCATAGAAATAGAGAATATATGAAATTACTTGGTGAGATATACTTTGAAATGAATGTATTCAGAATTAATTCACTGTAGTCAAGGAATATTAGGAATCCAATGTAGTTTTATTATACTAACTTGTTTATTTTGGGCTTTGGTAGAATTATTAAGAGTTTCTTGATCCTCTAGATTATATTATCATTTATTTCTAAATAGCATACTCGTTCTACATAAGAACATATCTATTTTAATTTCACACCATACTATTTTGTTATGATTATTTAAATTTATCCAAACCTCAACTTTTTTAATCTAATTTATCCTCCTAGTATTTATTTCACTTGAGGTATGCTAGCTTCTTCTTGGCCTAGTATTGTTTATTTGATTTTTATTTTAGCCCATAATTTTGAAAAATATTTCGCATCTTCATTCTTTCTTCTCTATGGATTCTTAAAAGAAGACAAGTCTGGGTATGAGATCCATTTAGAGTCCTCGAGAAATGAATAAAGGGTAAATGGGAGTCTTGGAAATGTTTTTAGAAACCATTTTGATGATGATGGCAGGCTCTGTCTGAGAAATTGAAGTAGTCCAGAAAATGTGTCACTATAATTTTCTAGATTAAGTGAGCACACTCTTTTTTCTATTTTATTCTTCTGTAAAATAACAATAGTTTTTATTTTCCGAAGGATCAAACAATTTTCAAGTATTACTTCACTCATATAGTGATTCAAATAAAAAGAGTTCTGGGAGAGAGCTAATATGATATAATAAATGAGTAAAAGTTATGTATACATGTGGAGGGAAATGCCTTAATTAGTACTCCCTTGTTGAAAAAGAAATAACTACAGAAAATATTGGAGAATAAAAACTACTTAAGCTGATAAAATAAATTTTTTTCGTTGGGCACAGAACAGTGGGGAGAGTGAAATAATTAAAATCATTATCTCTATTCTTATAAATAAAGAAATTTTTGATGTTGAACTATAAACAAAGCTACAGCATATGTTATAATTTAAGCCATTTTATCATAAATTTGACAACGGAAATCCCAGGACCAATGAGAGGCGTAGCATTATGCTCCTAATAGGTACTTGCTATAAACGCGATTTTCTTGAAACTGACAAGGGGATGATATTGCCAAATAGAAACATCTGAAGTGGCCAAAAGCTTTCAGAAAACAGGCAAAACAAAATTTATAAGGCAGCAGGGGTAGGAAACTCAAAAGGTCTGCGAGATAGATAATATCTGCCAAATTGTATTTAAAATTTTATATGGAGCTTATTTAATAATCTGCATTAAACACATTGTAGAATGAATGAATGAAGTAAATTTTATTTTTGTTTCCATATGTAACAGTTCTTGCAATATAAAGAAATTTACAGAAGCTTGGGTTAACCCGTCAGATTGAGGGACAAGTTCTTTCTTCATTGAAAATAAATTTAAATTTATTATTTTGGATGTTAAATAAAATAATAAATACTTAAAGAAACATAAACCAAAAAATGAAATAAAATTTATAGAATGGCAAAATATTATAATATATAATTTTATAAATAATCAAATTTATACATTAATGCTCTATTTAAATAATTGTAAAGTGATAAATAATCCTCTCCATTTTAACATTTTTCTGACATCGTTTTCAGTCAATGTATTACTCCCGAACGAATCACTCCTGAATTCCCTGAGGATAGGGCAGACTGCAAGGAAGTGGAAAACATCTTCTGGCTCATCGAGGTATCATATTGAACCACAAAATTACGTCAGAAAGAAAAAAACTACAATTCTTTAAGTTTGGAAAAAATGACTATATTTTTTCTTGGTATGAGATTTTGGCTGACAAATTCTATTAGTATTTCATTATCAATAAGATTGGATTTTATTTCATTAATGAGGTGGTCCGGTGTGTTCACTTGTCAAGAAACTGATTACAAAATATGGAATGGTGTTTCCTAATGATTTAGGAGGTAGGTGTATAATAAATCAAAACTAATTCAGATGATAACATATATAATAGACTCGTATATAATAGCTCTCATGAAATTTGCTTGTGATACATTTAACCACTGGAAGAACAACAATAAAAAAAAAATTGCAACAATAAAATTGTTTGTGAAAGGAGTGCCCAACCTAAGTAACCTTCAGCATAACAAAAGACAATACACAGCATTTGAAAACAACATGAACGTTTATAGATATTCAGAGCTAGACTAATGTCAACTTCTCTATATTCACTTATGTCTAATACGACCTTTATGAGGATGTATCTGTCCCTCCAGGTGGTACAAAACTATGGCTGAGATGACACCCCTTCTCCTAATCTCCCAACGATCCTGACACCTGTTTATAGCTAGATGTCCTATAGTCCTCTACGACACTTTAATCTCTCACTCTATTCACCTAACCACCAGTTTTCAAACTTAATCGAGAATCTGCTCCCAACCACTACCACTATCTGGATGTTTTAAGACTCACAGAGAACCATCTCCAAGGAACTCTAGGCCTGTTCCTGAGTTGGATTAGGGATAAGCAATGAGGAAGACGATGGCACAGGGGAGTCTACTTCACCCACTGGCCACTATCATCAGCTAAGACCACCTCACTATGAGACACTAATACCTTTTCTCTATCGTTAATTGTAATTACTAAAACACTAACTCACATAAGAGAATTAAAGAGTATATTTTAACTTTTCCAATATATCAAATATCTGAATAAAATTCATTATATCACACTCTTTCTCCCTTATGTTTCCTTTTTTTACAACACATTAACTAAATAAAATAAGAATCCTATTAAAAAAAGGAACACAGAACTTCCATGGTTTATTTCTGGTCAACTTATGTTGAACTGAGTGTAATAAACTTCACCTGATGTTGAGATAATGTAATGAACATTCTCATTACTTTAAGTGATTTTTTTTCTTCTCTTTCTACTGAAAGATAAACTGAAAACTGATTGCATGTAAAATGATTTACCAAAAATAAATTTCCTTAATTAGAACTGAAGGTTTTTATTAAATTACTAGAGTGGCGAGTTCTATTCCTACCTAAGCAATAGGAATGTATTTAGTGACAAACTCATTAAATAAGATCCTTAGTCCCACCCTGGCTAGGTAAGGGTAGTAACCTGTAGACAATCCATTCCAATTAGCCATAGTTGCAAAAAGTGGACATTAATAAATAATAATAATAATTAATGAAAAATTTACCCATTTTGCTGATATATTCATCTTTTCTGCAATTCCATCTATTGTTCTATGAAACTGAGTTAACTGTAATTTACTCCTTAAAACTCCAGCACATACAAGAAGAAACTTCCACCTCTTATCATTATTCCAATTGAACACATGCCTTTAAATTCAAACAATAGGAATGTTGTTAACTCTCATATTATAATAATAATATAGTGAGAAATAAATTTAATTTTCATTATAAATAAACATTGACAATAAAAATAAAATTTTTTTAGTAGCAGATTTCTCTTATAGGGAATCAGCAATTGAGGTCATACTTATGATGCGATTTTCAAAAAAAAAAATTGAAATTTCTATTGACCCTACCTAGGAAATGACTTTCTTTCAAATTTAAATAGGTTTATATATATATATATATATATATATATATATATATATATATATATATATATAGAGAGAGAGAGAGAGAGAGAGAGAGAGAAAGAGAGAGAGACTGAGAAAGAAAGATATAGTATTTGTAATTTGATTGTTACCAAACTCAATTTTTGTTCACACTAAATGCTTAAATATTAATTGTTATGGAAATATTACTTAAATATTTCCACAACAATTAAGAGTGAGAACTACATCAGAGTCAAAACTAAAAGGTAGAAATAACTATATAAATATTTGAGCTAAAATAAAATTTATATATAAAAGTGTTTGTAAATAATAAATTGATTAACAGGATTGGTTAATATGAAAATTGTTGGTGTTATGCATTTTAATGGAGATATTTACTAAGTTAAATTTTATTCCTTCTCAATCTCTACTTTTTCTATATTGAGTTTGATGAAAATCAAATGAAAATTTTACTACTATTTTACTTAGCAGTTAAATATATTGTTGCAAAAATGCGTACATGAAATATTACTCAGAGTTAATCACGTATTTAAGAAGTATGAAGTAGATGAAAGGAACCCTTTTCCTTTGATCTTGCCGCCCACCTATAAAAGCAGACCATCTCGCCCAACAGATAGTTTGTTCTCAGTTCTCTTCTAGTGAATAACTGTGCGTTCAGTGCAGCTTTAGTGAACATTGCGTTTTAGTTTCAGTGCAATGCGGTGCTTTATGGGAATATCAGTGTTTATGTGCAGAACAGTGCAGTGCTGTGTTCTTTGTGTAGATCAGTGCAGTGCCGTGTTTTGCGATCTTCAGTGATTCGTGTGATCGTGAGTTATTGTGCTGTGTTAATAAAAAGTGAAGTTATCAGTGCATACTGTGAGTAGTAGTTAAGAATAATTTACCAAGTGTGTAGTGCATTGTTAAATAAATTGTGCAGTGATAAAAACTCTAAAGCTTGTGTGTTTAATTTTACAATCCAAAAGAACTCATATAATCAATGTTTATTATTATTCTTGTAATAAATGTAACAATATAATATAGGTTGGCAATTTTATAACTTTTTGGTAATCTATTAGGTCAGATCAGTGGACATTTGAAAAATTGTTTGATACAATTTTTTCAAAGTTTTGTGTTAAAAACTTAAAGGCTGATTTACCATAAGCAAATATTGATATTCAAAAAAATAAAAGAATACTTTCTAACATTGTTATTTGTGCTGTTGTTGGTCTAGCATTCGGATTTGAACTTATCATCCATGAAATAAGATCTAATGATTCTGGCTCATCAAGTCTCAGAATTGCATTGGAATTTAAGATCCCCTTTGAAATATCACCAGGGTTCAAGCCAAAAGGGTGGTATCCTCCTGAAAGAACATAGTGGCATATCATCCCACAAACTTGGATGTCTGATTGGCAAGTTACCATAATCTGTAAAGGAAATATTTTAGGAATTTAGTAAATATTGCTTTAATAGCCAAGTTTGGTATGATAATATTTAGCTTATTAATGAGTTCTTTTATCGGTCCCAATCTTCAGAATGCCAAAAGTGGATAACTCTAATTCATGAACATTCCAGCACAATACCTTCATGACCTATTGTTTATCTAAGAATTCTTATATGAAATATGCTGGGTTCTTATATTATATGAGGGGAATTCTTATATTATATGCTGGACTGTTTGACAATGGTAAAATCAGATCGAGAGGAATGGGATTAAAGAAGAGAAGAGGAATGAAAATATTTTTCCAAAACATAATGATAATGTAACATAACCAATCAGTTCTTAATAAGTAATAATTTCTACATTTATAAAATAGTTATTTATTATACAATTGACGAAAGTAGATCATATTACAACTCGAGTGAAACGTTTACCACACGAGAGAAGCGAGTGTGGTAATTTCACGAGAGTTGTAAATTCTACTTTCATCACGAGTGTAATATTAAATTTTTTCTGTAATCGTGTAATACATGATCAGATCTAACCAGAATATGAACAAAATTAGGATGTTGTGAAGATTATGGTATGTTGTTGGTTGTGAAAGGCTATAACATAGTTATAAAACAACTAGTGATGATTGTGAAGTAGTGCAGTTATAAACAAGGAAAGTAATTATTATTATATTTAAATTTTAAAATATATTTCAGTTTAGTAATGTTACCATTATTCAACGATTACAGAAAAAAATATATATGGTACAGATCAAGTACATCAGGTGGACAGACTGGAGACTGATGTTCATAATAATTAAGAAAATTCATATTTCCCATTCCTAGCACCTTTAATTAGTGATGTTATGATGCCAGCTTTTCTAATAAGATCAGACTGTTGCGATTAAAAAAAAAATCAGTATGCTGTTCAAAAAATGTTGCATGTTCACATAGGTAGGGTGAAGGCTAGAGGGACCCAAATAGAGGTGGTTGGATTGAATCTGTTTTATTTACACACTAACCTTCCAATCTCCTTGGTAGTTCCAGCAGGTTTCCCTAGACCACCACATAGACACCTTGGTTGATGGACATATCTGTTGATAGAGTATCTGCAAAACAATAGAATTATACTATCTCAATGCTTTAGTTTATAGAATTTCATTCATAACTATTTTTCTATTACCATGTAAATACCAAATTCAGACAATCTCAGATTTCCCTGGGAATCTATGAATATGTTACTTGGTTTCATGTTGCCATGTATGATTGGTGGGTCTTGCGTATGAAGGAAATGTAAACCATTCAGTATCTGAAAGCAATAATATATTAATTCTATTTTTATATTATTGATACTATGAAGTATTTCAATATCCTGAAGCTACTATGGAAGATATAATGTTTGATAATGTTGTTATGTTTATTACAAAAATCTGTAATAAATGTTGTTTATTAGAGTTCTTTTGGATTGCAAAATTAAACACACGGAAGCTTTAGAGTTTTTATCACTGCACAATTTATTTATCAATGCACTACACACTTGGTTAATTATTCTGGACTACTACTCACAGTATGCACTTATAGCTTCACTGTTCTTGTTATTACACAGTCCAATAACTCACTCACAATCACTGAAGTTCAAAAAAACATGGCACTGCACTGATCTTCGCAAAGTTAACGGCACTGCATTGATCTTCGTGAAGTTAACGGCACAGCACTTTTTTAAACATGGCACTATATTGTTCTTTACAGAGTCACGGCACAACACCGTTCTTCACATAAAACACTTAACCACACTGCAACTAAGTTGCACTGTTGCACTAAACGTCCTGATGATCACTTGAAGACAGCTGAGAACAAACTAACTGACTCGGGGCAGGCTGCGTCCCTTTTTATAGCTTGTTGGAAAACATCAAAGCGGAATTGTCTGGACTCTTCTTGATCTGCACTGGTATTGCTGAGGACGGTCGGGACCATATGGCGGCACCTTTGATCTCGTCCATACTCCTGAAATACGTGACTATCTGTGTTCAATCTTTCATGTACGTAGTTTAATAACATTATGATGGATCATATTGTTGCGAAAAATTAATACGTGGAAGATTGCCTGAAGGAGAGGGAGCCGGGCAGATGATCTAAAAAGGGCCGCCTGCAGAATCTAATTAGGGCCTTCCAGGAAGTTCTGGAACTTCAGGACAGCTGCCTTTGGACTTAAAATTTCACTCAATACTGCTAAGTATTGTCCATCAATTGGGTTTAGAGTTCTCAATCTTGAGTTTCTCAGCATCAGCACAGAGAACTATTTAGTGCATTTAACAAAACTGCATATAAGGTTTTTCCTTGCCCCCATTACAACTGTCAAAAGAACCTTTCACACTGCAAAGGTTGGGAACTTTTCAGGGTGATTTTATTGAATATTTATTTATTTATTGGAGCTTCGCAGCTTCGGCGATGTTGCTCTAAACTAAAGGATTTGTAACTTTTATTGAATAAGTTCTCAAATGAGCATGTCATTAAAAAAGAAATTAATTTCTAAGACTCCCAACAAACCTGCATATTTAACTTTCTGAATGCTTGTTTTTCCCACTCCCATGACAATTTCGATTTATTTATTTTTTTTTAGTTTATTTTATTGTTTCATTTTAGAATCGTTCCTTCCTTAAACTTATTAAAATATTAATTAAATTCTTAGTTAAATTATTTAACTAAGAATTTAATTTATTAATTGCTCCTGCTATCTATCTGCTCCAGGTAATTTTTGTCAGTTTCCCCGTAGCCTTCTTCAGGCTTATTATGTTGCAGTTTTTTCACAGTCCAGAGACTAAATCTCGGTCCTCCAATATTTTATAGTGTGGGTAAAACCCTCTCTCAGTTTTGTGTTTTGTTTGTGTTATCTACATCGCACGCCACGTGGGTTCTGTTTCCTTACTTTTTCTATATTTGCCAAAAAGCCAATCTCCAAGTCTTGGGCATAGGCTAACTCTCCTTCCCAATGACAGGAAGGTTTCCCATTCAGCTGGGATTTCCTCTTATCGCTGGAAATCCCAGTTGAGTCCCACAACATAAATAGAGAATAGGGTAGGCCTGGGGAGCCTTTGGCAAAAATTGAAGAAGTTGAGGAAGCAGAACCAGTGGTGTTCAAAGCGGATAACACATCCATGAAAAATTCACAAGAATATAACAAGAGATTTGTGTTCTATAATAGGGGTTATTCATTTAAACTAAAATGTAATACCATCAATACTGATTAATTAATACCTGCAATTAATATGCTTTAAAGTCAATTTTTAAGAAGTCTTTATGCATTTAATCTAAACCTTAGGTAAAAAGTGTTTTTATCCTGTTCTCTTTCCCCTCTTAAGTATCATATGTAGCACTGAATGGGGAGAAACAATTTTCAATAATACTAGGAAAAAATGTTCAAAAATGAGTACCTGCGTTGTTAGAGAATGAGCTTTAGAACGGGTGAAATATTTTTGTTTTTTCAACCAAGTCATATGATCAGCAAGGTTTTGTTGGCATAGAGGCATGGCTAAAAGTGTGTACTCTTCTAATTCTATGCAGTGTGTATAAGGGACTAGGCATTTAGCTTGAACATTTTTCAGTCTTCTCATAAGAGCACACATATTTTGTGATCTAAGTTGCTGTGCGAATGATTCTTTGTGAAAAATCCTTTTGGCAACCAATGGCTTTGCAGCTACAGATACAATTCCATTGATTAAATAATCACATAATTTGGTAAGAAGGCCCAATTATTATCTTACTTGTAGAGTCCAATCCTAGAATCACAGGCCCCATTGAGCCTCCATATTCAATGATAAATTTATGCTCAACCGCTATTGGAGGAAGTATAATATCACTAAGAAAAACCCTGAGCTTTAAATATTCCAATCTTAAATTTTGTAGATCAGATATTAAATGTTCATGTTTTTCTCTGCTGAATTCGACTTGTCTGTAAAATATTTAAATATATAGTGCAATACAATAACAGATCATTATTAATATTAGTTCACAATACCTACATTAAGAAATAGGCAAATCTTAAGAATATCAATAGATATACAATGGATGAAATACATTAAATATTTTGAACATCCATTGAAAAGTATTAATATTAAATGGAGTAATCTTGGTACAGGTCGATTTTTTTTTTACTAATAAATTTTTTTTTTCATAATTTAAATATGGTTCTATCCAAGAACTACCCAAAACCACAAAAAAGAGGTTACCCATTTTTCTTGGATTATTACTTAATTAACTTTCATAAGTTATATATCCATCTTTAGGAATAAAAAAATATTTTTAGAAAAAATTTACAATTTCTTACCAACAAAAAATGTTTAAGTTAAAATTCAAATTTCAGTATTGTTTGGAAGTTCCTTTCTATAATTTTTTTGTATTACATTCTTACTGCAAAAATTATTGTTTTTTTTTCTTGATATCAACCATAACAGTAATAATTTCAGGAGAGATGATAAAGGGTAAGATCCATTATTTAAATGAATTTCTGGAAAAAAAATTTCTGAATTTTGAACTTTCAGATCAGTGATGTCACATGGTCAAAATCGAGGATCCCACACTTACACAAATCAGGCTATAGTAATACTGTATAATAGTCAAAATTCATGTGCAATGAGCAATTCTTCCAATTTGCTTGTCCTTCGATTTTTACAATTAAAAAATCCATACCTTGAAAAACTAAAGTAGAGAAAAACCATATCGAAGGACCTGGTCACTTCCATCCTTACATTTATTCTTAGCCAGCACATTATCAAAATATTATCCAAAAATCAATTTCCTTGAGCCTCATAAAAAAACACAAACACTTTCAAAAACAAATCCACCCTCTGAAAATAATCAAAGCAAAATCCCTGTACCATAAATGTATGCAAAATGTTTCTCCAAAGGACCCTGACCACCGCTTATCCACAAATGTTATTCTCAAAACTATCATTTTGCTATTTTTGTCAATCTCTCCTTCCTCTGTGTCCAGCTTCAGTTATAAAATTGGTTAAACAAACTGTAAAAATTAATTTGTTTACCTCCAATTTTCTTCGTGAATTTCAGTGGCAATAATTTCATCTTGGCTCGTGAATCCAGGAGGAGGTGGAAGTGAATGCTGCCTCTTAACTTCTTTATAATGACTATTATAATTTTTCTCTATCTCAAAAGAACACGAACTTGAGTCATTATTTGAGAAGGAATGGGCAATGCTGTTAACATTCAGTAATTTTTCTTGAATTGGAGTTATAATATTTGAACCGTTCATTTGAAAAAGTTGGTATTCTTCCCACAAGTGAGGCTCGAATTTTAGAAGATTCCTTTTCATTCCAAAATTTTCTTGTAAGGTTAACTTTTCCCATCTTTCATTTCTATAAAATCCTTTTAAGACATCTTCTTCCATTATATCATTTGAGAGTTGATATTTTCTACTCAAAGATGCTAAGGTGCTTTCTAAATATCTTTCTACTTCTTCTGTCATGTTATCATTATTTTCTTTATTAATCTTTAAAGTTTTCCACAAATTTCTCCATTCTTTACAAAGCTTTAAAAAATAATAGACTTCCATATTTGGAAGATTATACATTAATTTAGAAAACTCTGATATATTTTCAACTGCATTAGAACTAATATATCCACTTGAGAAATCTCGTTGCCATGCAATTTCAGTAATATAAAGAACTTTTAGAAACAATGCTTCTAAATTATAAAATGAAAGGCAGTTTTTTTCTTGAATTTCTTTTTCAAACCCAAGTTCTACTTCATTTTTATTAATATTGGATTTTGTTGTTTCAAGATCACTTATATCTATTCCAAATAATTTACAGCCCTCCTTGAACTCTTCTCGCCACATGGGATAAACAGTCATGTTATCAAAATACTTCAATCTTTCCGCGTTTTTGTTTATTGAACTATTGTATTTAATAAGGTCTGTTGATGACAAAATTTGTGTTTCAGTTGTTGCAATTTTCATATTTTCTGCCTCATTTATTCTGATATTTAAAACTGATGTACTGTGAACATTTTGTGTATTGTTAAAATCTTTAATGAAGTCAGGTCCTTTTTCCTTACTGAGTATATTGAAATCTATAAACCCTTTCTTAAACTCAGGCTGATCTAGAAATGGGTTTTCAATTTCCAGTTTGTCACTTTTTTTTGGCGGGTACAATTCTTTTTGAATAGCAGTACCCTTCTGGAAGATATTCATTAAGGATTTGAAATTTGTAAAACACTCCTGAATAAGTTGAGTATGGTATTGGTCAGGGTAAAAAATGCTGAATGGAGTTCTAGAGTTAACTTGTAAATATGAGTGGTAATATGGGTAAATATTCTCATAATTCCTCTGAAGCCATATGCTTGTTGTATGGTGCTTGCATGTGAGGATTATAGGAAGAAAACTGTAATACAGGAATTCATGAGAGGTTGAATTTGATCCAAACCTGTAAAGTAACAATAACTTATCTATATTTAAGCTTCTTAATTTTGCATGAAATAAACATTAAAATTAAAATTTATGAATGAGAAATTGCCTCTACATTTACATGTCTTTCATTTTATAGAAAGTTCGGGCATAAAAAATAATAAAAGTAATTTTATAGATTTAATCATCAGTACTATAAACAAATAGTAACAGTTGTGTTTCATTAAAATAATTTGACTCCTACCTCCTTATAAGGCGTAAACAGACACCAGAAATCCCTGCCTCATTAAAAGATGAAAATACAATATCAGATGGGTACTGTGGCATGCAGCAGTCACAATATCTCAATAGTTCTGACAGTATTTTCAAGATGCTTACAGTATAATCATTGTTTTCCCAATACTTTTCAATTACCTGAAAAGCTTACATAATACTTATAAGTATTTTTTTTAAACTATTTTCATAAGGAATAATGAAAATACCTTTCAATTAACCAAATATCTTACATTTTTTAGTATATTGAAGATGCCTAGTTGTAGAAGCACATTTATCCCTTTTGGTATGTTTCTAATAATGAAAGTGATAACATGAACTATGACTGAAGATATTGTCTTATGGAATTTTTCATCTGGTGGGTTCTCCAATAATTGCAATCTTCTCTGTTCAATTTTGATTAAATACATCACAAGAAGCCGGAAAAAAAAAAATGAATTGAACTAGTTATAAATTGGTTAAGTTTCGAATGGGTGTTGCCCTAGAAAATTTCAATCCAGGATAAAATCATTGTTGGAAGGATTGACAAAATATCCATTTATGAACTTGATATATATGGATGACACCTTTCCTAAATTTAAAGTCCGTCCACACAGGGATGAGTGAACGAAGCAGATTTTCCACATGCTTGATGAAACACTAGTGATCTAATCTCACAATATACACTCTATTTCTAAGTAAAGATACAATGAGTAGAAATGTGGGTGTACTGATTGCTGAAAACAAGAAAGTATAAATAACGCTTAAAATTTGAAAAAAAATGTATAGAAAAGCAATTTTAGAGTATTACTAGTAGAGAGAACAATATTGGTTCTATAATATATTTTGATTGGTCTCCTTTTAATGGAGATATTTTGTTTTTTCTAATCCCCCAACCCCTCCTCTAAACCCCTATTTCGGGTCCAATTTCAGCCATTAACAAATATAATTGTTATTTCTGGAAGAAACAGTTAAATATCGGATATGGAACATTTTTGAGTGAAGAATGTAAAATCTAATTGATAGTGTCATTATAGAATTATTTGCATGCATCTCACAAAATAAAGGTATGAATAAGGCCTTTCCTGATATCTTTGCTATTTTTAATGTGGAATGACTAAAAGTTGGAGTATACTGAAGGCAAAAAATTAATAAATGGATATCATGGTTAATATTCTAGATTAAGGAAAATTATATATTACGACATGTATAGAAAAGTAAATTTGTAAGATTTGTTTTATTTTATATATATATATATATATATATAAAATTGTAACCTCTGTCTGTACATTGATTTTTTTTACGAATTTTCACGATAACTTTTCGTTTCATGTCATAGACACCATAACTACATTTTGTTTCTTTCATGTGTGTTTGTTTGTTACCTTTTCACGCATAAACGGCTGAACCGAATTTTATGAAACTTGGTATGTATATTACTACTAACCCAACTTAGACTTTAGGCTATATTAATATCCACTGAGATGAACAGGAGTGGGGGTTATAAGGGAAGCCTGAAATTAAAGTAACTTTTGTCATTACACTTTTTTCGTATACTGAATTATAAACGAGATATACGCTAAAACCTATAGAGAAAGTGAACAATTTTATTTGGGACAAAAGACCCAACTGAAATAAATAAAACTTGGTATGTGTGTTAGCACTAACGCTTTCATTATAATAAGCCTAGTGTAGAAATATTATATTATAGAAAAATTAATTCAATCTATTTTAATATTTTGTTCTTAATAACTGAAATCTATGCATAATGCACAGGAGACGGGAAATATGACAATTTGGAGGACAGTGAAGACTTGCATAAAAAATTAAAAAATACCATGAGTACAATCTCAATAGGTGATTTCCCTAGGGAAAATCTGCTAAAAATTCAGTCATTCTGCTTTCATATTGTATTATTAGGAGTTATTTGAAGGCAACATATTTCAAATGCCATTCATTTTTAATTTAAATTATTTTTCGGCATATAGTACATTCTTTTGTGACATGCCTCCAAGAAAGAAGGAAGTGCGAGGGAGAACCAGGGGTCAGAGGAACAAAGTTGCTGAGGTACAGAAAACAATGGGGCCATGATCAGAATTCAGAACTCAAAATTTTTACATAATTACAAAACTACTTTTTAGGGCTCATTGTCTCTGAAAGGGTGCTATATGTTTTCACTATGTGCCTGTCATACCTGTCTTAAGAATGAATTTTGTGAAAATGAAATTTATTTCAATAAATACTTATTGTACTAAAAGTTCTTTTAATATCCTTGTTTGAGTACCACCCTCAAAAGTGCAGGACCCAATTTTCTAATTATAATAAGTTTCTAATGTACTGAATAGTTAAGTATGTTTAGTTACCTGAATATATATTTTCAATTTTGTTTCTTCTGCCCCCACGAGCTTAATCATTTTATCAACTACTTCATCTAAGGAAGTAATTTTTTTCTGAATCATGTAAGCTATAGCATAGCAATAGGCAGTGCAACCTTTCTGAAATAGTATGAGAAACTTTTAATTCAATAAATTTATGGATTAAACAACAACACTTTTTCCCTATTTTTTTTTGTTGCATTGTAGACCTTGAGATCTTTAGCACATGAGGATTCCTGAACAGAGTTTTATGTGCTGAGTGATCAATTGGAGTAACAAACACTAACCAAGGTGGGCCTGGAATGAGTTGTCTCCAATGGACTAACGGGCTTGGTAATACTTGGCGGGGGGGGGGGGGGAAGGCGAAATAAATGATAAAGGTCATTTACTCATTCCTGTATAATGCTCAAATATACTTGCATTTATATACATTTTGTATGATAGTTAACCTTATCTTCGAGTGAAGGGTCAGCAGAGCGTGCCAAAAGTGTCCTTATTGAGTGTATCTGATGCCTAGAGCATGCCATCATTAGTGGTGTTACACCTTTATGAGTAGATATATTAGTGTCAGCTCCGTGGAGACTAAGTATTTCAACCACTTGTTCCCACTGTCTTCTGACAGCATTATGAAGGATTGCATTTCCGACCTGAGAAAAAGAAAATAGAATATTGTAATTATTTTCAAAGAATGACAGAATAAAGCTAACAAGGGAGTGCCTTCTTATTGCATGGGTACACATTACACCAACTGGAGTAGGTCATACTGGTTTCTTTCATCCTCAAGCATTTTGAACTTTATTATTAGATGGTCTATTGTTAAGGACAATAAATAAAAGTCTGTCACGCAGGGGCTGCGTAAACTAAGCAGATTTCCCATGTGAAGTTTTACAATAGAGAAATCTGCATACTGGTAACACAATACCACCATGATTAAATACAAACGGTAATGAGAAATCTTGCAGTTAATTAAAATAAATTCCCAACTGAAACGGCTTCTGAATTGTAAGAATAATTTATATTTTAATAACTCAAATTTTAGTAGTCCAAGAACTAAAGAAGGGGGGGGGCGGATGAACAGAACGCATTTGCATAAATCTCACAGAGTAAAGAAGGTTAGAAACTACAGGTTAGGTTAGAAGCTTCCACCAGAGCCGACTTACGAAAACGGCCGAACTAACCCGAACAACACCCGACCACAGACTTCATAAAAATGCAAATATCTCGGTTAATATTCAAAATAGAGAATAAGTGTACATAACAATATTTATAGTAAATTTAATTTGCAATAAGATTGGTTCTATACAATTTTTCGGTCCGATGCATAATAACGGACATAGTTCGAATTTTCGAAAATCCCTTCCTCTAACCCCCCCCCCCCTCCCACTGGTAATCAGCTATTGAGGTAGTACTCATGGCGCGATTTTCAAAAATTTTCTTCAAATGCCCATCGATCCTACCCAGGAGATGACGAAAATGAGGTCCGTTCAAAGTTTTATATATATATTATAATATATATAATATATATATATTATATATATAATATATATATATATATATATATATATCTGTCTGTTAACGCTCTAGCAGTCACAATTTTTGTTTTGATCGTTACGAAACTCGATATTTAACCGTTTTATGTAAAAAAGACAGATCAAGTTCGTTTAATGGCTGAAATCGGACCAGAGGGAGGGGGGGGGTTTTTAGGAGAGGGGGGGATTTTTCGAAAATCAAAATATCTCCCGTTACCATACGTCCGGATCAAAATATTGTATAGAACCAATCTTATTGCAAATTAAATTTACTATAAATATTGTTATATACATTTATTCTCTATCTTGAATATTAACCGAGATATTTGCATTTTTATGAAGTCTGTGGTCGGGTATAGTTCGGATTACGTCGGCCATCTTCGTCATTTCTCGGCTCAGGCGGAAGCTTCTTCTAACCTGTCTTTTTAAACCTTACCTTCGTTACTTTGTGAGATTTATGCAAATACATTCTGTTCATCCGCCCCCCCCCCCCTTCTTTAGTTCTTGGACGACTAAAATTTGAGTTATTAAAATATAAATTATTCTTACAATTCAGTAGCCGTTTCAGTTGGGAATTAATTTTAATTAACTGAAAAATTTCTCATTATCTAATCACGGTGGTATTGTGTTACCAGTGTGCAGATTTCTCTATTGTAAAACTTCACGGGGGAAATCTGCTTAGTTTACGCAGCCCCTGACAGCGTGACGGACTTTTTTAATGTTATGCGTATGGCAGTGGATACCAACTTCCTCAAGAGAAGGTTACAAATAACAGATTCCTTCCTGTTGATATTGTTACCTTTATTACAAGAATAATAAACGTTGTTTATTGAAGTTCTTTTGTATTGTAAAATTTAATACACAAGCTTTAGAGTTTTTATCACTGCTCAATTTATTGGCTAAAGTGCAGTTAGGTCCCCCCTACGCCGCCATCTTGTGTCGTTATAATCCCCGCCCTCGCTTAAAACCACTGATGACGTATTTTGGAAATTTTAAAGTGTTAAAAAATATAAAGTTAGAACAAAAAACCCCCACCCTCGGTTTTAACCACCGATGGCGTATTTTGAAAATTTTAAAGTGTTAAAAAGATAATGTAAGAAAAACAAAATGGCCACCGTCGTCATAGTACGCCACCAAGTGGGGGACTAAAATACACTTTCACCAATTTATTTAACAATTATTATTCTTGACTACTACTCACAGAATGCACTGCTAACTTCACTGTTCTTCTTATTACACAGTCCAATAACTCACGAACACTGTCCTTTACTTAAACACTGCACTACACTGTTCTTTACATAAACACGGCACAAGACTGTTCTTCACATAATACACTTTACCGCAATGCAACTAAAACGCACTGTTCACTAAAGCTGCACTGAATGCACTGTTATTCACTTGAAGGGAGCTGAGAACAAACTAACTCTCGGGACGAGCTGGGCCGCTTTTATTACTCGGCGGGTAAAGAGAATAACGAGAATGGGCACTTCGGGCGCCAATGGTCCTTCCATCGGTCGGCTCCTTTCATCTAATTCTTACTTCTTAAATATGTGATTAACCCTTGTTTAATTTTTTCATGTACGTAGTATTGGCAACAATATGTACGCCACAATGTTCCTTTGTTATGTTAATATATTTTGAACTGAAATATTGTTCATTTATTTACTCACTTCAATACATAACTCCGACATCTATGCCTGACCCTGAACACAGTAGGAGATAAAGGATTTTTTCAATGTTAAACATCCTGAATTTTATTATTGTCTGAATTATGACCCTAGTCTATGCCTACAACAAACAAAGGTTATACTGGTGCCTATCAATCTCAAGCCTCGTATTAACAGATTTCCCTTAAGGGAAATCAACTATTGAGGTCGTACTCATGACGCGATTTTCGAAAAATTTCTTCAAATGTCCATCGATCCTACCCAGGAGATGACGAAAATGAGGTCCGTTCAAAATTATATATATATATATATATATATATATATATATATATATATATATATATATATATATATATGTGTGTTATTAATCAAGCGGTCGGAATTTTTGTGTGATCGTTACCAAACTCGTTAAACGTTTTATACAAAAAGACAGATCAAGTTCGTTAATGGCTGAAATCGGACCAGTGGGAGGAGGGGGGGGGGGTTAAAATTCGAAATATCTCCGTTACCATACGTCGGATCAAAATATTGTATAGAACCAATCTTATTGCAAATTAAATTCACTATAAATATTGTTCTATACATTTATTCTCTATCTTGAATATTAACCGAGATATTTGCATTTTTATTAAATGTGGGCCGATAACGGATGAATGAGTTTCCCGCCAAAAGCTAGTTCGGCCGTAACTGTTCGGCTCCCTTATAGAGATTCCTCTATTGTATAATTTCACGTGGGAAATCTGCTTAGTTTAAGGAGCCCCTGACGGACTTTTTTATTATTGCATGAGTTGGAGCCCTGTAGCAATCATTATAATGGGACATATGTTTCCCGTGAACTTAGCATTATTTATATCTAAATGACGAAGTTTTGTGAGGACATTGTTTTTTGGATTACCTTATTTCTGTGGTTAATATCAGTTTTTGCCTCTTTTACTAGATTCCAAAAGTCAAGGAACATTTCTTGTTTCCAATTCTTTGCTTGTATTGCCAAGAGCAGGGCAGTATTTCCCTGATTATCTTCCAAACTGAGATTAGCTCCCCGCTTCACTAGAAGTTCAAGCATCTCCCAATGTCCTAGCTGAATAGCCCACATCAAGGCAGTAGTCCCGTCCTATTATAACAAATAAATGATCAAGTGTACGCTTGGTCATTGTGTGCTAATTTTTTAATTGTAATGAGAATCAGTTGGGCAATTAAATTCATGGTCTGCCATGTCAGTCCAATCTATATTCTACATGCAATAGGTATACAAATAGGTATTTATATTTAAAAGTGGAATACTATTTCTACACAAGAGGAAATAATTAGATTCAGCATTTAAATGAATACTTTATCCATTGCTATTTCAATTGGTGGTGAGGGTGAAAAGTTAATTAAGTAAGTTATCTACAAGTTACCACCCTCTTCTAGCCAGGGTGGAGCTAAGGATTTTATTTAATGAGTTTGTCGCTAAATAAATTCCTATTGCCCAGGCGGGAATCGAATTCACAACTCTAGGTTTACCATGTCAGTTAAGTATAGCTTTAACTCACAAGGCTAATCGTAATTCATAAAAATAATTATTAGCACTTTCAGAAATATACAATGCCATCATTAGAATTATAAATGATAACTGCATTGAAGGGGGAATTTTCAAATATCTCCGTTATATTCGTCGGATCGAAAAATGGTATAAAACCAATCGTAAATGATATTCTATTTTCAATCTCACAATTGACTGTACATGGAACTGTTCTGTAAATGATTAGACGCCTTCATTATCATAATTTATAGGAACGAACAGGAGTGAGGGATATAAGAAAGGTTTAAAACGAAAAATCGCGATATTTCATTTCCTATTGGTATTGCTATTTTCGGCAAACGTGCATAAAGCATAAAAGCATAAGATGTGTATTTTATTTTCAAATATGGGAGAAACTTTATATATATATACACATATATATATATAACGAAGTAATAAACCGAGAATAAATGCTAAAAAGAGAGTCCAACAATATATTACGTTGTGTGGTGTGTAATATATATATGTGAATTGACACATGTGTGTATAATACTATTTCTAAATATATATAAATCATATATATAAAAACTCCGCCCGCCCCGCCCCCCTGCCCCCCCCACCTGCCCAACTCTTTTCTTATTTATTGTCACTAGAAATATAATCTATAAAACCATTTCGATTATTTAACTTGTATAATCTATTTTTTAAACAGGCTTGCTGAACTTGCACAAAGTGTGATAGCGGAAGTTTTATATCAAACTCTTTTGCGTTTCCGTGTGAAGCTTAATTTCCTCCGATATGTTGACGTTACTAGAAAATAACCTATCCTTTTTCGATCCGGTACTTTTGCTAATATAAGCGATTAATCACAATATGATGATTGTTAAAATTCCCCCCTTGCAGGGAGGGCTACGTCCTCTTCCCCCCTCCTTGCCTTTGCAAACTCTTAACGAACTTGATTATTTTTATATTACATAAAACGTTTAAATATGTAGTTTGGTAGCGATTAAATAAACAATTTAAGGTCAAGAAAAAAAATATTTCGACCGGTGGACAACTCTCATGCAGGAGCGAAAGTTGCCGGGAACACAGTATAACTATGTTGAACGTCATATATAACACACAACGGTTTTGGCACATATATATTGCATTCTACACACATATATACACACACAAATATATATACACACATATATAATATACACACACACATATATATATATATATACATATTGTAAGCATTTGCTTTGTGCTTGGGATTGAATGTTTGAGAGGAACCACACATAGATGTTATATTAACAATTAAATGCTATCCGTATAATATTTGAATTATGCACATATAACTACTGTGTGAGACAAGGATTGAATAATTTTTACACATATATATTCATCGAAACTACATTTTCTAGTACTATACCTACATCACCTGGGACTTTCGGAAAAGCAATACGCACAGACGGGAAGTATCATTGTACACGATATAGCCATGCTAATATATATACACACTATATATTCATCTACACATTAATTTCCTCCCGGGCATCGCCATATACCTATACAACTATAAGACTAAATATAATGACACACATATTTTTACCCCACACATAGCGTATAAACATAAATCATATGAACACACACACTTCAATAATAGGCAGTGTAACAAAACCCAATATATACAACACAGTACACACCAAATGATTTACACACACATATATACACACTTTCTCAATAGATGTCCCCCTTCTTTAGAAGTAATCCTTTTCACGATGTTACAAATATACAACTGCTTCCAAGCAAACTGTTATAAAACACACACATATATAATATATATATAAATATGTGGTGTGTGTATTATGTATGGTTCTCTCTAGATATATTACATATATCATATGTGTAGCAGATTTTTATATATGTAGGGTTTGTTATATCATGACGCAATGTGTGTGTATATATATATGTCCATGTGTATATGACGAATTGTGTGGTCCATATATATGAATGAATATATATATATATAATATGTGTGTGTATATATATATATATATATATATATATAAAATATGTGTGTGTGGTGTCAGTATATATATATATATGATCTTTAAATAACTTGACATTAGTGTGTGTGTGTATATATATTATATAAGACAGATATATATATATATATGAAAATACAGAGGAGTGGGGGGGGATGGGTTTAGAGGGAATAATTCGATATCCCGATACTCTATATCGGATAATATTAAAGTGTATAGTGAATGTGTAGTGGGTGGTATAATTAAATTTACGTAATAAATATTGTTATATACAGTTTTATGTGTCTTAAAAAGTATAATTTGTGTATAGTATTATGTGAGTAGGTCTGTCAGAAGTATATTCCAGTGTTTCCGGAGTGTGTGTTTACGGGGGCCGTTTCCGTAACCGGTCCGAAAATTGAATTGGTTTAAGATTCCGTTACTACTGCCCGTTATTAGTTGCAACTCCATATTGTATAAAACGTTTTCACGCGGGTAAAATCTGCTGGTTTTAAAACGCAGCCCCTGCGTGTCGGACTTGTTTATTATTAGCATCGGGGGTTGGGGGGCCTGTTAGCAATCATTAATAAGGGGGAACATTTTGAAATATCTCCGTTATAATGTTTTCAGGCTTTAGTAAACCCCCACTTCATACTCTTGGTTACGTAGAAGCAATACTCTGCTATATAATAAACCACATTTTTTCGAATGCTTAAATACCAATGTTCTAAAGAGCATCCGCAGAAGACTAAACGAGATACATGCAAATTGTTTATGTTGATACTCACCCCCCGTATGTCCTTAGGGGTTTTGGATAACTAAAATTTGATTTATGCGATAAAATTTATTCTGATAACATTATAAATTAACGAAGTAGGAGTGAGGATATAGTACATAGTTTTGAAACAATAAAAAAATCGCGATATTCATTTCCTATTGGTTTTTTTTTCCAATGACGTGAGGTAACAAAGCAAAAAACAATAATTGAAAGCCGTTGGCATTATTTGATAACTTTTGAGGACGGTTTTCACCATATTTCGTATTACCGACCGTTTGTAGATTCACCCTAAAACGAGATAAACGTTGTGTGTTAAAAAGCAGTCAAAAATTTATCTAGTACTCAGATTCACTGTGGCAAAATCTCCTTTTAAAAATATCGGCATAATACCAGCCCCTGCGTGAACGGACCTTATAGCAGATTTTTTAATGCTAATCACTATTGAGGTCGTACTCATGGTTACGCGAGTTTCGAAGTGAAATTTCTTCAAATGCCCATCCGATCTACCCAGAGATACGGCCCAACTCCGTTCAAAATTATTATTATTTTCACTAGAAAATATATATTCGTTATATTATTTCCAATATATATATATATCTATATACTAGCTCAATACCCGGCTTCGTCGGCCCGGAATTACCTTTGAACTTGTATAATCTATTTTTTAAACAGGCTTGCTCTGCAATTTTGCACATTTCCCCGTCTCAGTGTTTAGGGGAATCTAACTCGTTTCGAGAGCTATGAATTTTCCAGGTATTAATTATCTTTATTTCATATAAAAGACTTATGTGACGTTAATTGTCATAACTAATTTCCCGTCTCCATAAACTATTAACCGGATACTTGGTAATTACATTAAGGAGATAATATTGATCACAATATGAATTGAATTTTTTCAGAAATGGCACAGTAGTTCTATATTGGAGGAAGTGTTGAGCAACGTCCTCTAAAGTAACAAAATACCCTAACTTGCCTATTGAAATATTTGCCGAAACCTTAAATTATTTTTGGAAAATCATTATTATTAATTCCATTCTCACCAGCAATATTAAACCCACACTCCTGCCGACCCCGTCCCTAGAAAAAATTCGAATTGTTTAATCTTTTGAATATTATAATGAAGTCAAGCAAAGTTGACAACTCTCACATACCGAGTTTGGTTAAATTCGATTGGAGTCTTTTAGTGCCCAAATAACATTAAATGTTGACTCATTTTTCCGCTTATAGCTTATGGCAACTATTGGAATTGCATTCTACTCCCATTTATACGCAAAAGTATCCATATAATATAAAGTTACTATATAATAACAAAATAACGTAAGCTATATTGCTTGCTTGGATTGATGTTGCTGAAAAAGCAATAGGAAACGAAATATAGATTTATTAATTATAATACAACCCCCAACTATCCGTGATTATGATTTGAATTATGGCTTGTTACGGGGGGGCCGTGTTATACTGTGGAGAAGCGATTTTGATTAATTTTAATTTATTCATTTTGTGCCAAACTAAAATTTCTGTAGACTATCCTACAGTTTTTAGCGTATACTCATTTATACTCCCGTATACGGCAAAAGTGCATATACGCACAGTTACTCGAAAGTATCATTGTAACAACATTTTGTTTATGTGCATATTTGCTGATTGCAATAGGAAAAAAATCCACTATTTTTAATTTCAGTCGACAAATTATAACCCGGGCATCGCCAGTTCGTCTTAGAGAATATTAATTATGAAGCCTAAAATACAATGTTTATGCAACATAGCGTAAAACATAATAATCAGTATGAACTATACACAAACAATATTTTAAACAGTGTAACAAACAAACAAACAAACAACACGAAAGAATACGAAAATGCATTTATGTGCTAGACCTTTGTGAACAACTGTCTATAGAGTCGCGAAAAAAGTATCAATTTTACAACGATGTCCAAATTTTTTGAAAGGTACAACTGCTTCCAAGCAAACTGTGTCGGAATTCATCCTGTGAGGCTGAATGGTGATGGTATATTTTTGGCAAGGCTTTCTCTAGATATACACAATATATTTGACATTTACCCGTCCCTTAGGTGTAACACAGTCGTATTCAGGATCGTAATAATAAAAATTAATTTGTTAGTCGTAAGGAGACTACACTGTCCAGCATATTGTCCATATTTCCCGTTTCCAGTGCATTCAGATGACGAATTGAATGTCCGTTAAGGAGAAAATATTGACATACATATATAATTGTTAGCAAAATTTTCTATAAATAACAAAATAATAGACAACTTTTTGTCTGTGCATATTTTGCCGAAGCTCTAGTTGGAAATCTCAGATTTTGTTGATCTTTACCAAACTTGACATTCCTAGTCGTTTATAATGTTAAAAAGAAAGATCAAGGAAATTCTTATTAGTATGGCTTAATTCACATAGCGATTTTTGGTTTAGGGGTTTAGAGTCTTTTTGGAGAGAATAAAATTGTATCACTCACCGTTACTATATTTTTAGAGCCGGTATCGAAATCATTTATAGACTTGTGAATCAAAAGTTGCAATATTAAAATTTACCATATAAATACAAAATACAACTAATTGTTACTGTCCATATTTGCTTAGAAATATAAACCGAGAAATTGCATTCGCTATTGTGTGAGTCAGGCTCTGCAGAAGTTGGCATATTCGTGACTTCCGCCAAAAGCTAGAAATTTCGGTTAGTATTGCTTATTATAAAATCGTTATATTAATGTCACATAGTGAAGTTGGTTTAGAGTTCGGTTTGAGTCTTTTGTGCCAAAATAGCATATGTGGATTTCTCCCGCAAATATTGTATAACTCATTTATACTTCCGTATACGCAGCCCCTGCATATAAACTTTACTTTAAATTATTGCAAAATGGAGCCCTATTGTAATGTGCATCATTATGCTGAACAAAAGAAATAGGAAACGAAATATCGCAATTAATTTCAGGCCTCCCCTTAGTAAACCCCCACTTCTACTCTTGAGAGAATATAATACGTAAACAAAAGTCTAAATTTGGGCTATAGTAATATACCACATATTCCAAGCATTACATACCAAATATTCAGCCGTTTCTCTAAAAGGTAACAACCTTTATTAACAAACGAGATAAACATGCAAATATGTTATTTGTTATTGTGACCCCCCACGAAAGAAACAAAATGTAGATTTATGGTGTCTATGACATGTGAAACGAAAAATTTGAGTTAGGCGATAAATCAATGTATTCAGAACAGAGGTTACATTATATAATATACAGTACTGGATATAGTATATCCTTTTCATAAAATATAGTATATGTATATATAATTATAAATATCTGATATATATTTATATAATGTCTATAATATCTATATATATTTTCCAATGACGGATATATATATATATAGTATATATATATATAATTTGTCTTTTAACGGCCGTTGGCAGGTCGCAATGTTTGTTTAATTTAACGTTTCCGCCGGGAGGTAAAAAGGAAGAATCAAGTTCGTTATGGCTAAGAACGAAGCGCACTAACGCGTAGTTGTGGCCGTTTCACCTAACTATTGACGGTGGTGCTCCCCTGTTAGAATTAGTATGCAGGTTTTATCCTATTGTAAAACTTCACGCGGGAAATCTGCTTAGTTTACGCAGCCCCTGCGTGACGGACTTTTTGTTTTGTTAGCATACAATTTGAAGGCACCTGGTACTACTAATTTGAAGAGTATGTTTCTCAGGCCCATAATTTAATTGAATAATTTAATAAAATGTAATTTCCATTATCATATATTACTGAAGATCCATCCTATCAGCCGACTCAACTCTTATCCTGACCAACATGCAGTCCCACGATGAAATTGAGAAACTGTATTACCTCAAATAGCGGACTTTCCGGACATAATTGAAGGATTCCGGAGGAAATAATTGAACCTCTTAAAAATAATGTCTTCTAATCATGATTATATTCGTTAATTATTCCTGAAAAATTCAGTGGATACAATTTGGGAAGGGAGACATTTTTTCTAAAGAAACATTTTCTTTAGTCACCTTCAGAAATAAGCATTCCCTAAAAGCCATGCTGCCAAAGCACAAAGATACAGTTGACACTCTAGACAAGTCGGGACTTTACCGTTCAGATTATGGCTTGACTTATGTAGTGCAAAGTGGAAGAAAGATAAGAACCTGATTAAAGGAGCATATCACGCGAAAGACGGAGTTCCATTCGCGAACGGAACAGGAAATTAATATGAACTTGGAACACCTCAGCAGACTAACAACATAGAAATTCTTCCTTCATATAGCCAAATAGAATGAAGAATGCTAAAGAAGTATAAATAGAATAACTTTTAAATTATATTCAGCCAACTCACAGGTTCCTGAATATCCAATATAGAAGCAATCTCTTGAATTTCCTCTCCTCTGAAGAGACTTCTGATCGGTGACGTTTTCTTCTCCGCTTCGTGAGAACTTGTTCCTTCTTCTGTTGAGCGTTTTTTATGCCATTTCTTAAAACTTTTTTTCCCCTTAGTCATGGTATTCTTCGTGCGCAACAAGAGTGGCTTTTGAATAGTAGATACCAGTTTTGTAAAGAATTTATTGTTTGAAATTGAATAGAGAAGAATCTGGTTTATTTATACAAACGCATATTAATCATGTGGGACAATAACTATGTTTACTTAAAGATCACAAAAAAAAAAAAAAAAACATTACTTCAGTACATAAAGAAATAATTATCTTTTTTTTAATGTATAAATTATAACACTGATTAAATTTTGAAATTGTGCAATGAAAAGGATATCGATGGTAGATCGAAGATGTTTTGTTTGGCATTCTGGCCACAATTTAATTTTCTATCAGTTATTTAGTGATCTATTTATTTCTGACTTGCAGCTTGTAAATGGAGATACATGCCAATTAGTGTGCTCTCTTGGGCTCCATAATTTGATGAGCACGTGGCGTATGAAATGAGTTCCTATCCCAGCGTTGCATACTAGTTTCCAACTAACGTTCAATTTGTGGGCTTCATTTGAGGACATTGTGCTTCATTTGAGGACATTGTGCATCATTTGAGGACATTGTGCTTCATTTGAGGACATTGTGCTTCATTTGAGGACATTGTGCTTCATTTGAGGACATTGTGCTTCATTTGAGGACATTGTGCTTCATTTGAGGACATTGTGCTTCATTTGAGGACATTGTGCTTCATTTGAGGACATTGTGCTTCATTTGAGGACATTGTGCTTCTTTTGGTCTTCAACTTCTGTTTCTATTGTGCTCAGTAATTAAAGATCTACTCTAATGAAGACGTTGGACAACAGGTTAGAGCTGAACAGGGCGGTTGCCTATGTCGTCAAGGTTGAGCCAGGCATGGTCCGGGTACTCCCAGTGACCCTGTCTTACAAAGATGTAAAAAGTCCTTCACGCAGGGGCTGCGTAAACTAAGCAGATTTCCCACGTGAAGTTTTACAATAGAGAAAATTCACGAGAGCCGAGCAGTCAGGAAACGGCCGAACTAGCTTTTGGCGGGAAAGTCACTCGTCCGTTAGCCGGCCAGATTTAATAAAAATGCAAATATCTCGGTTAATATTCAAGATAGAGAATAAATGTATATAACACTATTTATAGTAAATGTTATTTGCAATAAGATTGATTCTGTACAATTTTTTTGATCCGACGAATAGTAATGGAGATATTTCGAATTTTCAAAAATCCTCCCCTCTAAACCCCCCCCCTCCCACTGGTTCGAATTCAGCCGTTAACGAACTTGATCTTTCTTATTACTAAACATCGAGTTTGGTAACGATCAAACAAAAATTGCGACCGCTAGAGCGGTAACAGACAAATATATATATATATATATATATATATATATATATATATATATATATATATATAATATTATTGAACGGACCTCATTTTCGTCATCTCCTGGGTAGGATCGATTATTATCGAAAAATTCCGTCATGAGTACAACCTCAATAGCTGATTTCCCTTAAGGGAAATCTGCTAAAAGAAGGACATCGAGGAGTATTTATAGATACTGCAAATTTTCATATTCCCGCAATTGATCCATCAAAGATATTCTGTATTGGTTGGACCTCCCCCTCCCATCTTAGTTATCTCAGAAAAATAATTCAAATGTGCAGTCTAAGATTAGGAGAGCAGCTGCTGTAATGTAAGTCAAGCTACACGTGGGCCTTAGACCAGCTCTTGGAAAATCTGTTTACGTAGCTCTGCATGATGAACTTTTTGGAATGTCTATTGCGAAATTAACCTACCACGTACATTATCAACGAATCTCATTTTTTTTTTTTTTTAAACCTCCATAGTCGATTTCTGTCACACACACACACACACACACACACACACACACACACACACACACACATATATATATATATATATATATATATATATATATATATATATACATTTTGATCGGACGTCATTTTGTCATCTACTAAGTGGGATCGATGGACATTTGAGGAAATTTTTCAAAAATTGCGCCATGAGTACAACCTCAAGAGCTGTCCATCCTTAAGGGAAGTAACGTCTGCGCTTCTTTTATTTTCAGCCGCTCCTAATTCCCGCGGACCGACCAGAAATTAGTCCCAGACTTCATTTGAGAGTTGGAATAGTTGACGGACAGTGTCAAACCAAAATTTGTGACTTTTAGCAGATTTCCCTTCAGGGAAATCAGTTATTGAAGTCGTACTATTGACGCGATTTTCGAAAAATTTCTTCAAATGTCCATCGATCCTACCCAGGAGATGACGAAAATGAGGTCCGTTAAAAATTATATATATATATATATATATATATATATATATATATATATATATATATATATATATATGTCTGTTACCGCTCTAGTGGTCGCAAATTTTGTTTGATCGTATATCCAAACTCGGAATTTAATTGTTTTATGTAAAAAGGAAGATGAAGTTCGTTAATGGCTGAAATCGGACCAGTGGGAGGGGGGGGGGTTTAGAGGAGGGATTTTTGAACATTCGAAATATCTCCGTTATTATGAGTCGGATCGAAAAATTGTATAGAATCAATCTTATTGCAAATTAAATGTACTATATACTATGTTCTATACATTTATTCTGTATCTTTAATATTAACCGAGATATTTGCATTTGTATTGTGTGAGTGGTCGGCATAAGTCGGCTATATTCGGGACTTTCCACCGAGAGCTAGTTCGTCCCTCCTAACTGTTCGTCCCTCGTGAATTGGTTAAGAGATTCGTTACTTCTGCCGTTATTAGTAGCCAGATTTCTTTATTGTAAAACTTCACGAGGAAAATCTGCTTAGTTTACGCAGCCCCAAACGTTTTCCGTTGGGGGTACCGAAAGGAAAAGGCATTTAAACATCGTCCACATACCCTGGAAGGACGAAAGCACAGAATCAGGGAGGAAGTTATGGCAATACCCATCAGTGGTCTCAAACGTCAATGAGCGAAATCAGTAGAGCTGCCAACTAAAATCGGTACATTTGTACCTAAAATTGGTATATGACAAAAAATACAATTTTCAATCAAATTCGTTTATTTAATAAAAAATCCACTTTGATTATAATAACATGAAAATCAATTTTCAACATAAAAATATAGTAACATAAAAATCAACTTACAACATAAAAATATGAGGTTTAACATAAAAATCTACTTACAACATAAAACGTCCGTCACGCAGGGGCTGCGTAAACTAAGCAGATTTCCCACGTGAAGTTTTACAAACAGTTACGGGAACGGCCCGAACTAACTCTTGACTGAAATTCACGACTAGACCCGAAGTTAGCCGATCTCATCTCAGAAGCTGAAAACAGAAAAATGCAAATATCTCGGTTAATGTTCAAGATACAGAATAAATGTATATAGCATTATTTATAGTAAATTGAATTTGCAATAAGAATGATTCTATATAATTTTTCGATCCGACGTATAGTAACGGAGATATTTCGAATGTTCAAAAATCCCTCCTCTAACCCCCCCCCCTCCCACTGGTCCGATTTCAGCCATTAACGAATTTGATCTTTATTTTTGCATAAAACGTTTAAATATCGAGTTTGATAACGATCAAACGAAAATTGCGACCGCTAGAGTGTTAACAGACAAATATATATATATATATATATATATATATATATATATATATATATATATATATATATATATATATACTAGCTAAGGTACCCGGCGAAGCCCGGGAAATCATTTTGGACTGACTAATGTTGGTATTTTGATAGTAAGACTTCAATGTGTACAATTACACTTCCCTCCACGACGTAATGATTTTCCGAAATAGCCAACTCTGAAGGGTAACTTTTGGGGATTAATAGAATTGAAATTTTATTTTTGAAGGATAAATGAAAATATGTTCCTAATCTATCCCTCTACACTTTTTGACTCACCGTTTTTCAATAATTCAAACCTTAATCATGGGTAGCATTTATTACAATTAAATATCATCTATAATAAACATATTTCCTTTCAAAAGCCAATCCGAGCTCACATAGTTTAGGAAAATTTTTGCACGTAAGATTATATTTGTATTAGTGAATCTCATTGGAAATCGCTTCCAGTAATGCCAGTCGGGAAACAAGTAAACTCAATTAACGTGTAAGGCTCCCGTCATCTTCCGCTCCCGCATGATTTTATTATATATCATATATATAGATATATAAAATATAATAACGTAAAATCATCGTACCTTACATCTAACACACTTATTATATTAATATATCATATTATGGCAATTATTAATTTGCCAGTGTCAAGTTAAAGAAAGAGAAAAGCTGAAAATTTAGAGATTTTGAAAGTTAAACATGTTGCACACCAAAAACGGAAATCTAACAAATTAAATTATTTTTCATGGTTCGGATCGTACCAATATTCTTTGGCCATAGCTGCAGTCATTTTTAAATTAATTTCTAAGTCATAACAACTAGCATCGATGAAAAGATGTTTTGAATGGAGTAGGCTAGTGATTGACTCAGTAGACAGCCTATTTCTCTGGTTTGTTTTCATAATATTAATTTGAGAAAATATGCGCTCAATATTGGCAGATGAATGGGGGAGAGATGAAATATTAAACATAAAAGTAGTTATCAAGGGAAACATTTGAGTCTCATCGCCACGCTTTAGCAAACTTACTTCATCCCAAAATAGTTCTACGTCATCAGAAAATGTTATCATTTGATCACAATTTCTTAGAATGCGCCACTCTGTATCAATCCGCTATAACTCTGCTCATTCATACTTGCTGTAAGGTGATTCCCCGTAACATTAAACATAAATGAAAAGGGTTGCCAATACAAAATTGTGAAATCGGTAGAAAAATCAGAAGAATTTCCATTCATTTCCTGAAATCCTGGAAAAATCACTGCATTTCGGTAGTACAGAGTCCATTTCGGTAAAAATACCGAAAATTCGGTAGGCTCGAGACCACTGATACACATCCACATAATATGTGATTATAAATTGTACTCTTCTGTATATTATACAGAAGAGCTCTTGAAAACTTCAGAGTTCGCCAGAGTGTATCGCTGCTGACGGCCGCCTTCTTTCTGATATCATCTTTAAAACTTAATGTAAAAAAACTTGATTCTGCCCTTAATTAAGCAATATAAACATAATTTCTGTAAGTTGAGTTGTTTTTATTTTATATCCCTTTTAAACCATACCTTTTGCCCCACCATGTAGTTTAGAGTTGGTATAATAAATTGTACTATTTGATAAGCTTAGCATTAATTATTATATAAGTCTTTATTAATAAGTATTATTCAGTTAAGAATTAATATT
This sequence comes from Riptortus pedestris, assembly GCA_019009955.1. Lineage (NCBI taxonomy): Eukaryota > Metazoa > Arthropoda > Insecta > Hemiptera > Alydidae > Riptortus > Riptortus pedestris. The sequence goes on from CM032231.1 coordinate 33,305,094, forward strand.
GTGAAGTTAAGTAAAGGCGTGTTAAGTTCTATTGACTGTATTTTGTCTGAATATTAATTAAGATGGCAGTGTTCGTTAAAGATCAGCTGCTTAGGCCACCTTGATTCATGATATTTGCAAGTCACAAGTTGGTGTTTAAGGACAAGTAGGCAAAGGGAATTTTAAATTGTGGGCTTTTACTCCTAGCGAAGCACTTAGTGTGGTGTGGAACATGTCGAGTAAAAAAGTAATTAACTCATTAGTGGGACAAGTATTTTATTCTTTGACTATCAACCTATATAAATGAGAAGTTTGACGCCATATTTTGGGGCTTCTTTCGTGGGTTATTTCTGTAAACTAATAATAGGGCTTATTTATTATTATTGTAAATTGCGTTATATTGGCCAGGTTAAAAAAAAAAGTCTTTGAATAGCGTGTCCATCGACCACCATAATTGTCTTAACACATTGAATTCATTTCCAACTTGGTGCCCTGTTAGCTTCTACACCAGTGAATAACGGAGTGATGACATTTCACATGTCTGACAGTTTGGAGGAACGTTCGTGGGTGAGTGTGTCCAATACAAGTTCATTTAATGTCGGATTTTTGGTATTACTGAGATTATTGCTTGGTCTTTATTTTGCGGTCTTAATATTTCTATTTGTAATTATTTGATACATCTCAGCTAGTAAACGCTTTTTTGTGAGTTTGATCACGTCTGTAAGGAGATGCTACATATAATCAATTCTATACCTCACCATGCATCCGATCCTATGTCAACTACAAATCTGATGCAAAAGGATAACTGCCGTTTAACTCACAGATTCCAGTTTTTCTCTTCGATGACCATAGTGAAGAAATAAGGTGGATGAGGCCCGTCACAGTGAAGAAATCTGAGTATACCTTGTTGGAATTGTGTTTTTTTGTTAGGGCTTACATATTCCTAACGTTTCGATGCTAATGGTTTTTTTTATTGTTTTTTTTTTTTTTTAGCAGATTTCCCTTAAGGATATTGAAGTTGTACTCATGACGCGATTTTTGAAAAATTTCTTAAAATGTCCATCGATCCTGCCTAGCAGATGTGAAAAAGAGGTCCGCTCAATATATATATATATATATATATATATATATATATATATATATATATTTATATTTATATATAGTGGGTAAGATAATTATTCATGCATTTAGTTTAATGGCCAAAAATATTTGTTATACATGTTTTAACCTGATATTACGACAGGCAGAGAGAGATAAGAACATACTTCCCATTAACTTTATTCATTAGAAAAAAAAATAGAAACAAATACAATTTGTATTATTAACCACTTTATAAACAAAAACAAAACCATCACAATTTGTTTTCTGTACTTTGTTGTATACCCTTTGCCTGCAATCTCTTTGGCCTTGATTCTATGAGCTTCATGGTCTCCTGAGGTTCAAGCTTTGCGGAGAAGATCAATTAATTCTTTCCGAATAGTATATCCGGTACGTTTTCCGATTTTTAATCCAAAAGTTCCCAATTATGCTGGACCGGGTTAAGACCTGGAGATTGTAATGGTGTTTGGAGCATTTGGTGAGCATTAACAGAAGCCATTCTTCGCTTTTCTTGGCCGTATGTTTGGAGCCACAGTAGTGTTGGCCTATAATAATAACTGCCTTCAATTCCTAGGTTTTCTACTATTTAAGCAGATTTCCACTAAGGGAAATCAGCTGTTGAGGTCGAGTTCGATTCCCACCTGGACAAAGGAATTTATTTAGTAGCGGAATTCATTTCTGAAAATCCTGAGTGCCACCCTGGCTAGAAAAGGGTGGTAACCTGTAGATAACCCGTCCCAATTAGCCTTAGTTGCAAAAAGGTGGATGTTAATACATAATTTTGCGTTGCCTTTAATCTCACATGGTAAATCTTGAGTGGCTAGTTCGATTCCCACCTGGACAAAGGAATTTATTTAGTAGCGGAATTCATTTCTGAAAATCCTGAGTGCCACCCTGGCTAGAAAAGGGTGGTAGCCTGTAGATAACCCTTCCCAGTTAGTCTTAGTTACAAAAAGTGGACGTTAATAAATAATTTAAACTTAAATTCCTAGCTTTCCTACTACTTAAACAGATTTTCACTAAGGGAAAGCAGCTATTGAGGTCGTACTCATGATGCTTAAATATATATTCTAACTAGCTAAGGTACCTGGCTTAGCCCGGGAATTCATTTGAGGTTGAATGTTTTTTTTTTAGCAAGGCTTTGCAGAATATTTTTACAGATCCCGCCCCATTGTTTAGCGCTTATAACTGAGTACCCGGCGTTGCCTGTGTCATTAAAACTTAAATATAGATTTGAGAAGTTTAATGAAAGTGTGATAATCCATAGAGGTACCAAGTTTTGTAAATTCATACATGGAAACGAATCGATTTCTATGCACTTTACTTTCTTATAATATAAATATAAATTGTTATACGACGAAAATGTATATAAAAAAGTCCGTCACGTAGGGGCTGCGTAAACTAGTCAGAGTTGCCTCGTGAAGTTAAGTAAAAGATATATATACATACTGATAACACAACACCACCGTGAATTAATACAAACGGAAATAAGAAATGTTTCCGCCAATTTCAATAACCTGCAGACAGGAAGCGTTAGGTTTAAAAATCTAAACAAACAGGTCTGCCCGCCTCACACCGGAAAGAAAAACATTACTGAAATATATCAGAATATAACATATTAATTTCATTGAGAACTATTTACTATATCTAGTACTGTAATTAATAATGAGTCAGAATAATTGTTATCTCAATCAATCAATATTTAGTAGTCCAAAACCTTAAGACGGGGGGGGGGGGGGGCCAGAATCACAAGGAGATATTTGCATGCATCTCTTATAATAAAGGTCTCTTGAATACAATTTTTGGTATTTTAGCTTTGAAAAATGTGATTTTTTTATGTAACAGAGTATTGTTTATGTAACATGAGTAGAAGAGGCGGTTTTCTGATGGCTGAAAAGTGAAAAATGCAAATATATCGGTTAATATTCTAGATAGTGAATAAATGTATATAACAATATTTATAGTACATTTAATTTGCAATAATATTGATTCTATACAATTTGTCGATCCGACCCATAATAACGGAGATATTTCGATTTTTCAAAAATCCGCCCCTCTAAACCCCCCCCCCTCCCCATGACCCGATTTCAGCCGTTAACGAGCTTGATCTTTCTTTTTACATAAAACGACTAAATATCCAGTTTGGTAACGATTAAGCAATAATTGCGACTGCTAGGGCGGTAACAGACAAATACACACACACACACACACACACACACACACACACACACACACACACACATATATATATATATATATATATATATATATATATATATACAGTTTTGAACAGACCTCATTTTCGTCATCTCCTGGGTAGGATCGATGGACATTTGAAGAAAAATTTCGAAAATCGCGTCATGAGTACAACCTCAATAGCTGATTTCCCTCAAGGGAAATCTGCTAATAAAGTTACTCTACAAATCAAAATAAACAACTTCTTTTATGCGCACGTTCCCCAAAAATACAATAGGAAACGAAATATGGCGATTTTTCATTTAATACCTTCTTTACAATCCCCACTCCTGTTTGTTCCTAAATATGTTAATATAGCTTATAGTCAAGGAGACGTTAATATTAATCAAAATGCGAAGTTTCGTTGATTTCGGTTCATTCGTGTCCTTTAAAAATGTTGGACTATAGTTTTTCGTGTATATCTCTTTTATACTTTGTTATATGACAGAAGTATATATAACAAAGGCTAGTTTAACTAACAAAATAAACATCTTCTTTTATGTGCATGCTTGCCGAAAACCAAATAGGGAACGAAATATCTCGAATTTTCATTTTAGGCTTGCCCAATAACCCCCCATATGCTTGTTTGTTTCCTTTTCACGCCCTAACTACTAAACCGAATTTTATGAAACTTGGTACGTATATTACTAGTAACCCAACTTAGACTTGACGTTGTACCCATGATGAAAAATTATAAAAATTTCTTTAAATGTCCTACCTACACATCTATCCTACCCAGGAGATGATGAAAATGATGTCCGTTCAAGATATATATATATATATATATATAAATTGTAACCCCTGACTGTATATTGATTCTTTTCTCGAAATCTAACGATATTTTTTCGTTTCACATGCCATAGACTCGATAACTGCAATTTATGGCTTTGGTAATAAGCTATACTAATATTCTCTGAGACTAACAGAAGTGGGGGTTACAAGGGAGGCCTGAAACGAAAAATAGCGATATTTCGTTGCTTATTGGTTTTTCGTCAAAGATGAACATAATGAATACAAGTTGATTCTTTTGTTATTTAAAGCAATATATCTTATAATCACTTTTGTCTTAAACGTGAAAAAGGAGATATAGGCTATAAACTATAGCGGGAGTCAACATTTTTATTGTGTACAAGGAGCCGAACTTAACAATAATCGGTATATGAATTAGCAGGAAAAAACACCATAATTATAAGCTGTATTAACATTTTTATGGACGAAGAGAAGTAGAGGTCCTAAAGGAGGAATGAATTGAAAAATCTCTATAAAGCGTACTGGGCTTTCTGCAAACAGCACAACTTCAATAGTCTTAAGGGAAATCTGTAACAAAAAACACAATTCGAACAAGGTTCACCCAGATTTCTTCACTGTCGCGCGCCTCATCCATGTTATTTGTTCACTACGGTCATGGAATAGAAAACTGGAATCAGTGGATAAAAGGTCATTTATCCTTTTGTATAAGATTTGTAGTTGACATTGGATTGGATGCATGGTCAAGTATAAAATTTATTATAAGAGGCCGTGATCAAACTCACAAAAAAAGCGTTTACTAGCTGAGATGAAACAAACATATTTAGACGCATAGGACATATGATTAGACATGAGTAGTCAGTCAATTTTTAGTTAGATTAGACATGAGTAGTTAGTCATTAGATGTGTGATCGGAGAACATTTGAAGAATTTTTCGAAAATCTCTTCATGAGTAAAGCCTTAATAACTGATTTCCCTTGAGGGAAATCTGCTAAAATGCGAAAAGGGATTTAAATGATGCACGTGAGGTACCAGTGTGCAAATTGGATGAGCAGACGTGTGTTTAATGTGGCTGAAGTAAATAAGTTCGTGACGCAGGGGCTGCGTAAACTTTGCAGATTTCCCGAGTGCTGGTAAGACACACATCTCATGTGACTACTCATGTCTGTTCTGACAAAACCAAGAAAATACGAATTACTCGCTTGATATTTCATATTAGCCCCTGCGCTACGGACTTTTATTCGGGAGGAATATTTAGTCGGAAGGACTTGAGAATATTTGGTGACATGACATCAGCAGTGTGCCATCCTAGCACATGGGCAACCTGAATGGATTTTCGGTGTTGTTTGGTGTAAGAAGTAGTTGACAGACCAAATTCTTGGTAGGAGGTTGACAAAAGGAATAAATTCCTTTTTCATGCCTCGCCGAATACAGTTCAATACGAAGGGATGTTTGCCGGATTGTGCACAATTTAAGGGTAAATAGTCTGGAGGCACGCAAAGCTACGGTCAGGTTGTTTTCGGTCTTTGACCCTAGTTAAAGCGATAGGCAGGTAAGAAGTGATATCACTAACTCTCATAGCTGCCGCTTAGAGTAGAGGGAGCGCTACTTTCGCTCTAACCAGGCCGCTCTACTGCCTGCCTCAGTGTAACCTCTGCCTTGTTTCAAAGCTGGTCGCTTCTTCTGGCCGCCAGAGCTATTTCTTCAACTCGCGTCCTTTCCTGTCACTCTCTCATGTGCTCTTCTTTATTGTTCACTAGCTCGCGTGTGTCCCTTGGCTAAATCAGCGGCTTCGGACGCAATTGTGGGAGTGTTTAGTGTTCTTCATCTGTAAAATAACTCGTTGTGATGCGGTGCGGGGGCTCTTTCACGAGAAAATATTGACATTTATATTAAGACTCGCTCAGTTTCTGTTCTTGTTGGCTGTTTACCACATGCTTGCTGTTCTTAAGAAACGCTGGAAGCCAAAGAGGTAAGAAAAGGAATGATTTTTCAAGCTAATCACTTTCATAATGATTAATGTTCTTTCTCTTATATATAAATTACATATTTACGTTGAAATAAAAAAATATTACATTGACATTTAATCTCCGGGCGAACTATTGCATTTTAGTTCTTCGTCCAGAGCCATAATCCACTCATAGAGTTTACTCAATTAAATTGACTTTTATAACTATTTTTAAGCCAGACAGAAAAAACAAGATCACACTCACTGGCTCAGTAGTTAAACGAACTTATTTTTTAGTTGTCATTCAAATTAGTTGGAAATATCGAAGTAATAATTGAATTACATCGTGTTTATTATTATTATGTACATTTTATGCTTGATATCTTCGGATAAAAATGTCATTGTATCCAGTCTGTTTCACCTTTACTCTGGGAAGGACTAACTGTCCGAAGTTCATCCCCTACTTCTAAGTTGTCAACACATTTGCAATAAGAAATCAGATATTGATGAAATCTAGACATCTGAAGTAATAAGTGAATACATTCATGAAGTATAAAATGTTATCTTACATTTAAATTTAATCTAATGACATTTTTATTATTGGTTCTTTAGTAAATTCACAGTCAGTACGTTTACTGATATTGTCTGAGGCATTTATAGAAACCAAAAAAAAAGAACCAAATCATGAATACAATCAATATGAAGTTATTGAAGTATGAAGTATACATCAGTGGCGTTTAAAAGATGTATCGCTTTGTCAATCAATAAATCATGAACAGCCAATGATCAATACTTTCACTCGATATAACATTTCCCATATTTCGACCAGAACAATTTCATATTAGACATAATCGTTTAATTCGTTCACAGTGGACAAATTTGTATCAATAAATTATAATTAATTAATATGGTAATACATATTCAGGAAGTCCAATATTCATGGATTCAAAGATTGCAATTAAAAAATATACTTCAAAATATAAATTTAACAAATGTTAAGGAACATCATTAGTCATTTTGGCACAGCATGGTGAAAGTGAATTTTAATTTCAAGGTTGAGGTAAACACTTTCACTAAATCGAACATGTATTACCAGGGTACTTTCTTTGTAGCAAATCATCCTCAGTGCTCTTGTTACACATTTTCAGCATTAATATCTATATAAATAAAATTGTTAAGGTTTCTGAAAGTGTAATTTAATTCAGGACGGACACATTCTTAGCAGATTTCCCTTAAGGGGGAGGTAGTACTCAAAATGCGATTTTCGGAAAATGTCTATAAATGTCCATTGATCTTACCTAGGAGATCAAGAAAAGTCCGTCACGCAGGGGCTGCGTTAACTAAGCAGATTTCCCACGTGAAGTTTAGTAATAGATAAATCTACACACTGGTAACACAATACCGTGAATATTAAGTGAATAAATACAAACGATAATAAGAAACCTCCCGACGGAAAGCATCTGAAATGTAAACAAACAGTTCTGCCAACTTCTCACCGGAAAGAAACCAAATTACTGAAATATATCAGAATATAACATATTAATTTGATTGAAAACTATTTACTATATCTAGTACTATAATTTATAATGAATCAGAATAATTGTTATCTCAATCAATCAAATTTAAGTAGTCCAAAAACTTAAGAGGGGGGGGGGTCCACCAGAACATTTACATTTATCTCGTATAATAAAGGCCTCTTGAAAACAATAGTTGGTATTTAAACTTCGAATAATGTAGTTTATTATATAACCGAGTATTGTTTATGTAACATGAGTGGAACTGAAGGCTGAAAACGGAAAAATGCAAATATATCGGTTAATATTCAAGATTGAGAATAAATATCTATAACAGTATTTATAACATTAAATTTGCAATAAGATTGATTCTATACACGTTTTCGATCCAAATTAGGGTAACGGAGATATTTCGATTTGTCAAAATTCTCCCCCTCTAAACTCCCCCCCCCCTGGTCTGATTTCAGCCGTTAACGAACTTGTACACTTTCTTTTTACATAAAACGACTAATTATCGAGTTTGGTAACGATCAAACAATAATTGCGACCGCTAGAGCGATATCCTAGGAGAGGACGAAATTGAGGTCCTTTCAAATTGTGTGTGTATATGTATATATATATATATATATATATATATATATATATATATATATATATATATATATACAATTTTGAACGGACCTCATTTTCGTCATTTCCTAGGTAGGATGTATGGACATTTGAAGAACAATTTCTAAAATCGGTTGAAATACCATACTTAATAAGTGGGAGACACAGGACACAGGGGGCAATTACTGTATGTATACAATCAAATATGACTAATCACAATTTGTGAACAAAAAAAAATGAAGAAAGAAAAAAAAGTTATATTTGGTAGCCAAAAATGTTAAATTTTCTTTCCTCGCTTCCCATCAAACGAGTTCTACTCCCATCTCATTTCTGACTGCCCTGGTGGTTAACAACTTGAAAATATGATGATATTTTAGCAAAGGTGGTATCGGGGAGCTTGTTGTGTGAATACTCTACTCTTCCAATTTTTTATGTTAATGAAAGGAATTAAAAATTGTGAAGTTATGAACCATGCTAAACTCGTTAGATTCATAGTCTGGCTGGTTCAGGCGTGTTGTCTAGGTGGAAAGTTGCTTTCCTTTCTAATGAGCGTTTATTACTCGTTTCACAAGCCTATCTCTAAATGACGTTTCAGTTCTAGGTATTCAATTCACTCCATCGTCTAAAAAGTGTTATTTCTTAGATCACCATAAATAATTATGAAGCTTACATGTCCTTTGTTGTAGAACTAGATTTTCATCAATGCCCAATACCTCACTGCCTGGTCATATTGTCTGGCCTAAACCTAGTTATTTGAATTACCTTTACCTTGAATTTCGGATTTCCTTTAAGGGAAGTCTGCTAAAATACCCCTATCAGATGAAAGCGACATTTTTCGAATAATAAGTAGAATAAATAGTCTTCATTTTGTGCAGGTCGATAGAATTCACCCGCAATCTACTTGTTATGGAGAATACATGGTTAACATCTAAAAAGTCCGTCACGCAGGGGCTGTGTAAAGTAAGCAAATTTTCCACGTGTGTCACGTATTTCCATTTATCTCATAACGTAAAAGTTCAATGAGAACGATATTTGGTATTTAGGATTCAAATAAAGTGCTTCATAATATAACAGCTTATTGTTAATATGACATGAGTGGGAGTGGGATTTACTCAAGGCCGAAAACTAAAAAAAAATGCAAATATCTTGGTTAATAATCAAGATAGTGAAAAAAAAAACATAACAACATCTACAGAACATTACATTTGAAATAAGATTGGATCCATACAACCAATATTTTTCGATCCAACGCATAATATCGGGGATATTTCGAATTTTAGAAATTGCCCCCTTTAAACCTTAATCTTTATTTTTACATAAAACGTTTTATATATATAACATTTCGAACGAACCTCATTTTTGTTATCTCCTAGGTAGGATCGATGGACATTTGAGGAAATGAGTATGATCTCAATGGCTGATTTCCCTTTAAAAAAAATGAACGAGTGTTGAAAATACGACTCAGGCCCAAAGAGCCAGTAACTCGAATTACATTTTTGTGGGTCCTAAATGGCTGAAATGTGGTAAAATTTTCTAATCAGTTAACCTGAAGAATTGTGGTGTCACTGTGGTTAGACTTGATCCATTACATAAATCATCCACAAAAGATATATTTAAGTTAAACAAATTAATTTGACAAACATTTAAATAATAACAGTTAAATGTATGTAAATGAGTTGTAATATTAATATGACTTTAATATATTGTGATTGGACATAGGCTATTACATGAGAACTAAGTAGCTCTAGCTGAAATTATGGCGTTTTAAGGTTGCGTGAGCCAATGAGCTATTTATGAATGACCCTGCGTGACTTTTTAGCCTAATCCGATCTTGGATACTAATGACTTGGAGGGTCTTTTCGATAGTAAATTTGATTTAAACATGGCCTCATCAGGGATGATGTTAGAACAGACTACTTTCTATGGAAAGTACGCTCTCTATTTCTTTCACCTAGTTGGCACAGGAAACTTATGGCACGGAAAGTTTTTGCCCTATGGGAGTGAACTGATTTAATAAAAACGTGCGGACATTCACTGCTACCACAATAGAGATGGCTTTCATGATTAGGAAATCTTACCTTGTCATTATTTATTTGTTTAGTAGATTCCACTTTGGCGTTATGAAACAAATAATAAACGGAACTGTTTATTTACTGATTCCGAGAGAGATTGAAACTCTTGTCTCATTTCACTCCACATCACAATGGAAGATATTTGCCTAATCAGAAGAAATGACGGCTGAGATCATTATTACTAACCGACTGTTATTTTACAACCTCTTGGGTATTCAAGTGTCACGATCAAAGGGTTGAATGGTTTTATCAGAAACACTTAAGTGGTACCGCTGTACTTACACAAATCTACAATCATTCTCTCCAATATTTGAAATACTTGGGCTTATGTCGGTAGGGACTTTTTTTCATTTCTAAGGTAAGTTAACTTCCTCTCTCGATGAACACGTTACTTCTTTGATCAAGCTAATGTGCCTCCAGTTATGAGAGTTGCGGGAAAAAGTTTTACGACAATTCTTGCTCACTTTATTACCTTTAATTTCTGTTCTGTTTGTTTCTTGTTCGAGAAATTTTAGTCTCATTTACTCCTGAGAAATCTCCTACTTCAGACGCCAGACTAGATTTTATCTAGCTGTGTGGTTACCGGGCGTTGAGGTTGAGCTTCTATAATTTCTCTAATGTGAGGCAAATGAGTAACAACTGTTTGAATACAAAATAGTGACCCGTCTTATAGTAACGGAGATATTTTAAATATTCGAAATTCCCCCCTCCCACTTTTCCGTTTTCAGCCAATAACGTACTTGACATTTAGTTTTGCATGAAACGGTTATATATCGAGTTTGGAAACGATCAAACAAAAATTGTCGTAACAAATATATATATAAATCTTTATATATATATATATATATATATATATATATATATATATATAATTCTACTGTACGTGTGTATGACACTGAACTCTTAAACGGCAATACCGATTTGAATGAATATTTGTATGCGTTTGGGTGAGGCCCTGGATGGTTTAGATTCACAAATCAGCCCGGCTGATGGAGCGTGAGTAGGGGTTGTAAGGGAGGCCTAGAATTAAAAATACAGATATTTCGTTTCCTATTGGCTTTTTGGCAAATATGCACAAGTTGAAACTTGTTTATTTTGTTATTTAGAGTAACGTTTGTCGTATAACAAAGTATAAACGAGATATACAGTAAAAAATTAAAGTGTGAGCCACCAATTTTAGTAGTCACAACGATTGAACCGAACTTAACAAAACTCGTTTTGAAAATTAGCATTAATTCTTCCATGATTTTTAGCTATATTAAAATTTTTAAGGTTCAAACGGGCTGAGGGATTATAAGGGAGGCTTGAATAAAAAATTCGCGATATTTCATTTTCTATTTGTTTTTAGGCAAACGTGCACATAACAAAAGTTGTTTTTTGTGTTATTAAAAGTAGCTTTTGTTTTAAATATAATATTATTAAATTTAATATCCTAATCGCTTGAAATATCATGCAGGACAACGTCTGTCGGATCCGCTAGTACATATTTAATCGGCATTTGTGGAAAGTCTTCGTAAATCACGTAATTAGTACACGAATTCCCTTTAATGAAATCTGCTAAAATGATGAGACAAACTCAAGCTGCAAATTAATTGATATCAATAATATTTACTGTCTCAGTTTTTTCCCACGTTATATTATCCATTTAATGTTCAGACGCTGTCACTGGGTGATATATTTTTTTGGAAATGCAAGTATAACGGACTCATCTGTATTGAGTGCATTTGTACTCCATCCTGACCCAAATTTTTTATATGATACGGTACTAGTTCATGATTCAGTGGAGACCGGGGTGTTCTGATTCTACCTGCATAAAAACTTCCACTCTCCTGACACTGCTATTTTGTGTGACGTCTGTTCGCTTCCGTTCCGAAAGTGGTTTCTAGGAGAACCGTTCGGCTCAACTATAAGCGGTCGATTTTTCCTGTTCATCCACGCCGCCGGATGACTAGTCAATTGATTCATGGAATAGGTGTGAATGTATGCCATTGAGCGGAGATGCATGTGATACATAAATCATTTTCACTCACATTAAAAAAAAGTCGGCCAAGCAGGAACGGGCTGCGTAGACTAGGCAGATTTTTCACGACAAGGTTTACAACAGATAAATCTACATACTGGTAAACCTCCGTGAATAGTTACAATCGATAATGAGAAATTTACCTGTTAATTTACAAGTTAATAGTACCTACAACGGAAAGAGTCTGAATTGTAAATAAACAGATCAGTCAACCTCTCGTAACTGAATAGATACAAATATTCAAGACCGGAAAGAAAAACAATTAATGAAATATATCTGAATATAACATATAAATTGACAACTATCTAATATAGCTAGTGCTGTAATTTATAATGAATCAGAATAATTTTTGTCTCAATTACTAGAAATGTAGTAATCCAAGAACAAAAAAGCGGCGGGGGATCAACAGAACGTATTTTCATATATCTCACAAAGCAAAAGTTCAATGAAAACAATATTTGGTATTTAACCTTGAAATGAAGTGGTTCAAGATATAACATCCTATTTTTAATATGACCTGGGTTGGAGCCGAAAACTATAAAATGTTCATGATACAGAAAATATGTATAGAACAACATTTATGGATCTTTAAATTTGCAAGAAGATTGGTCTATACAGTTTTTCGATCCGACGTATAGTAACGGAAATATTTTGAATCCTCCTCCCCCTAGTCCTGGTTTATTAATTAATAAAGGGATTAAATATGAAGTTTGGTAACGATCAAACAAAACTTGCAACCGCTATAGCGTCAACAGAAAAATATATATCTAAAATTTTTAGCCTCATTTGTGTCATCTCCTGGGTAGGAGCGTTGGACATTTGAAAAAAATTTTCGAAAATCGCGTCATGAATACGACCTCGATAGCAGATTTCCCCTAAGGGAAATCTGGTAAAATGGCAGAATTGATTAAAAGTTTGAGTGTCTTTTATTTTTTACTCAGATCAAATGTGTAATTCAGTTTAATTTTTGGGTATTAAATTATTACCGAAGATGGGCAATTTTTTTAAAATACGATCTAAAATTCCGAGGATTATTAGATAAGCCTCAGTGTCCTTTAAACACCTCCCGTTAAAAGATTGTAAAACATGTCTTCTGTACAAGGAATATGGAGAAACACTTATGGAGACGCTCATTTCTCAATTGCAAATTTTTTTTTATGACTGGAAAACTTCAACCACCGTTTATTATAACTAAAAATGTGTTTAGCTCGTGAAGCCAACGAAAACAGTTAGTTAATGGAAGTTGGCTTGTTAAAGAAATAAACTGTTTGACTCAGTGAAAAGGATATTTTATTTATTTGGATTCCACCATACTCAGGACATATTGCCCACGAAGAGTCTATATGAAGGGAAAGCAGCTACCAGGGACCTACTCACACCTGTTAATGTATCGACAGGTTACATCTCATCATTTGCCCCCCCCCCCCTCCCAAGAGAAAATCCTGATTTCCAAAATGGGAAAGAAGAAGGAGGGTAGAGGTGGGAAGTCATGGCTTTCCATTGCCTTCTGCATCGAATGTTCAACAATAAAGGCAAAAAGAAGAGCTAAGGAAAGAATGATAGATACCAGCCAGTATGAGTTTGACCCCCAGTCCAAAGAGTATGCAGATGTTATGAACGTGCCCTCTACCACTGGCATGATGTTAGTGAAGAACTACTCACACATAAAAGTCATTGTGCATTTTACCGTAGATTGAAATGATTAAAAACGTCCCAAGTGAATTGGACTCCCATAGCAGAACATAAATTATTTTAAGAATTGACAAATAATCTTGTAAGTGTTTTAATAGGAGTGTGAGTAGGATCTTGTAAGAGTGTGTATAGGACGTCGTTTACTTATTCATTCTTATTTAATGAGAAGGGTTAACCTCCTGGGGGTGAAACCAATGAAAACTGCCCTCTCACAATTGCTCACATTTGACAACAGTCAAGCAGAACTTCATTAAATACAAATGTTTTATCAAAGAATTGCTTGGGAAGAATGAAACAATAGGTTGAGTTCTAAGAGACATAATTACAATAAATGGAACCGTTGCTAATGACATTGGTAGGAGCTGTGTTTATTTTATTTGCCAACGTTTCATTTATTTTAGAATTACATTATAAAGAGACGACATCATTTCTTAATGACTTCTAGTCTATAATCTGGGTACCACAATTTTAATGGCGCTATTGAACATTTTTATGGTTTTTCTTCGCTGACAAGAAATCCATTAAATTTAGTTTCTCCCGGACGTCTGCCACTCCTCTTCTTGTCCTGAATTACGATACAAAATATTCGTGACAATTTTTATGAATTTGCTCTTGCTAGGCATGCATCATAGTTTTTGTTATTATTATTATTATTATTTATTATCGTCCACTTTTTGCAACTCAGGCTATGACATAGTTTTTGTGTGACAATGTTTTCTGAGGCTAAATATGATTAACTATACACAGGCCTGGAAAATATTGACGGACCACTAAAATAACAAGCAGAAACTTGCCCACACTTACCTAAAACACTCAGCCAGTCAGAATTTAAAACACTCAGCTACAAGCCAAACGCCACAGCCTTCAAAGCTCCAATCATTTCAGTGATAGAGTGCTTTTATTTCATTAAATAAAATCCGTAGTCCCACCCTGGCTAGAAAAGGGTGGTAACCTGTAGATAACCCGTCCCAATTAGCCTTAGTTACAAAAAGTGGACGTTAATAAATAACAATAATATTATAGAGTGCAATCATTTGGAGATTGAAGATCCTGGAGATTTTATCTTTTCATTTCTTCTGCTTCGATGCTTAGACTCTTCATAAAAGCTATCCTTCGAGAAGAAATTTTCTTCTTGAAGAAGTTCTAGGAATTTGGAAAAGCTGGAGAATGCAACCACATGGCCGGTAGAACATGTAACTCCTCTTCATTAACCTGTACGTCGATTGTTAGTTGGGTGCCGAAAAGTTCCGAGCAATCCCGACTACCACCGATTCAAGCCATGAACTAATTAATTTACTTGGCATGTATATAATTAATAAATATAACGTTTTACCAATTAGGTTGGGCACAACAGGGTGAACTGAGATTACAGTATTGTTTTTGAAAATTTCACCCCGCCTCTGCTTTCTGGCAACCACATTTTAAGGTTTGATATTTGTAATGAAACATTAAGTGCTGTATGAGCTAACTGATGTAATTCTCGTGCATTATCCTTAGTGGTATGGAAACCATTGTACATTTGCTGCTATTACTATTGGGTTGTGTGCTGGTCCACATTTGTGAGTCGTGACCCCTAGGATAGGGTGGTGGGATGAGTCAGTGGAGGGTGGTGTCTCCCCACATCCCAGGCCTCTCTCTATAAAAACTACCATTCAGGCCCTACATATGGCTTCCTCCCTTCTACATCAGCCTCCTTCATCATAATTACTTCACTAGCTCTATCTCGCTCCTCTTGTGTTCCTTTCAACTATTTTGATGCTCGTCGCTTTCGAAAATGAAACGAGAATTCCAGCAGTCAATATGCGAACAACTACTAGACTCAGGGAGACAAGAAAACCAGATTATCTTAGTTTAGTTCAGTAGTGCACTGCCCTAAAACGTTTATACATGTCATGAGCGACCGAAATCCAATTCCGTCAATGGACACTTCAAATTGATACTTTGAATGAGGGACCTATGTCAACAATACGTGTTTAATCTTGTTATTTATCTATTTTACTTTACTGTAAAAACTGCACGCACAGGAGTGGGGACTTACTGCAGTTATAATGTTATTAAAGAATCTATTAGCATTGTTTAAATCGAGCTCTGTTACACGTAATTCAAAGGTCACACCCAGCAATTCCACTGTGTATATGTAGAGCCTTAATGAATAAACTGATTGGAAGTCACTGCAATTGTATTTCTCATCGAAATTGAAGCTGTGTGTTTGTGTGCGTGTGGGTTCTGTGTGCATATGCGTGCGTGCGGGTGTGTGTGGATTCTGTGTGCATATGCGTGCGTGTGGGTGTTTGTGGATTCTGAGTGCATATGCGTGCGTGTGTCCATTCAAGCTAGGGAATATTGTTCTCCTCGTAAGATACTCTTTTTAACAATATGTATACTTATGTAGGTCATTTTACGTGGATGAGATATTTATTTAAATTATTGAGGAAATATATCAGATGGCCCGTTGGAACATGGAAGAGGCGTCTTTATTTCATTTCATCAAGAACAATTTGAAATTATAAGTTGTGCCTATTATATTGAGATACATTTTTTATAGAAGTGGAAATTCATATCCCCGAGGAACTACAAATTGTTTGTAAATATTCGTCTTATTTTTAGTTATTAAATATCTTATTATTTACGGTGGAGATGGATACATCTTGAACACCAAATTGCTGGACATCTTCCCATTTTTGAGAAGTTACTTTCTTCGGAGTTAATTGGTTCTCTTATTTATTAACATTCAATTTGCACTACTAATGCTAGGTGGGACGGGTTATCTATTTGTTACCGCCCTTTTCTAGCCAGAATGGGACTAAGGGCTTGATTTATTGAGTTCGACACAATAAATTCTTATTGCCCAGGTGAGAATCGAATTCTCAACTCTCGGTATACCAAATGAGATTAAGACCAAAGCCTTAACTTACACAAAAGTAACTGGAGATATTTGCAAAGAGGTTTGTAACTTTTTTGTTGTTGTTGTTGTTGTATAGGGTTTAAGGGCGAAAAACTACCAGGTTATCATCGCCCTGTAATATTTATAATTCTCATTTTGGTATCCTCATCCATATCCCCATTTTAACAATATAAACGAGGATATGAGCAATTACACTTTAAATTTCTTTGTATAAAATCGTGTTTTTTACAAAATTAAACAATTTATGGAGTTCTTTCGGGTCATCTCCAAGGGCCACTTCTATACTATTGGAAATATTGTATTTGTTTCTAATATCTGTATACTTATGGCATTCCATTAATATGTGATATATAGTCAGTTCTGTGTTACATTTCTCACAAATCGGGGGGTTGATCTTTTGTCATAAGATAGCCATGCGTAAGTCGTGTGTGCCCAATTCGGAGTCTTCCTAATACAACTTCATCTCTTCTGTTGTCTCTTGTCGAATATTTCCATGGACGGATGGTGGTTTTAATAGTTTTTAATTTATTGTTCTGGGTTTCATTCCACATGTGTTGCCAGTTTTTATTAATTTCTTCTTTGAGTGGTTGGTAGAGTTCTGCAGATGTAATTGTTGTTGGGGTGATGCTAAATCTGCTTTTTCGTTTCCATCTATTCCCACGTGGCTTGGAATCCACATGAAGTAGACGGCCCTTTTTAGCTCTCGGAGCATTTGTATTTGATTTTGTATTTTTTTTACTATTGGGTTGTTTGTGAATACATCTTTGATACTCAATAGGGCACTCAACGAGTCAGTGCAAATCAGGAATTTTTCTTGAGTTGAGTGGTTGCAAATGCAGTGATATAGAGCGAATTTAATTGCGAATAGTTCGGCGGAATAAATGCTGGTTAATTTGTTGAGTTTGAATTCATCCTGTTTTTTACTGCTCATGGTCCTCAGAAATAATTAAATTCGCTGTGTTTTATTATTGTAATGACTAAACCTTTGTTAAAATTTCCATTCCATTTTCATTCCACGCCAAAGTATAAAGGCTCAAAACTTTGGGTCGTAGATTAGATTTCCGCATGGTATTGGGAATTAATTCTGTGTAGGACTCCTCTGTTAAAATCCTTATTCGTTTCCAGGTTTGACAGAGTAAACTCTATAGAACCTGCCTTAATACCAAATGCTCAGAAAGCAACAACTTTTAGGGTGTTGGTGGGATTCGGAGAAGAGAGGTTGAGCGGGTTGTGGCTGAGAGCCAGTCAGCTGTTCGCCAGATCGATAGGGCTTTCCTCCTCAGATGGTGGCTCCACTATTTATAACCTTGCTCAATCAATAGACAGCTTTTGAAACCTTCCAGCCTCTCCGCCTTCCCTCCAATCGTGTCTCTCTCAGTTTTCATTGACCCAGTGCTGCCAGTGATTTGTTGGGATTGACAGTTCATAATATACCTTCCTGGTGTTTATTTCTCTTATTCATGTATTGTTACTACTTTGTACAAATTGTAACAGTGAAAATTTTCGGATTTCAACGGAATTATCCATTTTGACGCTCCCTGGAACCAGTTTGACTAGGTTTGGGAGACATCTGTAAGTATCTTTCATAAATGAAAAAAAATCCGTCACGCAGGGGTTGCGTAAACTAAGCAGATTTCCCTCATGAAGTTTTGCATTAGATAAATCTACGTACTAGTAACACTTACCACCGTGAATATTAAGTGAAGAGAATGAGAAATCTTTCAGTCAATTTTAATAACCTCCGAACGGAAAGCGTCTGAAAGTAAACAAACAGGTCTGTTGGAAACTGACGACAAACTCCGAGAAATCCTAGACAACCCAAACAAAGGAAAATCCCTGGAAAATCTTACCAGACGAGATCAAGTGGTGTTGACTAGACTTAGAATTGGACATTCATACCTTATAAACCGAAAAGACCGACCTACATGCACTCACTGTAACTCAGTACTGATCATTAAACATCTCCTGACTGACTGCAGACTACGAGAACATTTGAACTTACCGAACGACTTACACGAACTATTGACAGAAGGTAGCCCACATATAAACAAACTCTTAAATCACTTGAAGACAATTAACATTTACAACAAACTTCAAACCACACCTACTACACTCACCACTCTACGTTTTTATTTTAAATTATGCCACTAATATGTTTTTATGTTTTTTTGTGAACAAGGCTGTATAATACATTTTTAAAATTATGCCTTAGACTTTCATCATCCTCAAGCCAGGATTTGTCGCAAAAATTATAGTTTTACATAGTTTTATTTTAACGGTTCCTTAGTTTTATTTTATTCCTTAGTTTTATTTTAACGGTTCCTTAGCTTTATTTTATTCCTTAGTTTTATTTTAACGGTTCCTTAGCTTTATTTTATCCCTTAGTTTTATATATAGCTATACTTTATATTGTCTAAATAATTTTGAAAACATTTTTCTTTATTCCTTTATTTTAACATTTTAACTTAAGGAAATGAAAATAAATGGTACTGAGCAACAGCCTCCTAGTAACCTAGTTGCGGAACTCACCAAATAAATAAATAAAATAAACAGGTCTGCCAACCTCTCAGAGCTGAACAGACAGAAATATTATTCACCGGGAAAAAAAAAACAATTACCGAAATATGTCTGAATATAACATATTAATATTTTTGAAAACTATTTACTATATCTAGTTAGTACCGTAAACCGTTCAGTTTTAGCTGAAAACTTCAAAAAGCAAATATCTCGGCTCGCCTTGGAATATTGTAATTTATTATTATTCGCCTCTTTTATTCAAAATCTACTTAGTGGAAAAGAGTTTACGAGGACTACTAATATAAAAAAAAATCTAATTTCTCACTACAAAAAAAATATAGGACCTTTTTTGTTTATCATAATACGATATTTAAATTGTGTTTTATGACATATTTCTATCCGATGGATTGCATGAGAGATATATTATAAATGAAACAATTTTATATTGTTCAGCAAAATATTTTGTGTATTTAATTTAATAGGAATACATAAAAGCCAAGTGCAAATAAGTTTTTTTTTTTTTTTTTTTTTTTTTTTTTTTTTTTTTTTAAATAAGAAAATAATAGAGTGCTATTGAGATCTCATGACATTTATTGCATTTGTCGTGTATTTAAACCATGATATACTAAGAGAAGAAATTGTTAAGGACCATTTATTAGTTATGACTTATGATTATTCAGGATTCATGTTGAAAAAATATAAGAAACTCTGGCTTAAGAAACGAAACCTTAAGGTATTAAAAGATGAAATTACAGAAGGACTTCAAGAGCAATCTAAATATAGCTAAAAATAAAAACATTTCAGAACACTAGGAAAACAAGATGTAACTTACTGCTAACGAGATCTCAGCTTTAAAAAAGAGATTAGTTTTCAGAAAAACCTTGATGAAAGGTGATATTCTCGAACTGATAGATCAAAGGAACAAATATAATATCCTCGTCGCTGTCTACCTTCTTTCCCAGGGAATCTCATTTAGTTTATACAACTTTCACCGATTCAATATTTAGAAGGAAATTCGTTCATGATATTACATCTAGAATTTTATAATTATGAGAATGGTGCCCTGATTAACCGTTTTTAAAAAAGTAGTAAAATAGTTTGGTTAGATCTTTCAATGATTCTCAAACAGATTATGTTATTACTTACTGTATTCCTAATAGGAACGTTACATTTTAAATGACGTGTTTCTGTACCACTCTTAAAATCCCCTGTCCCGTGACGAGGTTAATGAACTTATTTTGTGAAATGCTTATTTTTCAAGTTTCATGAGATATGGATGAGATGGGTATCCACTACACTGAGATCGTTGGCTGTTCGGTATTCACTACAACACCTAAAGGGAAATTTGCTGGAAACGCAGATGATGCGACAAATGACAAAAAAATGTGATTACTGACCAATATAGAGAAGCATAATAGAGTTGACATAAATAAATGACATGAAAACAACAAGCTGGTTAGGCTCATCTTTAAGTTCAATCTTGCCAGTTCATATCGAAACGTTCTTCTCATATAGTGAAAGATAAACAAAAATGCCGTATATTATTTGATAATGATATTGATTAAATAAATGACCCTATGGAAAAATATATAACATATCTTTACAGTGATTCCGTTATTACTAGTGAAAATATTAAATGTACGTGAATGTGACTTAGGGAATCCCTTCAAAATGTGGAACTCATTTTCGCCGTTTTACGTTTGATTTTTTTAAAAAAAGTCCGTCACGCAGGGGCTGCGTAAACTAAGCAGATTTCCCACGTGAAGTTATACAATAGAGAAATCTCCATAAGAGAGCCGAACAGTTACGGCAAAGAGCCGAACTAGCTTTTGGCGGGAAACTCAATCGTCCGTTAGCCGCCCAGATTTAATAAAAATGCAAATATCTCGGTTAATATTCAAGATAGAGAATAAATGTATAGAACAATATTTATAGTAAATTGGATCTATACAAATTTTTGATCCGAAGAATGGTAACGGAGATATTTCGAATTTTCGAAAATCCACCCTTCTAAACTCCCCCTCCCACTGGTCCGATTTCAGCCGTTAACGAACTTGATCTGTCTTTTTGCATAAAACGTTTTAATATCGGGTTTGGTAACGATCAAACACTAATTGCGACCGCTAGAGCGTTAACAGACAAATTATATATATATATATATATATATATATATATATATATATATATATATATATAAAATTTTGAACGGACCTCATTTTCATCATCTACTGGGTAGGATCGATGGACATTTGAAGAAAATTTTCGAAAATCGCGTCATGAGTACGACCTCAATAGCTGATTTCCTCTAAGGGAAATCTGCTAAAAACCCTCCTTGGCGCAGATTCTGTGTGAACCATACAGATTTCTTACGTGCTGGAATAACATGCCAACGGCATCTCACTTTATTTCTCCGGTAATTGGTTCATTGAACTTTTCAAGAAATTTTCGAAAATCGCAACATGAATACTATCACAATTTTCTCCTAAAATGTACCGTGAAATTATGTAGATGATTCAACAGTTTGGATTAACTTACCAAGATTTTGCTTCAATGTACTCGTACATTATGACTTTACGAACAGTCTGTATTATTGCAAGAATTAGTTAGCAGTCGATTAGTTACCTTCAAATGCTGATTAATACCGGCGTCAACCCGAGACTTGGAGATCTAACCCTTGTTTTAGAAGGCACCTAGAACAGTACTTTTTAAACTAAATTTTTATTAACAGATCGCATTCTTAAGAAGGTTATTTTGCGGCATGGAAAATGTTATCTTGCACTGCTAGATGAACCGACTTAAGTTCTTTGTTAACTGATTGACATGGACTGACCTCACATATTGACCTCGCTGACCCCGTATTCTTAACACCAATTGCTCCAATAGTAGCCACATTTCCAGTCGGTGCCTGTCAAAGCCCCTGCAAGGATGTCCTCTCTTTATCTTATCACTACTTAATAGCCTTCAACATTTCTTAGAAGAGAAAAGTACTTTATCTCGGTGTTTTCATCCAGCTCTGTGTCTCAAATGGATTACTCTTTTAATTCCAGGTATAGTCTGGTATTTAATATGTACCTATGCATATCAGTAACTTTGGGGAATACTTCCGATGCCAGTGTGCATTATTTACTTTTACTTTATTAATTATGAACTTCCGGGTTCAATGGACGATTTCCTTCCGTTTGTTTTACCTAAGAACAACTTAGATTGCAAACCAGCTTCTATCCTCAGAGCCTTTCTCTAGCTGCCCAAAATAGCATATTTTTTTGGTTCAGAAATGATTCTCGGGTGTTGTTATCTAGACTTGGCAATCAATATGTATTTCAATATTAGTAATTACTATGACTAAACAAAACTCGAAAGCTGAATATGAGATGCAGTAATATAATAGCTAATGATAAAAATCGCAAGAGTTGACATGGGCTTTACCGAAAGCCGTGAATCTTTAATGTCGGGCCCATGTGAGTTTTTTCTACTTCTATTAAGTTAACTAAATGTTTTGATGCATTTCATTTAAAATGATTTCATTTGAAAGTACTATATAACTTATTATTTGTCATAGAACATAAATTATGTTCAAGATATTTTCATGATAAACAAAACGTCCGCCACGAAAAGGGGCTGCGTAAACTAAGCAGATTTCCCACATGAAGTTTTACAATAGAGAAATCTGTATTCTGGTGACACTTAACGCCACTGTGAGTAAATAAAAACGGTAATGAGAAAACTTTCAGCTAATTTTAATAAGCTCCCAACGGAAACGGCTTCTGATTTGTAACAAATAGGCCTGCCAACCACTCAGAGCTGAACAGATAGATTACTGATATATAACTCAGATAAATTACTGATGTATATCTGAATAAAAATGTAAATATCTCGGTTAATATTCAAGATAGAGAATAAATGTATGTAACAATATTTATAGTAAATTTATTTTGCAATAAGATGTGCTCTTTATAAGGTTTCGATACGACGTGTAGTAACGGAGATATTTCGAATTTTCGAAAATCCTCCCCTCTAACTCCCCCCCCCATCCCATCAAATCGAACTAGATTTTTCTTTTTACATAAAATTATTCAATATCGAGTTTGCTAACGATCAAACATATATATATATATATATATATATCTATATATAATTTTGAACGGACCTCATGTTCGTCATCTCCTGGGTTGGATCGATGGACATTTCAAGTATTTTTCTAAAATGGCGTCATGAGTACGACCTCAACAGCTGATTACCCTTAAGGGAAATCTGCTATAATGGTTCTAAACCAATGATTTGCTGCTCTAATAGGTACGAATAAATTTGAAATTTATATTTCCGCCCCTTCTAAACTTCCCCTAAGTCGATTTCGATTAAAAGTAGGGTGCACAACTATACGTTAAATGACTCTTAAATATGAAATTTGAACATTATAAGGTTGGCCGTTATGCTTTCGTTCTTCTCTAATAATGCGATTTGGAACTAAGCCACTAAACTACTCATGTCCAGCTTAAATTTTAACTCCCGTTTAAATAGACATATTATAATGTAGTGTATAGATGGTGTCAGATTTGCGGCATGTGGGAATTCCACAACGGTTTTTGAGCCCCTGCATGGCGGACTTTTTTTGAGAGAAGAATGATCACATCATAGTCTGAATATTTTGCGTTAAATAAAACCGGCGAAATGATATACTCATGACGCCGAAATATTGTGTTTTTTTTAAAAGAAAGTGTGGTTGAATGTCCGTTTTAAGCATTGAATGCGTTATAAATGATATTGTCTGAAGCATGTCGGTTTACTCTCAAGTAGAACTAAACACTATAGAAGGACCGGCATGTTATTTGGAGCGTGAACATCTGTCACGGATGGTCGCCAGCCTCAAGGCGAGATAGTACATTTAGCTGTCAAACTCTTGATGGCTACCTACTTCGGCTTGCACAGTATATGATGAAACAGCCTTTTACATAAACTTCTTCTTGTAACGGCTCTCCATAACTTTACATAAAACCTGTTCAAGTATAAAACTCAATCTGTGTAAATGTCTGAATCTGTCTGGCTATCTGAATGTCTCTTATTTGCACTATATATGCATTTTGCAGTTTTCACTCTTTGATAAATCCCCCACTCATTTTAGCAAATTTCAAAAATTCGACATATCTCCTTTACTGTGTACATCGGATCGAAAAATTGTATAGATCCAATCTTATTGAAAATTGAAATATCTACAAATGTTGTTCTATACATATTTTCTGTATCAAGAATATTAACCGAGCTATTCGGATTTTATATTTTTCGGCTTATCGTAAACCCTCACTCTTACTCATGTCATATTTGTAATAAGCTGGTATATCATGTACCACTTCATTACAAGGTTAAATACCAAATATTGTTTTCATTGAACATTAACTTTGTGAGATATATGCAAATCCGTTCTTTTGATCCCTCTTCCCCTTCTATTGTTCTATTATTGTTGGATTCATACAATGTTATATTCAGATATATTTCATTAATTATTTTTCTTGCCGATCAAGAGTATTTCTATCTATTCAGCTCTGCGAGATTGGCAGACCTGTTTCAGACGCCTATATCATCGATATAGATGTATAAAATTGTAACCTCTGTTTGTACATTGATTTTTTTCTCCAACTTTTACGATACTTTTTTGTTCCACACGGATTTGAAATTATATCAAGAATTTTTGGCTTTGGTGGTCTGTTTGTTTATTTCTCCGATAACGCCCTAGCGGTTTGAATTTTTGTTTGATGGTTACCAAACTCTATCTTTAAACGTTTTGTGCAAAACTAAAGATCAAGTTCATAAACGAACCAGTAGGAGGTGGGGTTTAAAGGGAGAGAATTCCCGAAATTCGAAATATGTCCTTTATTATGAGGAATATAAAAGTGATAGAGTCAATCGTATTACAAATTTAATTACCCATAAATGTTGTTATATACATATTTTCTCTGTCATGAATATTAACCGAGTTCGGTTCCGTCTTTTAATTAAGAAGTAAAACGACGATTTGGCGAAAATAACAAGTACTGTTAAAGAAATAGAATTTATTTCATGAATAGGCGTACGTATAAACAGATGTTTTTTTGTTTAGGTTACAGGTTTAAAAAGTAGATGTTCTGGTTTATGCTAGTCAGGCTGTTTCTTGTTTACCCTTTTTTTCTTTTTAAAATCTTGTCAGGTATATATGGTGCTAATGTGCTGCTAGTCACGGCCCAGTTATTGATTAGCAACTGCTTTCTAGGTTTTATTGACGATTAATTCATTCAGCTGGAGGCAGAGTCGGCTTGCATTAGTGGCTATGTCGTCACCGACTACAATGAACAATCACAGCCATTACTGACTCCATTGACTGGCCCATTGTCATTTAGACTACTTTTCTCTTTATTTGGTCCCCATTACTTTCTTTCTACGGTCGTCTGATTGACTTGCTTAGTAAGCACTATCAGATGTATTATGGGGGCCTCGTTTTGTTTCTCTTTGAGCATATTTCCTGTTCTCTTCTTTTTGTTCTGATCTTGGTTGGAAAATATTTCTCTGTGATTTAATAGCTGTTAGTTCCTTACTGTTAATTGCTTGGAAGTTGTTTTGACGAGTATTGCCAAACAGGCTTTCCTTCCACCTTTGTTGTGCTCCGGAGTTTAGTGAGCTAACAAATAAATCAAATATTGCTTTAACGAGAGTTTTTATAACAATTAACACGAAAATAGTTTACCCAATTTGTCTCTACGAAGTTTCAAAATTGAAGTACCAACCTGCCTCATTTCCTTACAGCTATTGCTTGTCACTTTTAAAAATTCAGCACTTGAATGTAATTGGTGCAGAAAATCAGTAGTCTTGTGCCAGAAAATAAACTCTAGAGGGATATTACTACATTACTAAACCTATCTTTTTTGTAAGCCTAGTTAATATTGAAATTTGCAGGTATATGTAGTGCTTGCCTGAGAAAAAGGTGAATGCATTTTTAATTACTTTCTGAATTTAGTGCCTTTTCTTATCAAGACTTTGAATATCATATTTGAAGGATAGTTATAGAACTTGTGATTAACTAATGTCTAATCGGTTCTCAAAACGTAGTCAATTTGTCTCACAACATCCAAATGTTTCAATCGCTGCCTAAACTAGACACTGCTAATCGTTCTCGCCGCTGATTCCATTCTTGTTTAATTGGATTAATATAATATTTATTTTCGTTAGTGGAAAAAAAAAAAGAAAGTCCTTTCGTCGTCGAATTTTTAATGTTAACAAGTTTTCTACTTTTTTTCCTTTTATCTTAATTTTTGGAAGTTTTTACTCCATAAGTTTAGTATATTCAGAAACATTCACTTCCTTTATCTTTGACTAATCGTCCTTTATAATAATCTCGAATTAAAGTCCTAGTTCTGTCATGTCTTCTGCTCTTAAAAAGCCTACAGCCAACGCACATTATTGTTAATCTATATTTATATGAGGACTAAATGGTCCATTTGTCTTTTGAATACATTTCAGTGATTTTCATAAGCGATTCATCTAAACTCTTTAATAGTATAGTTATAATGGCAGTTGCTCTCAGTATCTCTATGAGTTCCTTTAAATAGACTTTCCTTAGAGGACTCCTTCAGATCTTTCTTTCCTTCTGACTTCCTGTTACATCGAGCAAACGTTTCATCAAATGTTCAAATCATTTAGAGAGCTAGCTTAATGAGTGTATCAGCGCGTAACACTGCGTCTCTTCTTCAATGTCATGCTTTCTTCTGCTAACGAATAGTGAATCCTTTCACCTCGGAGTACTCATAATTTGAAAAGTATATTCTTTGGAGTGTTTATGTAATTGCATTGAAGACTTTTCTTCTTGTTCTTTTTTTCATTCTTGGAGTTCTGATCTCTACCACCAGGTAGGGCTTTAGTTTTGCTATTCTAATTTTTTGTTGCAAATAGTTTCTCTCGTTTTTACTCTGACGTTTTGCGTTCTATACCCACTTGAATTAATATAAAGAACAATAACGTGGATGGCCAAACACATCTGCGAACTCTTCTAAATAAGCCCTTCTGTAATACTATGTCAAGGGAAAGGAACTAAAAAGGAAAGGAAAAAAAAATAAATTGTACATTTCTACTTGACATTTATTAATTATTTTCTAATTTTAATATTAAATTTTTTTATTATATATGACTGAAGAACAACTATCACACTCAAATTCAAAGTTTACAGTAATGACTTTCATTTTAACTTTGTTCTTATATAATGCTTGATCTTTAAATGGGCGTAAATGACATTTAAAGATCACTCATCCATCACCCATATCACTCTTCACAGAGTGAGTGAAAATCTTTATACTGGGTTTATTTTTCACTTCGGATATGCTTCTTGCAATTGTGAGAGATTTTATGATATAATTTGAAAATTATAATCATGCACTTAAAGGATATTTTATTTGACAAATCACCGTCAAGCTTTAAGGCATCCGCAATAACAACCCCTTCCGCTCAACTGATTTATAACAAATTCCATATTGGAATTTCATGAAAGTCCTCCCTAGTAAATAATATAGTAGTAGCAGGGAATCCTGGATTCGTTTTCATAATTTGAGTCGAATTGTTAATGTTTCCACTCTAAGCAAATGTGTCAGCAACCTTTTAGCAGATTTCCCTTAAGGGAAATCAGCTATTGAGGTCGTACTCATGACGCGAGTTTCGAAAAATTTCTTCAAATGCCCATCGATCCTACCCAGGAGATGACGAAAATGAGGTCCGTTCAAAATTTTATATATATATCTATATCTATATATATATATATATATATATATATATATATATATATATATATTTGTCTGTTAACGCTCTAGCGGTCGCAATTTTTGTTTGATCCTTACCAAACTCGGAATTTAATCGTTTTATGTAAAAAGGAAGATCAAGTTTTTTTTGAGTTTCCCGCCAAAACCTAGTTCGGCCCTTTGCCGTAAGTGTTGGGCTCTTGTATGGAGATTTCTCTATTGTATTACTTCACGTGGGAAATCTGCTTCGTTTACGCAGCCCCTGCGTGACTGACTTTTTACGGTTGGCATCATTAGCACCCTTCTTAGCAACATAGCATAACTAACAATAATAAACATGGTAGCTTTAAATGTGTGCAACATTCATTTACTATATTCACTACAAAAGTGACCGCAATACGAACTAAGCAATTTGAATTTCAAATAGATGAGTTAATAAAATATTAGGTTTTACTTATTTTGAATTAAATCATGAAATAAATAACTTTGTAATTAGATTAAAATTAAGTAATGCTAGATATAATTTTGAAAATTTGTATAAGTTTTTCATAAGCCAGCTGATGCGAGCAATGACTGAGTTTCTAATTTCTTAATTTTTATTTACCTGTGTTTATGGCTGTGCCCATCAGATGTTATTCTACTTTCTCCAAAGCAACTCAGAGCTATCATTCAAAAATTGAAAGTCATTTGCCATCATATTGGTTCTTTAGAATGCCCTTTTCACACAGGGTCTTTGATAGTCATTGACTCGGCACTGAGAATAGTTAATGAGAAAATGTATTTTACCTATCCTATGCCTGTATCTATGAAACATAATATTACTATTTCATGTTTAAGGAACGAAAATATTTCTAACTTGTGGTCTATTATTAGATATACCCTATTATTAATTATTGTGTATTTATTTATTCTTATTTTAATTGCATTTCGTGACAGGGGCGATTCAGCGACGAATCAGGCTTTGTCTTTGTAATACACATTTACATAACTATGCTCATTTTTGCGTATATTTTCAAATATGTCCTACATTATAATTTTTCGAAAATGGGCTTATATTTTAAGTAAGGAAATACGAGGTTTGTATACTGGCTACGGCCTTGTAGTGATTCGGTCAAAGTGTACGGTAGGTCTGTGAGTCCTTTGGCAACAGTTAGTATACGTTTTATTGTAAGTCTACAGTTACAGTGCTGGCAGTAAGGTTCGTCTTTTCCAGTAAGTAAATGTGTGCCAGTTATGAATGACTAATTTTTAACCTCGTTAAGAATATTATTAATTAGTATTACGTTATGTTAATTAACAATGAAGATTATTTATTTATGTAAATATATACTGATTGGGCTAATATTGAAATATGTAGTAACTAAGCTCGGTCAAAACTTTCTTAAAATAGAAGTTTAATTTTTCAATTAATTATTGTGAAACATCTTCAACATAAACGTCTTGTTATTTTTCATAATAACTAGAGGCGTTGGTTAGCCTCGCATGTTAAGTCTTAATACCTAGAGTCGTGAGGTTGGAGTCGTTGGAATTTATTTACTGAGGTATTTAATTTTTTTCAGTTTTGTAGCTAATAATATTTCGTATAGAATATAGTGTGTAATATATTTTTTAGCTGAAGACGAGGTCCTGTGATGAAATTTATTTTTATAGTGGAGTGATTGGCATTTTATTGAAACCTTTATTATAGTTGAAAAAAAGTGCGTCACGCAGGGGCTGCGTAAACTAAGCAGATTTCCCACGTAAAGTTATACAATAGAGAAATCTCCATACTAGATCTGAACAGTTACGGAAATGGCCGAAGTAGCTTTTGGCGGGAACGTATAGAAGCTTCCATAGGTGGTCCGTTACCCTTAATAAAAACGCAAATATCTCGGTTAATATTCAAGATAGTGAATAAATGTATATAACAATATTTATAGTAAATATAATTTGCAATAAGAGTGTTTCTATACTATTTTTCGATCCGAAGTATAGTAACAGAAATATTTCGACTTTTCGAAATTCCCCCACTCTAAACCCCATCTCCCTACACCCCCACTTGTCCGATATCAGCCGTTAACGAACTTGATTTTTCTTTTTACATAAAACGATTAAATACCGAGTTTGGGGACTATTAAACAAAAATTGCGACCGCTAGAGCGGCAACAGACAAATATATATATATATATATATATATATATATATATATATATATACAGTTTTGAACGGACCTCATTTTCGTCATCTCCTAGGGAGGATCGATAGACATTAGAAGGAAAATTTCGACCTCAATAGCTGATTTCCCTTAAAAGAAATCTGCTAAAACTAAAAATCTGTAGTCCTACTTTAGTTAGAAAAGGGTTGTAGGGTGAAGATATCCCTTCCCGATTAGGCATAGTGGCATAATTGAAGTGGAAGTTTATTAAATAGTATCATCAGGATATATGCTAATACTACTTACAATACGCGTAGCAGTGTATAATGTAGTTTTTCAAATTCATTTCTTTTAGATGTCATTAAATGTACGCATTGCAGTGGGGAGCTGTTTGTCAGTAAGGACCCTGAAAGCATTGTTATTGAGCTGGCTGGGCTCCAAGCTATTCCCCCTAAGGTGAGAGCTTACACAAGCTTATAACCTTTTAACGTCAAAATTTAACTGGCTCTATTTGTGTTCTGTTTGAACGGGAATGTTTCTTACTCAGATTAAATACATTAATTCGGCCTGCCGTGACGTGGTTGTAGTTACACTTTAGCATAATTACTTTAATGAATTTAATGACTATTAGTATTTAATTGCGTCCCTCTTGTTTGCTTTGTTCTCATTTAATTAATTCCCCAATCGAGATATTTGAAACCAATTTCAAATGTGCCTTCCTAATGGCTAGCAGCTAATCTATTATTATCTCATTTTACTTTAATGTAGGTTTAAATATTCTGCACACTACGTTTTTATTTTATTTCATTATTGTACCAGTGGTTAGGTAAGACAGTGTGCAATGTCCAGTCTCTTCAGCACAGCTTTTAGCAGAAGAAATCAGCTATTGAGGTTGTACTCATGATGGAATTTTCAAAACATTTCTTCAAATATCCATCGATCCTACCTATAAGATGACGAAATTGAGTTTAACATTTATATATATATATATATATATATATATATATATATATATTATATAGCGGTCGCAATTTTTATTTCATCGGTTCAAAACTCGATATTTAAAGGTTTTATGTGAAAATGGAGATCAAATTGGTTAACGGCTAAAATAGGACGGGGTATTGACTGGGAAATTTCGAAAATTCAAAATATCTCAGTTATTATGCTAGAATGGATAGAAAAAAAATGTAGGAAAAAGAAAATTGTATAGAACTTATTGCAAATGTAATGTCCTATAAATGTTGTTATTTACGTTTTTTCGTTATCTTGATTATTAATCGAGATATTTGCATTATTTAGTTTTTGCCCTTCAGTAAACCTCTCACTCTCACTAATATCATATTAACAATAGCTGTTATATTATTAAGTACATTAGTTAAAGCCTAAGTCTCAAATATTTTTTTTCATTGAACTTTTACGTTTTGAGATAAATGCAAATACATGAAGCACGTGGGAAATCTGTTTAGTTAACGCAGCCCCTGCGTGACGGACTTTTTGTTATTGTTTTGTACTTCTACGTTCTTGAGTTGCTTTGGTTAGTATATTAACTCCCTTAGAAATATTTTAAACGTCTAATTTTATTTTAGCGAAAGTGATTTATATCTCAATTTTAAGGGTCTCATCCAAAAAAAAAAAAAACGATGTTAATAACAACCTTTTGTCTATAGTTTTCGGTCTATATATTTTGCTGTAATACGATTGGTGCTGAAGATATTCTAGAAAGAAAATCAAAGAGTATTTCCAGGTAAAAAGGAATTAGAACTGCAAAATTAAATTTGTAGAATAAGCAATCATGGGGCCCATTATTCTCTAAGAGAGCAGGCAGACTAGAAAAGGAAAGATGGGGGGGGGGAGGCGGCAAATAAGCTGACCTTAGAGTTTTATTTTTATATAAATATAACTCTTAAGGTTTGCTTGATTTTCTATTTAAATTCGACACGGATAAATTATTTTCCCGTTTCAGACCATTCTGAGAATTATGGCTTCAAAATTGAAAATCTTTTCTGTCTATTCCGTCATTTCTGTTCTACTTTCGAATCTAAATATTAAAAAAATAAAAACCATTTGATACAGAAAAGATTAATTAAAAATCATCAATGTATAAGAAATTAAAGTTGAAATAAGTTTGGTTATATACACTTTTTCGGTCCGATTCATCATAACTGAGAGAATTTTCCATTTTCCTCACATGTAAACCAAGCATCTCCCCATGGTCCAATTTCTGCCAAAACGGAATATAATCTATATTAATCGTTTAAATATTGAGCATGGGATAGATAAAAGGAAAAAAAAATTTATGTTACCTTATTTAACGTCCACATTCTGCTACTATGCTAATGGCGACGGGTTATCTACAGGTAACCATCTTTTCTAGCCAGGGTAGGACTATGGATAAGAGATCCAAAATTAGAGTTGAGTTAGATACCCCACAGACGTCTCGAACCTGTATTTCTCATCGCGCCCAACTTTTCATTTTTATTTTTGTGAGTTATTTGGTATAGGAATTCCATTGGTTGCATGGAAGACTTTATGTGGTCCTGCGGGACTCCTACTTGATTTCCTACTTTTGTTTTTTAGTACCTAATACTGATTAATAGAACTGATTCAGACAATCATACTCGTACATGCTCACATCCTCCATATTGTGTAACATGTACTGCATAAATGTTAGAGGAACAGGTATATTAGAGGTATATCATCAATGTCAATTTATATGAAATTTTCCCTCACCAATTCTAGTCTATTTTAAAACATTATATTCAGTATATAAAGCTTATGTTGAAATGTGCTCATGTTTATATATATATATATATATATATATATATATATATATATATATTTTAATACTTACAAAACGGTTATTTCGATGTCAGTTTTTACCCTTAAAAGATATAACGGGACAAGATCTTGTTTTGAAATAGTTTCTTGTTCTTTCCTTTGCAACCTCAATATTCTTTTGTAGGTTGGATAAAATAATTGGCTACGCTTCCACTATATCAATTTATTAAAATGACAGAGCTCAGTGCATCATTGCTAGAAGTCTAGCTCCAAGAGCCGTCAGGTCAACATCCAAGACCTTCGGGCATTGGCGATGATGCACTGCATCGAAAGCGCTTTGCCGTTTTAATACGTTGTAATAGTGGAAGCGTATCCAATTCTTTCATCCTACCTACATTAGAAGTCACTTCCACCTGCCAGAATACCAACTAAATATTGTTTCTTATATTGGCCAATCTCAATTGATTACAGATTTGCTTAGAGTTAGTGTGCTGATATGAACGGCATAGAAGTGGCTTTTCCTTGTCCTCGGGAAATGGTGTTTCATTTCACTTCCGCCTGAATGATGGTCTCTCCCCTTGAGACTAGGTGCAGATCTGCAGGACTATATATGGCAGAGCCAATGTCGTCGTTCACGGTCATTCGATGCTTATATTGTCGGCGCTAAATTAATTTTGACCTTAGCTGTGCTCTCAATGCCTTGTAAGGAATGCTGGCCATTTGAAGCTATTACTAATCGGGGACAAACTACATTAACGTATTTTTTGATTTTAGTTTTCTTTTTATTGAATATATGTTTTTTTTTTCTTTCTACTTTTTAAAAGTTCTGTTATACTCCCAGTTCACCAGATTTATATTTCGGTAGAGGCGTGGGTACTCATCGGTGGGCGAAACTGTCCAAAGACTGGGTTTCGCCCATGCACAGGAGGATCTCTTTGCAATTTAGTAAAAAAGTCCGTCACGCAGGGGCTGCGTCAACTATGCAGATTTTTCACTTGTCCCACGGTGTTTGCATTTATCTCAAAACGTAAAAGTTCAATGAAATATTTGGTATTTAGGCTATATAAATGGTGTGCTTCATAATATAACAGCTTATTGTTAATATGACATGAGTTGGAGTGGGGGATAACTGAAAGCCGAAAACTAAGAAACACATAATAATGAATATAATAAAAAAAACATCACATATGGAATAAAATTAATTCTATACAAATTTTCGATCCGACGCATAATAACGGAGATGTTTCGAATTTTCGAAATTCCCCTCTCTAAACATTAGGGCTTTAGTTTGACACCAACGACGCCTGCCCCTAGTTTTCAAAAATATAATCTACTATTTGAAACAGAGAACACATGGTAAAACACCATTTCCTGACCGAAAACTGGACAGGTATATATAGGGGTTTCTAACTTAGCTAGCAAGTGTTTAGTGAGTCCTTCACTAAGTAAAGACTCATTGTTTAAACAGGAATTCTACCCCCTACTCAAAGATAGTATTTGACAATACTTTCAGCTTCAATGGATATTATGGATATTAAACAATCTTGAAGTAAATTAGAAAGAAACCTTAATGAATTGTACTTTCACAGTGGCCGAGAAGATGTCTGTTGGTCATTTGCATACAATCCACTTCTCAGAGAAATTTCACCTAATGGAGTCTTATGTAATAGGAGTTTTTAGTTTTCTAGATGTTTTACGAAAGACCGAAGCTGAGAGTGGAACAAAGTCCGTGAAGCATGAGGTGTAGTAAGAAGCGAATTTCCACACCAGTCTAGGGAGAAGGAGCTCCGCATAAAAAAAACATATCTTTGCTACCCTACGGAAAATTTTCCTTTAGGGAAATTATCTATTGGGCTTGTACTCATGAAGAGTTCTTCAAATTTCACATAGGAAATGACGAAAGGGGTCCGATGATATATGTGTTTGTGTGCGTATTTGTTATGTGTATGAACAACACATAGGAACAATGCATACATGCTTTTATCTGTTATTGCTCAGTTATGTTTGTTTGATCGTTATACACATTTTTTTTTGAAGGTGGATAGAAATGCAAAATATATATAAATATCTCTGTTATTTTGAGTCTTATCGATAAACGTTTTATATAACCAGTATTTTTAGGCATTTAAGTTTCTGTAATTTTTGTTGTATACATACTTCCTGCTGTTTGTTGTCTAGCCCTCCCATGTGCTGTTGGATCCCCCCAGAGCCCCGATTGTCATCAAGCCGAAGTTAGGTGACGCTGAAATTTGAACATATTATGAGGCAATACTCACGAGCGAAGGCCTTTTGGCGTTTCTACTTTTTGGCGAACTTAATTTCTCCCCATTTGTCCAATAGGTCATAAGCTGTACCTTTTTTTTTACCTCAGCTTACTGTGGGTAGTTAACTCATGCTTACACGCTTACGTAGTACATTTCGGCCTCCTAGGCTGATCAAGAAGAATAAAGAGGTTAATGGTCTAGGAATATTTTAATAATTTGGTGGGTTATGACTTGTGTTAAGTAAAGGATCTATATTCCAAGAAACTATTACTTTATGTACGACAGTGTATGCACTAATTAGAAATTTTAATTTTTTATCTAGCATGTTTTTACTTACTTTTACCTAGTCTTGAAAGTTTTCAGATTTCAAGGGTCCTCCCCCCCCCTCCTCCTTGTACCCATTTTGAGTACTTTCGCAATAA
Organism: Riptortus pedestris; assembly: GCA_019009955.1. Classification (NCBI taxonomy): domain Eukaryota; kingdom Metazoa; phylum Arthropoda; class Insecta; order Hemiptera; family Alydidae; genus Riptortus; species Riptortus pedestris. Next base: position 33,340,778 of record CM032231.1, read on the forward strand.
CGTCTGTACGTATGAATGTATCACACATACCTAAAAAAAGACAAGACTTAGAATGTTGAAATTTCATATTTGGGACCGTTGTATTGCCTAGTTGCGCATCTCCTCTTTTGGTTGAAATCTATGTAAAAAATTATATGTTACTCCGTATGTTTTAGAGATACCCCAAACTTGTATAGGACCACTTTTGTTTAACTTACATTATGTTCTATGTCATTTTCCCTTCGATTAATTGGAAAGAAGATATCTTTTGTAACTATCAAATTAAATAATTTTGAATGACCTGCTGCAAAACATTGAGCTAATTTCATGGTGCTCTCATTAGATTTTTTATTTTTATTAGTAATTGGTTTTTTTGTTTAGTCTCCTCCAATCTGTTGTAGGTTTTAATTGGTTGGTTTCCCGTTTTTCACATCTGAAAAAAACAAAGGAATCCTGTTTATTACATTGGAACAAACTCACACTGATCCTGATCCATTCTAGTTGTGAGCGACTATTGTTTCGGCCTTAACAAACAGCTATTGAGGAAAACGAATTCTTTAATATTACTATGTGTCAGAATGGTTTGTTATTAATAATATTGCCCGCCTAAGTCATTTTATTTTGCCCACCTAACTCACCATCGGTGAGCAGCTACATTTAATTCTTCTTCTGTTATCTGAAGTTATTTTCTCATTCTTTAGTCGTTTTCATTGGATTTGATACGTTTTGTTATTATAATCATTTGCTCAATTTATTCATTGAATTTCTATTAATACTTAAAATCGTATTTACATTGCGCTTAATTAATTGATTATATATTCTATCTCTGTGGCCTTAATCTCACATGGTAAACCTAGAATGGCGAGTTCGATTCCCGCTAGGGCAGTGGAATTTATTTAGTTATGATATTCATTAAATAAAATCCTTAGTCCCACCCTGGCTAGAAAAGGATGGTAACCTGCAGATAATCCGTCCCAATTAGCCTTAGTTGCAAAAAGTGGACGTTAATAAATAATTTTATTTTTATAATATATCATTTTCCATTAAATTCTTGATTATTTTTTAGCAGATTTCCCTTAAGGGAAATCAGCTATTGAGGTTGTACTCGTGACGGACTTTTCGAAATTTTTCTTTGATATGTCCATCGATCCTACCTAGTAAATGACGACAATGAGGTCCGTTCAAAACTGTATATATATATATATATATATATATATATATATATATATATATATATATGTCTGTTAGCGCTCTAGCGGTCGCAATTTTTGTTTGATCGTTACCAAACTCAATATTTAGTCGTTTTATGTAAAAAGAAAGATCAAGTTCGTTAACGGCTGAAATCGGACCACGGGGAGGGGGGGGTTTAGAGGGGAGGATTTTCGAAAATTAGAAATATCTCCGTTACTATTCGTCGGATCGAAAAATTGTACAGCATCAATCTTATTACAAATTACATTTACTATAAATATTGTTATATACATTTATTCTCTATCTTGAATATTAACCGAGATATTTGCATTTTTATTAAATCTGGGCAGCTAACGGACGAAGTGACTTTCCCGCCAAAAGCTAGTTCGGCCGTTTCATTAACTGCTCGGCTCTCGTGAAATTTCTCTATTGTAAAACTTCACGTGGGAAATCTGCTTAGTTTACGCAGCCCCTGCGTGACGGACTTTTTTTTACCTAGAAAGTAGGTTTCGTTCATGTATCTTTTTTTCTTATTTGAGAACAAAGTGGAGGTACAATTCTCTTCTTTGTTTTGGGTGCCCCTTGCAATTTCTAGCTGTATTGCTATAAAAATAGATTATCCTAAAATGGTTTTCCATTTGATTTACATAATCTCCAGCCAAATCTTGGATAGGAGTCAATTAATTGATGGGCAAGGACTTATTTGATTTATTTACAGGTGGTAAAAGTATAGCTGTTCTTTAGCCGAGGTTCAGGTGCACCTAAGGTGAAAGGAGTGAGGCGACTGAGTTCACCGACCCAACCTTTTCTAGTATGAAGGTCATGTCGGGATCTTTAAGCTCCATTGTCCAATCAGTATCTGATTGTTTATGGCGGTTGTCAGGATCTGCATCTCGACGTTTGGAGTCTAGCCGATGACGAGTGCTCGTGAATTTTCATGTATATTGTTTGCCACTTCCAGATTTGGAGACGCCCATTGTGTTCTTCATTGTTAGTCATGACTGCGTGAGTGCCGTCTTCGTTTGCTCCATTTAGTTTTAAAATTAAAGGTAGCCCTGAGAAACCAAGACAGTTACTTTTGGTGAACAGTGACTCTTAGGTTCGATTTTCGTCTCTATTTAATGATAATTAACTGCTAATCCATGGTCTCAACCAGGTTAGAAAACGGTTGTTCTTTGTAAGTAACTTATCAGCATTAGTCTAGAGTGTTTTACCTTCACGTAATTGGTATTCTGGATGTACATTATGGCGTTTAGCTCTATACGAAATCGACGCTTTAGATTTACCGGAGATATACAGGAAGGCGATTGGTTTTAGTGCATGATGGATATAAAGATCCGTTGGTTGTAGAGTATCATGCATTTATTTAAGGATCAAAATAAGATCGTTGGATGGTGATCAGTTTGGAGCTCTGTCTCCTTTCAGTGATTCTAAGTCACATGTGAAATCCCTATGTCCACGTATGTGCAAATACCTGAATGGTTTGCCTATTTTCCGTACTAGTTATTTGAAGGGCATGGCTATGTTGCGTTCGGAATGAATGAAAGGTCTGTCTGTGTTCCGTAAGGGATAGCTGAAGGGTTCGACTATGCTTCGGGTGGGATGACTGACAGACATGCCTATGTTTCGTGAAGGTTACTTCAAGAGTATGTCTATGAACTGTACGGGATGGCTGAATGGTATGCCTGTGTTCCGTAAGATATAGCTGAAGAGTACGACTATGTTTTGTGCGGTATGACTGACAGACATGCCTATGTTTCGTGCAGGTTACTTGAAAAGTATGCCTATGATCTGTACGGGATGACTGAATGGTATGCCTGTGTTCCGTAAGGGATAGCTGATGGGTACGACTATGCTTCGGGTGGGATGACTGACAGACATGCCTATGTTTCGTGCAGGTTACTTGAGGAGTATGCCTATGTGTCTGATGAGCGCGCATGTCTTTAATGCGAGATACCCCTAAGGTGTGTCCTGTATGCGCTACGCCTACGTTTAATGGGGATACCTATAAAATACGCTCTAAATCAATTATTAAAAGAAATATGCCATTTTATAGTTGAGATATTTATCAAATCCTTTTAAAGTTTCTTATCACTGAGAATTAGATTTATGGAGCCTTGTTATTGATCTAACTTGCAATATTATTGCTACTGTTTTTTTTAATGTAAAAATATTCGCTACGGACATACTTATATACCTGAATAGTAGGGTAATATCTTTTGTTAATACCTTGACATACCTTACGATATGACAGAACTACTAACTGACAGGAGCCAATATATTCCACACATATTAACACACTATGACATATAAACATTTACCAGCACATATAGAGTAAAAATACAATAGGTCTACAAAATACTTACGAAGGTTTAAAAGGGTTAACTTTTATTATATTCTAATAGGCAAAGCACGGATATGAGAAAGCCACAGATATGTAAGGAATATTTTCCATACTGTATAAATGAAGCACTACGGTTTTCATGAAGGGGTAAATAGATTACTCTAAAAAGAGATCATGCCAATCACCTTTGATGTGGGACATAAACCAAATAAAAATTATCTTTTAAGGAATACCTTCCCTTAGGAAGTTTTCATAAACCTTCGAATAGTGAACTTGTTTACCATTCATATATTCACAACGTAAAGAGTTTTGCGACATCTGTAATGACATATGTCGAAGTTGTTGTCTGTATAAGGCTTATGGCGCCTTGTTAGGGCTGGTCTTACCATTTTTTGCCCCTCAGCTGACCGTAGGTCCAGCCCTAAGGTGTCCTATTAGTATCTGACAATGGCCCTTATCAACTGGCCTTTGGCTATTTCTGACAGCAGCTTCCACTTCTTCTGATTGGACATTTCTTTTGCTCTTCTGTCAACGTCATGTTTCCTCTTTTTCTTCTCCTTCCCACTCTAAGGATTTACTCTTGGACTTTACACTTCCTTCTACTACTCCATATTTATTTTATTTTTCCATTTAGTAATATATATGCTGCCAATTTATTTTATGTGTTTGACTTTTACTGGAGCAAATCCAGCTCTTTAGTTATATTTTAGGAGGTCCTGTAGTTTCATTTTATAAATTAGCATTCAGCACAACTTGAATAAATATTAAATTTAATAATTAGATTTTAGTATAGTATACTCATTCTGAATGAGAGTTCATAACTAATAACTATCCTATGAACTCCTTAAACTGACCCCCTACTCCCATTTTTCTGTATTAAACCTAATGTGGGAAGCAGTTCAAGAAAGTCCAGTATCTAATTTATATTAGATAGAGTTCAATTCTTGCCTGGGCAAAGGAAATTATTTAGTGACGAAATTCATTAAATAACATCCTAAGTCCCATCCTGGATAGAAAAGGGTGGTAACCTGTAGATAACCCGTCCCAATTAGCCTGAGTTGCAAAAAGTGAACGTTAATAAATAATAATAATTTATGTTAAATAATATCTCTAGTATTTAACTCTTAATTATCCTCACGATGCTCATTGGAGACTAAAGAAACTGTACGATTTCTATTTGACGATTCCATTTTTTAAGGGGAAGGGAGGGGATTTCTAGTGGTAAAGGGAATTCGGCTATTGAGGTTGTACTCATGGCACGATTTTCGAAAAATGTCTTCAAATATCCTACTCGATCCTACTCAGGAGATGGTGAAAATGAGGTCCGTTCAAAGCTATATATATATATACCGCTCTGGCGGTCGCAATTATTGTTTAATCCTTAGCAAACTCGATATATAAGCGTTTCATACAAAACTAGGTTTAGAGGGGAGGAATTTAGAAAATTCTTGATATTATTATGCGTCTGATCGAAAAATTCTGTAGAACCAATCTTATTGCAAATGAAATTTTCTATAAATGTTGTCATGTACGTTTTTTTACTGTCTTGATTTCTAACCGGAATATTTGCATTGTTTAGTTTTTGGCCTTCAATAAATCCCCACTCCTGCTCATGTCATATTAACAATAAGCTGTTATATTATGAAGCACATTATTTGAAGCCTAAATACCAACTATTGTTCTCATTGAACGTTTACGTTTTGATGCAAATGCAAAGTATGAGGTGACTCACGTGGGAAATCTGCTTATTTAACGCAGCCCCTCCGTGACGGACTTTTAGTTTTCCGCACCGGACATTCAAGCTGGACTTGAATCCGTTCCCGCGGCGCCCTTTCAGCATCGTGGGGAAATTGAGGAGGAACTTGAATAAATAAGTAGAGTGACCTTTGGCCTTGATGCCAACTGAATACATCTGGGAATGCGCCAAGCTACCACCTGACCTCCCACCTTGCCATATGGTGGCCTTGGTCCTTCTTTATTTTTTGCGCTAACGATTATTTTTTTCAATGAGAGTTAATTCATAAATATAAGGCTCTAGATTATGGCCCTAGTGTATGGTTGGATTCCAAAATAAAAGAGATTTACATTTCATTAGGCCTTGACATTACGCGATGTTATCAGTCCACCATCACTTCTCTTTGTTTTCTGGTGGAAAAAAGTAGTTTGCTAGAGCCTTAATCTTGTTTAGATCCATACTGTGAGTAAACAAATATATTTATAGCGATAAAGACTATCGTTAAAAGATAAGTAAGTTACGCATACACATCAGCTGTTGGTTTGTATAACCTACATATTTATTATTTAAAGAGATAACATTGAAACCAAATGACCAAAAACAAATTTCCTATAAGGGTAAAATAATAAGGAGAACGGTACAGACAATTCCGTTTCTTATATCTCGGCCACTTCCGTTAGCAAGGGAAGCATAATCATTCTTCGTTATATCACATTAATTTTTGTTTTTCTCCTTTAATATGTACATCAAAAGGATTTTAAAATTAATCTAACACGTTTACTCATATATTTTAGAAGGAAAGGTTTCCTTTGGTAACATAATTACTTAGAACCTGCACATAATACTAAGTCCCTTGTCGTAAAAACGCTAAAAAGGAACTTGAAGTCAAATTATTGGTAGTTGGGGTTTACTGAAGATGAAAACAAAAATACAAATAGCTCGCTTATTATTCCCAATAAGAAGAAATGCATTGAAAACAGTTGTAAAAAATAAAATGATTAATAAGATTGGTTTTTATATCAGTTTTCGAACGGACTCTGTATTAGTAAAAACTGAGATATTTCGAATTTTCCAGTCCCCCTCTGAAACCTCTTCCTATTCCTGGTCCGTTTTCTGCTATTAATGAATACGATCTTTATTTTTGAATTAAACTGTTAAGTATAGAGCGGGGGAGAGTAGTGTAAAAGCGGGTAGTCGGGAGCAAACCAGGTACTTCCTCTTAGCCGTTGTGTGTACTGCAGTCGGGCTGATAACGGAGCAACTACAATCCACCTTGGAAGAAGAAGCAGCGGCCATTACGCCAAATCGTTAGTCGTGCTTGTTTTGTGTCAGTGACAATAATTCAATTTTCGTGGAACCTGCTTATGATTTTGGTGCAATAGGTTTTCGATTGTACTGCGCTCCTATTCCAATTAGAATACAGGCATGTAGTTCCCTTAGTACAATATTTAATTACCTTTATTTTAACACTAAGTAATTGTCTTTAGTGTTTGGTATGCCCGAATAATGCAATGTTTTATTTAAACTTTACGTGAGGGGTAAAACCGGGTACCAGCTATGCCACAATTCTCGAAACATAAAAAGTATACATTTACCTAATTTTGTTTAATTATTTCACTGTAAAAGCATGTATAATGACAAACAATATGATAAATCTTGCAACTATTAATTTACTTTTTGAAATATATAATTGTTTTGAAATAGCTAAAAAGATTAGTGTTATTTGCTTAGTTTTTTACTTTATTTTTTTTGTATTGTTCCCAAAAGGGGGGGGTTTGTTTTAACGCATCAAACAACATTTTTTATTAACAAAGAAATATTAATTTTATTAATAATCTTTACATTTTTATTTTTCCATAAGAAAAACATATGTACTCGGTGTTACCCTACTAGTGGGGTAAAACCGAGCAAAATGACTTTTTACAAAAAAAGTTGGGTTAAACTTCTTTAAAAATTTAGATTTTGTTTTTGAAACTGTAGTTACGTAAACAGATAAGTAGACTTTATTTCAACAAAGCTTTTCTTATTTGTGGTAAAAATCGTGGTTTCTGGAAGCCTTCAAACCTTAGCTACCCAGATTTACCCCACTTTCCCCTATTGATAAAATTAATATATTTAAGTAAATAATGCAAAACATTCATTGATGGTTTCATCACACAACGTATTTACTTGTATCTCACATAGTAAAGGTCCGTTCAAACAATGTTTGGGATATTACCCTCGAATAATTATGTCGCCCTCCGCCCAGTCCGAATTAATCCATTAACGAACTTGATCATTATTTTTACATGAAACGCTTACATATTCAGTTTGGTGGCGATCAAACAAAACGGCGACCTCTCAGTCAATTGTATATAGGTAGGATCGATAGAAGATAGAATCGCTTTATGTGTACAATTATTGTCCTATTTAGTTATAATATTGTTACTGACAATTTTTCCATTGTTAGCATGATTTGTTACCTAATAATACAGCCATCATTTCATTATAAAAAAAAAAAAAACACATAAATGTTAAGTACGATTCTATAAAGTGAGTTTTGCTTTCTATGCTCAAATTGTTATGGCTATTGTGAGTATTCTGCTAAATAAAGGTGAGAGATGTTACGTTCATAACTGAGACCTAATTTTAATGGCTTGTGTTTTTAAAATTCTTAGCTTGAAGTTTTATATCTACCTTTTTCTGTACATCGTACTGATATGATTCACCCTTTAGGTTTGCAGCGAATATCAATATTTCAGTAGAATTGCTGGCGCATAAACTGTTGTCTGTCACGCGATGCTACTGCTTTATGCGGTCTTTTGTGTCACTTCCCATGAGTCATAGGAATTCCCTTTTACTTTTTCCTCCTTTAGATATGTCATACTTATGGTCTGTGTAGTTTGGTTTATTATGGTACCTTTTAGCAGATTTCTCTTTAGGGGAATGAGTTATTAAGGTTAAACTCTTGCAACTTTTTTTTCTATCTGAAAATCTTCCTCTTTTTTGAAAAGTATACACAATACCTTCATCCCCACACTCACACTCACACACACACACACACACACACACACACACACACACACACACACACACACACACACACAAACACACACACACACACACACACACACACACACACACACACACACACACACACGTATATTAAAAAAGGACAAATATCATGGAGGTCCAGTCTGTACAAGAACTGCAACTAAGTAGTAGAAAAAAGTAGAAAGAACGATTATTTTTTATTTATTTATTTGGAGCTTCGCAGCTGTGGCGATGTTGCTCGGGAAAAAAAACTGTATAAAATTGAAAAATAAAGAAAAAACAAAAAACGAAACGAAACAAAATTAATTTAAACGAACATAAAACAACATAACAGAAATATAACATAAAAAATAGAAAAGTAACACGAAACAGAAATGGAACACAAAAACAGGAATGGAACAAAAAACAGAAACAGACGCACAGAACTGGAATCACAATACCAAATGGAAAAACTAAACAGAGAAATGGAAATCAAAAACAAAATGGAAAACAAAAACCAGAAATGGAACACAAAAACAAAATGGAAAAACAAAAACAGAAATGGAACACAAAAACAAAATACAGAAATGGAATATAAAACCAAAATGGTAAACAAAAAAAGAAGAAATGGAAAACAAAAACAGAAATAGAACAAAAACAGAAATGGAACACAAAACCAAAATGGGAAACAAAAACAGAAATGAAACATAAAAACACAAATGGAAAAACAATAACAGAAATGGAACGCAAAACAGAAATAGTAAACAAAAATGGAACTCAAATAATAGAAATTGAACAATAAGTAGAAATCAAACAATAAATGGAAATCCAACACAACAAATTGACAAACATAATATAGAATCCAAAACAAAAAATATTAAACAAGATATAATAAAATATATAAATTGTTGAATAAAATGGAATATGTATCTAAAATGAATTTAAAATAATTGAGATTTAGATCAGATATAAAATTCGTGTATCAGTGGAGTTGCATACTCAATATGAGTTACTGAACAACGTAAGTCATGAATTGCATTATGGCGGGAAGGGGGAAAAACCTTCAGTTTTGCTAGACAAAGAGATTAGAACGATTAGCAATTCGTAAAGCGTGAGTCAATGTCGTTTGTGCATGTGTTTTATAAGTATAGTACAAATATATAGCAGTAGTAGTAGATAATAATCTACTAGCAAGGGAGGTTAGGGAATCCATAAATTAAAAAAACCTCTGAAATTTTTTGTGAATGTTGAGTAGTAAGACAAAACTAATTTTTGTTCATATGGAACTACGATTTGAAGGGGTAAAATTCCTCTTGAAAAAAATCGGTAGTTATATTTCTGAGCGAATACTGTTAAAGTGGTAATATAAATAAAAAACAGTTTCAAATTATAGTTTTATGGTTTTTAATGTGCTTTAAAACTGTGCAATCTGATTTTTTTTAAATATCATATTTTTCAATTTTTTTTCCCCTCCCGATGAATGAGATTGTGCCATAGCGATACTAGGTATACAATAAAGGCATTATTAGCTTATTTTGGAAAAATATGATCGGAATACAACTTTATCATGCATGGTTGAATTTTTCGTTACATGTGCTTTATGATTCATTATAAAAATTTAAAAACTGAGGAGAGGGAAAATTAAAAAAAAAGTCTGATTGACAGTTTTAAAGTACATTAAAAACTATTACTTGAAACTTTTTATTATGTCTATTACCGGTTTAACAATATTCGCTCAGAAATATAAAAACTGATTTTTTTCTCAAGAGGTGATTTTATCCCTTCAAATCTTACTTCCTCTTGAACAAAAAATATTATTGTGTTACGGATGACTACTCACTTGAATTTCCGGGTTCTGTAACCTCCCTCGTGAGTGTTCTGAAAAAGTGGCTGAGCGTTTTAAATTTTGAATAGTATGTTTTAAATGAATATTTAAAATCAATTATCCATTCTTTCTTACGGGAATATTTTAATATATAAGCAATGGCATGGATACATTTCATTTATTTATTTTTTAATCAGTCAGTTGTGCATTATCCTTTAAAACGATTAAAAATGCAATGGTGATTTATATGTATTGAAGAGCTTTCGTGCCTAAAGTTAATACAGGGATTTAAAAAAAAAAATTGTATTACTTTTCGTTTGGCCTTCCTCTGCTATTCGTTTATTCCGTACAATATATTTGATTCGTTTATGGTAGAGTATTGTTTCAGATATCAGTTGTTGGAAATTCTTCTTACCGCTATATTAATATTTGATTGCACTTAGTAAATCACAGTTTTCTAGAATATTGTGTGCCAGTTGAATTTTTACTTGGGTAAGAGAATATAAATTTTCAAATTTGTTATTATATTATTTATTAAAAATATTCATCATTATATGCAGTTAAGTCTTATAAAATGTTGTCTTTGTAACATCTTCCTTATTTTGCTTATATAGTGGTTTGTTATTTTTGTTAAGGGTAGCGCGTGTATGCGTTTGTGCATTCAAGGAAAACTCAAAAAATATATACATTTATTTGACAATATGGTAAATTTCACAAGTATATGAAATCATGAAGAATGACATCATCAGTATTGCAAATAAACCGACACTTGGCGCACGTATGCACTAGAGACATATGTTAGAGTATGTGAGCTCAATCGAATAAGTGAATCAAAGGTCTAGTCTTTAGTTTTCATATATTAGATTAGGTAAAACTTGTGATTGTGAGTGCGGTAACGTTAGAAAAGTTTACTAAATTTTCTGTGACATTATTGTAGTTTAAGATCTTTATCAGTGCGCAGTTCTAATCATGGTTCGATCGTTGATCCATCTGGCATATCAATCGTACAAATTAAGCTTCGGCGAGCCAGAATATACAATAAGGTGACTATTTTATTTTTATAAATGATCACAATTCTTTCATAGCTACTTTGACATTTTATATAAATCTCAGTGATTAATTTGTTTGTATAGGTGTTAATATTGATTTTTATTCCTTGTTTACGATTCAAGAAATTAACTAACTAAGATATTAAGTAACAAAGTAGGCCCTTAGCTAGGATGCTCTACTTTGAACCTGTTACTTTCAAGTATCAGTATTCAGTATTTTCAGCCCAATCGAGTAACCCTTCATACTTAAAAATAATTGGACTTCAGATGCCAGTTACGGATGCGGAGAGCAATAATATTTCTCTCGTAGGAATTTCGAATTGTAAATCTGTGGGAAAGGTCATTCTCATTACCCTATGTCATGTAACATTTGGTATAATTCATAATTATATCCTTTTTGACTTCTAAACATCTCGTTTACCTACGATATTTTTAATTTTTATTTTAATTTTACGAATTGACTATTTTTATTTATCAAATTTTTCTTTGTATTGGTCATAATAAATTAAATGATTTTCTGCACATTATGTACAGTATGGTAATTTAATGGGTCTCTCTCTCTCTCTCTCTCTCTCTCTCTCTCTCTCTCTCTCTCTCTCTCTCTCTCTCTTTCTCTCTCTCTCTCTCCTTACTCTCTTCCTTCCCCCTCTCTGCCTCTGTTTATCTTTGAAAAATTTAAGCTATACACCTATCCTATGAGTGTATTGCATTGATTAACTTAAGATTAAGACCTTGTGATAGTACTACAGGCCTACAAAAATATTCCTGTGGTACTCCCCGTCTATGTTTGGAATATGAATGAAAACTTTTTTCTACAATATGTCGGTAATGAACTCATAATTCTTCATAGAAAACTTTAGTTAGCCCCTCACTTATTCAGAAACACACTTACATACACTCGCGCGCGCGCGCACACACACACACACACACACACACACACACACACACACACACGCGCGCGCGCGGAAATGGTTATTTCCTGTTAACATGTATGCTTTCTTATTGTCCAAATTAACAGGTTAAAACCAATTCCAACCTCGCGTTGATCGGCCTCCGATATTGTGGAATAGAAATGAGGTTCATCGCATAACTCTAGCCCTCAATTGAGTTCTGAAGGTAATAACTTCGAATACGAAGAGCTTTCAATGAACATTATCACCCGCATTCTTGATAAGTGTACTCATGTTATTAACACTATTGTCATTCTAATCCCCTGCAATATACGTCATTCGTTATTATATATTTCCTTCAATTTATGACGTCGTTTTGTGTTCTCGAAGAGACCTGCCTTCAGTTCACGGTCTAGCTGGCCTCGTGCCTACCAATAGGGCTATTTTTATTATATATGTTAGAAAGACCTCTTCGGCTCTCACTATTCCTAGCTTCTCTCTCTTCCTGTCATAAATCTACCAAAGCCAATTATTAATAAAGAAATATAAATATAATAGATCCAGCAGTCCCTCCCCTATCTAAACCAGTTCAATTATTTCGTTTATAAATATGTGCATAGACATCAAAGTATTTTAACTGATAGAAAACGCCTTTTAGGCAATGCTTTTTATCCCTTTGCTATTTTTCGTGATACTTCACGGATGAACAAGTTTAAAAAGTTAACAAGCACACGTTAAAAAAATTGAGTATTACTTATTATTGTGGTTTAGGTAGTCAATACCGTCTACAATAAAACGAGTTTAATGTTTCATAGACTCCTATTTGTACATTAGTAATAATAATAATAATAGAAGAAGCACAGCAAGGGGTACATTTTGATACAACAAAAATTGTGCGAAAATTTTTAAATTCCTCTTAACATGTCACAATCACAAACTCCATATCGGTTGGATTTTCCCCCGATGTGGATTTTATTCCAGTTTTTACTGAGTATAAACCTCCCCATAATAATAATAATAATAATAAACTTGCTCCATCTCAAGTTTACCGTTGTGTTAAAATATCTTAATACTTTTTTTTATATTTTTTGTTATGTTTCAAATTAATAATTCAAAGTAGTAGGTAATAGTTGGGTTTCGGCTAATAAATATAGTAATACCCAACTATTACCTACTACTTTGAATTATTATAATAACGGCTAACAATACAATTGATTGCTTTCAAATTAATACTTCAATTACTTGAAGGTGAGGCATTCGAGAGGATTTCATTTCTTTTTTTTAAACAGGGCTTGGTTTCTCCTAGACATGAAGAGTTTGGAACCAGATTCTCACCGATTAGCATTTGTAACATAGAGTAGTCGTTAATTTTATATAATAACTAGCCGACCCGACAGACGTCCTGCATGATATTTCAAGTGATTAGGAATTAAACAAAGTATGAAATAAAAAACAAATAATATAATAATTTCATTATTCTTTATTTTGAAATAACATCAATTTTTCTAAAGACAATTCGTTATAATCAATAATGTTCATATTGGAAAGAATTGTTGAGGATATCAATATTTCTATGCAAATTACTTGCTTCACACATTGTTATACGAAAAAAATGTTTAAAACAAAAGCTACTTTTAAACACAAAATCATCTTTTGTTATGTCCCTTATAACCCCCGCTCCCGTTCAAACCTAAAAAAGTTAATAATCATGGTTTATAATCATGGAAGAATTAATGCTAATTCACTTACCGAGTTTTGTTAAGTTCGGTTCAATCGTTAGTGCCCAATAAAATTGTTGGCTCCCACTTTAATTTTTAAGTGTTTATCTCGTTTATACTTTGTTATACGACAAAAGTGAATATAACAAAAGTTACTCGAAATAACAAAGTAAACAACTTTTACCCTGTGGATATTTGTCGAAAAACCAATAGGAAACGAAATATCGCTATTTTTAATTTTAGCACCTCCCGGGCTGATTTGTGAATCTAAACCATCCAGGGCGTAGCCCAAACGCATACAAAAAAATTATTCGAATCGGTCCAACCGTTTAGGAGGTGTTCAGTGGCATACACACGTACAGCAGAATTATATATATGAAGTTAGTAACTAATATAGTAATCAGTAATATGATAACGCATCCCAATTAGCCATAGTAGCAAAACGTGGACGGTAATACATAATATTAATAATTCGGATGTAGATAAAGAAATGGCTGTGACATGGCTTAAGCCGGGAGAACTATTCTCAGAAGCCGAAGGGTTTATAATAGCCATTGTTGTTTCTACTCGAGCTTATAGACGCCACATAATGAAATACAATAGTGTCTCCGAGAAGTGTAGGATGTGCAATAAAACATACGAGTCGATTCAGCATATTAATGCAGATTGCGAAACATTGGCAGGTGCAGGATATTTGCAGTGACATAATAATGTGGTAAAAATATTCACCAGGGGATTGCTACTAAATTCGGCATTCTGGATAGTGAGATCCCTTACTATCGTAATATCCCTCAAAAATTGTTAGACAAGGATTATGTAAAAATGTATTGGGATTATGCGATGTTGACGGATCATACTTTCCATCATAATTAGCCTGATATTCTCGTCATTGACAAGGGGAAAAATCAGCTGACATGATTAACATCGCTGTCCCAAATGATGAGAATATCTGTAAGTCTTTCGCCGAGAAAATTAGAAAGTACTAGGATTTGGCTGTCGAAATAAGAGCCCCTTTACAAGCTAGATTCTGTCACTGTCACTGTAGTTGTGACATCATCAAAATATTTCACATAACCTGAGCGATTAATAAGATTGTTAAAAAGCAGTTTTGTAAGAGACTGCATGAGTTACCCGTAAGTTTTAAATTCCCGTTAAAAAAAATAAAACAATAAATTCATATAGCGGTTAGTTACGACCCTCGATATCATTAAATCCAGTTAAACCTGAGAGTTAAATAACCAAAAAATAAATATAATGATAGTAATTCATTGAATTTATGTGTATTAAATAACTTTTATTTGTTTCAGGTGAGCTATAGAATGAAACCAGTTTTTAGCTTAGTCATTTTATTCGAAGTGAGTAATGTTTATAGTATTATTCGTATAGCACATATGCATTACATTGTCTATACTAGTTATTGTGTTTATTTTAATGACAATATAATTGATTATTGCGCTGTTAGACTCTTAATTGGATTAGTTGTTTTTGTTTACGGACGTCTCCCTGAATTATTATTTTCTTGTTTATCTAAAATTCGTCCTTCGTTATAATAATTCCCTTTGTAAATCAGCACAAGGATTTGAAACTTGTTGTTCCTTGTTTCCCTCAATTGCATTCAGCTCTCATCTTTCTTTTGCTAAAAGAAAAAAAAAAAAAAACTTACTTTTGAGGGATTGGTCAGGTTAACGAGATAATTTACCGTCAGCCAGATTTTTCTGGCCAATGGTCATCCCACGATATGTATACCGGTTCTCATACGATCACCGGCGTTAAGCAACGTTGGGCGTGAATAACGCTAGGATGGGTGACCACTTGGGAATACCAGGTGTTATTCTTGTAAGGAGGAGTGACAAAGGCTACTGTGCGAGAGGTTCCAAGATCAAAGTCCTAGAACTGTAAATTTTAGATTTGCCTGGTTTACCCAGGAGTTGACGAAAATTAATTTGAATTCTACGTATATATATATATATATATATATATATATATATATATATTCATTGTAGTCTATTATTAAATATTCTATTTCTACTTTTCATCATTTAATGTTGTGTATAACAATGGTCTTATTTATATATAGAGTTATGTTTAATATATATATATATATATATATATATATATATATATATATATATATAAATTAAACTTAACTCGAATATATAACTAAGAAAATTTTTTTATACAAATGAATGAAAAAATTTTTATACAATACATTTAATGATGAAAAATAAAAATATTTATTAATTAATATAAATTTATTAATTTACCCATAATAGTTATTCCAATAACTTATTTTCTGGTATAACACTTCTGCAAATTTCCTGAGTGCTTTACTGCACTTATAGAATAAAATTCTATCCTCAGCAGACCATCGGTTTGTTATTTTCATAAATGATTCTTTTAAAAGGTATCTTTCATTTGAAAGCAGCGTACAGTCATGTATGAGATGGGTGTAAGTCTGTTCAGTAGTAAAATCGCATGTGCATATTGGGTTATTAATCAGTTTAAATCTGATTAAGTACTCACTAAGTGTGCCATGTCCTGTTAATAAGTGTGTTGTGTAAAAGGGAGTAGGTAACGCTTTTTTTTTCGTCTTCTCCTGGGTAGGGTCGATGCAATTTGAAGAAATTTTTCGAAAATGGCGTAACGAGTACAACCTCAATAGGAGGTTTCCCTTCAGGGAAATCTGCTAAAAGTCGCTTCAAAGGGAAATGGAGGTGCTAATTATTGTAAGCATGCTTCTCCCCTTGCGACTGTGACTGACAGCCAATTTCTGAGTACGACAGAAAGAAAAAAAAACAGCCCTATTTCTCCCCTTTTTGTATAATATAAAACTTGCATATTTCATGAGGCACCCTTCTGCTATGTTGTCGTTATTGCTAACGAAAATCGGAATAAAAACAGTCATTGATTTGAATTTAAATGATGTGTTTTATTTTAAATATTAATTTGAATTAATTTGTTTCCTTATGCAAAATCTGTGAAAATACTTGAATTCATGAATTCTCATTCATAATCAAAAGGTATAATTTTCGAAAGGAATTATATGAAACTACAAATAATATATAACTAAAGTTTTTGTGTATTAGTTAAATAGGATTGATACCTTTACATGATTAGCTTTCATGGCTGTTATATTTTCATTTACATATATTAGCAGATTTCCCTTAAGGGAAATCAGCTATTGAGGTCGTACTCATGACGCGATTTTCGAAACATTTCTTAAAACGTCCATCTATCCTACCCAGGAGATGGCGAAAATTAGGTTCAAAGTTAATATGTATTTGTCTATTAACACTAGCGGTCGTAGTTTTTGTTTGATCGTTCCCAAACTCTATATTTAATCGTTTTATGAAAAAAGAACGATCTAGAACGAAAGAAAGAAAGAGATTGGACCAGTGGGAGGGGGGGGGCGTTTAGAGGAGGGTATTTTCGATAATTCGAAATATCTCCGTTACTATACGTCTGATCGAAAAATTGTATAGAACCAATCTTATTCACAATTAAATGTTTTATAAATATTATTATGTACATATTTTCTCTATTAAGAATATTAATGGAGATATTTTTATTTTGAAGTTTTCGGCCTTCATTAGACCCCCCACTCCTACTCAAATCATATTTACAATGAGCTTTTATATTATGAACCATTTTTTTTAAGCCTAAATACCAAATATTGTTCTCATTCAACTTTTACGCTTTGAGATAAATCCAAATACATGACGCACGTGGGAAATCTGCTTAGTTAACGCAGCCATTTTTACCCCTCTTAGAACAGAATCGAAGTCATATATTATATTATTCCTCAAGGAAGTTAATGTATTGTGTATAATTCACGCGAATTGTTAAGCTAATTTCTTTTGGTGTATGAAAATATTTAATTTGGTGACCATTGTCCGTAGTGTCTTAATCCTTGAAGTTAGGAAATATTCATGGAGAAATTCTTGTTGCTTGTTGAAACGGGAGGTATTACTTAGTATTATTTTAGGTTTGGGGGAGAGTATTTACAGGTTTCTCTCCCATATTCGAGCCTTCTTGGTAATTGGGGTTTTTCTCAATTTTTGATGAATATGTTTTTTGCTTTCCTGATAATTTATAGGTTCTGTGAAAAAAATTTAACTGAAGTACAAAGAAAATGTAATGTATATTGAGATGACAAAGAAAATAAATTATAGGGATTTGTGTGTGCATGTATGCTGGTTAGAGTATAGGATTCGTAAATGAACTACAGCCTTATAAGATATATTTGTATACAATGTTTCTTCCTGTTTTATTTTAACATTTAATTATTTTAGGGTAGCCTTGTATTTGTTTCTGAAGCATTATTTTCTCTTGTTTTGTAATTTATTTATAATATACACGATTTATGTTTTTAAAAAAAAGATAGATTAGTTAATAGCCTTATTGCTGATTTAAATACCAGAAAGATATATTTCCTCAAACAATAAAAACAAAAAATAAACCCGCATTATGTAAGCCGAAGGGTTAGAAAACATATTTATGGCTTTACTCATTAGAAATGTTTCCTTCTTGGACTTGTTTGCCTTTCTTCAAACATTGTGGTTGAGCTTTTATTTTTATTCGTCGAGGAAATGTTAAACTGACTGCCTTGAAAAAGAGAACCCGACAAACCACCTGCCCCATATACAATTTTGACCAGCAAAACACAGCGGGACCCCTTGCCATTTTTTGCCGGAGCTGCAGTTTGCCCAACTCGTGTCGTGCTTTTTATTAACCTCAATACCGTCGTATGAACCTCTTTTGTTCTCTGGTAAACTTTATTTGTATTGTTTCTAAATTTATATATAATATAATTTTTGGTTAAGGACTCCAAGATTTTAGAGGGAAGATTTTTAGCTTTTGGCGAGACTTGCTTTTAAGTGGTTTATGTCTGATGTCCCAAAACCATCTATGATTAGCTGTCCTTTTATTCTCATATTATACCCGACGAAATTTACTGTCTCCATGCTATGTGTAAATGAGGAATGAAATCCTCGCATATTCACTAGCTGCCAATTCGCCTACATTCCCATGGCGTTTAAATATCGGCCTTCGTCCTGTACTAGGATTAAAAGCTATTTCCTTATCCTCTGGCGGGCTAGATTTATAACCTCCCAATATTATTTAGTATCGAAAAAGATTTTTGGATTACTTTTAACTATGTCATTAGCAAACGAATAAAAATAGGTTTGAAAGACACATAAGAGACACCATATGATTTAAAAGCTGTGCTGTAAAACCTCACTTTACATATTTTTGTTCTCCCTCCCCCCTATCTCACGGAAAGTAACTAAAAAGTCCTGTGGACTCAGTAAACTAACCACAGCTACCTCGTGTTGGATCATGATACTCTGGTGATCACATTCCACCACCTATTCCCTAATGCTCTTGTAGTAAGAAGCTGTAGATGAGACATTTAATGTGAAAATCAGATGATTAGAAGTGGGGCTTTTTAAAGGGTGAATAAAAAAAAATAAATAAAGTATCTCGCTTAATATTGGAGTGAGAAACCACGTTTCAGGCAATTGTTATAGATAGTTAAATTTTTAACAAGATTGGTTAAATAAACATTTTCCACCCGACTTATATTGGCTGATATGTTTTGAATTTTTATTTTTCTAAAGGCTTCCTCTTCTCATTGATGATTTCAGCCAATACCGAATGTAATTAAACTTTTCTTGGCATGCTACCTTATTGTTAATAAGACGTGAGTAGGAACGGGGATTTTCTATAGGCTGAAAACTAAATATCTCGAAGAACTTTCAGGAATGGAAAATATCAATAGATGAATATTTATAGGTACTTAAATGTGCAACAAGATTGCATTTTATGTTCTGACTCATAATTACGGATCTTTCAAATCTTAAATCTCCCCTCGTAGAATTGATGGACATTTGAAGAATTTTTTTCAATAACAACAGCACAGGTTTCCTCGTTTCCTTGAACGTAAATCTGCTGAAATCACTCCTTTGATTTAAAAAATAATAATAAATAAAAATCCCCACAAACGCATTATAGAAGCGGAAAGAAAACCCTTATGTCGGATGAAATGACAACTTTGGTGCATGATTAATCGAGATAATCAAGGGTCGCTCTCAATAAAGAGGTAGGGCTTCGAAAAGGTTCCCAGTAGTGCCTAGCTTAAAATTCAAATTTTAGAAATTATACTTTTTTTATTTATCAGTTCAATACTTCATTAAATTTAAAGTATATCACCTTTAAATATCATCAAGTTGTAATTTACCTTTACACATATTCTTAAACTATTTTGTTGGATTGTGAAAAGTCTATTTTCTCAGCCAATAATTTTTCAGTATACACTTTTGTTATTAAAACCCTTCTTAAAAAAACATTTATATTAGCATTTTGCAGTTTTCTTTCTCATTTTTATCAGGCTCAATGAACATTTCAATTTAATCTGTTTACCTGGATATTCATTGTATATTTTCTAAAGATTGACTAAGGCTAGAACATTACTTTTTTATGAGTGCTCTTAAACTATTGATTTGAATAATGTCTTTCACTTTATGCACCGTAAAGTAGTCGAGTAGAGAATTGTATAGGCAATCCATTAGATTTAATTGTTGTAACAGTGTCATTATGAACTAATAATGTTTTATTCGAAATAATTTTAGATTGACCACATTGGACTTTACTTACTAGTATCCGATATGACCTACTACTCACAATATCCCGTAATTTGTATGTACCTAGTATTGTATTTATTTATAATTCATGATATTTCCTCATTTATCGTGCTCCTCTATACCTAATTGAAGAACATTGTTCTAATACACAATGGGAGTTATTATTGGCCCATTGATAGGAATATCTCATCCAAAAGTTGTTCCATTGATAGAGTAGGTTTCATTGAAGAGAATGCACCAAGGCAACTTGCCAGGGCGGCCGAGTCTTGCGAAGAACGGGTTTCTCCCGGTTTTGAACTTTTTATATAGAGCCAAGGACTTGCGTTCCACATTTTTAGTTATTTATAAAACTCTTTCCACTATCTAATTAAATTCAAATTTTACTAATATTTATATTTTAGGATACATTTTTGCTCTCAAGTATTTATCTAGTCTTGTACTAGTATTACTGTTAGTTTTATTTCCTTATATTTCACATTTTCAAAGTTTTACTATGATTTCAATGCATTTGGTTGTCCTACATTGAACTTTGAGCCTAATACCTAATCAATAACAAAATTGAATCCTGTATTTTACTATTTTCGAAATTCTTGAACCCCTGAAATGCTATATTCCTCACTCTTATTCCGAATTCATTAAATTTACCCATTTAAATTGTGAATGCAAGTTTATTTTTTAATTCCATTTTCTGCTAGGATCGCTAATTAAAACAGGTTATCAGTAGGCTGATACCCTTTTCTAGCCACATTTTTTTCAGCTCTATACGCTATGGAAGTTTTATTTTTATATCATATTTGTCAAGTAAAACCGGAGAATAAATCCAAAATCCATTTTACCTCAACTCATCAATCAACAAGGCAAATTGTCTCTTCTTCGAATCCTGTAGCTGTTATGTTCAATGTTATTTCATGCATTAATGACATTTCGCTTCTCGATGGCTCAGGACACGATTTTCTAACTTGTTGCCTGGAATACTTGAAAGTGAATATGTAGCAACTAGGCAGTGCCTTGGATAAATCATGTTTTATGGGATCTATGTTGCTTTATAGTTTCTAGAAGGATATCAACGGAGAACATAAAGTCGAAGACTATATTAGATCAACATGATCGCAGGTTGTAGTCATTACCTTGTAGGTACCATCCTTTATCTCAAATAATTATTTATATAATGTCTGGTGGTAATAATCACATGAAATTTTGCGATGGGTATCTCTACGCGAATTTACTTTATTTGACTATAATTCTATTTAAAATAATCACATTTGTTTGTGTATATTGATAAACACCACGCTATAAGCAAACCACGCAAAACAATACTCGGTCTACGGAACTTGAAATTGGTTTTCTAATTAAGATTAATACTGTATTTTTTTCCCAACAGAATTATATAATACTTATCATCTTAAACACTGCTTTTATCTTTTCTATAAAAATTGTTTTGTTGGGTTGTGAATTTTTATTTTCTATATCCACTTTTCGTTTCTTACCACGCCATCCGCTTTTTGACCAGAGTTTATTAATTACTTACAATATACATTTTGGAATATTATTTGTATGAGTCAGATGAGACCTATTGATTGAAGCTGGTCGGTGTGGCATCAAAGACCTGTAGTGTTTAATGAATTATCTCGGGTCACGGGTTCCTGGCGAAGCTGTCAAGCTCTCTCCAGACGAGAAAGTAGAGACTTTGCTCTATGGATCTCTTTCACTCACAGATTGTACTCCTCAATATGGACTACTTTTTTTCTGCTTCCAAGTACGGTCAACTCCTATTTTTAGAAATTTGTGGCATTTCTTTTCATTGTTTAGGATATCTGTTTATATTTAGAAGATAAATATCAATAAGCGTGCCAGGGATGACAAAAGTAAGGTCCTACAATTCCATACATCCTAGTGAGGATGTCAATACATCTTCCTCAGGAAGCCAAAACAGTTAAAAATAGCCTCAGGTGATGTCTCTGACAAGGGGGAAATCTATTTCACCGCCAGAACACGGAAGTGGCGCTTGTAGATTAGGGGGAGAACCCACTCTCGGGATCACATACGATTTTGACTCACATCCTCACCGTCCACAGACAGGTTGGCCGCGGGTCTCATGGTATTTAAAAATTTCATATAAACCTAAAAATCATGTTCGTTAAAAGCTGAAATTTGACCAGGAGGAGTGGAGGTTTAAAAATTTCCGTCGCCCAGGGCCTAATCATCAAAAAATGTTATATAACCAGTCTTGTTGAAAAATGAATGTTCCGCAATTGTTGTTCTATACATTATTTTCGATCTCGGAATATTAACAACAACAAATGCATTTTTGGGTTTTCTATCTTCTAGTAAACCCATTCCTACCCATGTGATTTTTACTTAAAGTTGCAGAATCACTTAACATCTCAAGGGGATAAATAGAGTTTAGATTGTTAGGAGACATCTTTGGCCTGGTAAGCTCCATCAAACATGAATCAAAGAGCCAGGGGAAAGAAAAAAATTTACATATAAAATATATATTGAAATAATTAAAAAAAAAAAAAACATATAATTTCTTATCAGTACGTACCGTATTTCATTTAATTTAACAAATTTAAAAATTAAATATTTTACATGTCTGATTTATTCTCAATATCTAATCGTTTGATGGAAAGAAATTACTATACATCTGTCGCATATTTATTATAGTTCATTTTATACAATTTCCTTATGTGAATTCCCGACTTTCTCATGCGTATTTCCTAGTAATTACTTAATCCGTTAAAGCCAGTTAGTCGGTGGATGGGAATTTCTCATAGCTTAGGAAGTTTAATGGGAAAAAAAAGTTGCGTAAAGAGCAGTTCATTTCTTGTTTTAAGAATTAATTTGTGAGCCTTTTTAATAAAAGTGGATATTACTAGCTCAAATTTATTGTAGAGAAATGCAATTTATTTAATGTTTCAAACATTTTTTCGGTACTGAGTTACTAAGGAGAGAAAAGGAAAAAAAAACCATTTTCTTTTTATAACCGGTTGACGTGTGAAGTGGGTTATGCTTATGTTAGTTATATTAATCAAGAACTAACTAATTACATGTTTTACATTTCATAATTACTCAACATGTTTCTTGCTTTCTATTTACGGTAGTTTCAAGTCTAGTAATGAGGCCCAAAACAGTGTGGTGTTTCTGAGTAAAATACTGATTTTTTTGGGTGGAGCGTTGGAAGGAAATGAAGTATTTTTTAATTCTTGATTATATGGTAAATGATTGATGTAACAAATGTTATTATAAACAGAACATGTTTTTTTTCTTTTTCCAAAGGTTGCCTTGTATCGGCAATTAAAATCTAACATTGATTACGAAATTATTTCTGGGGTTTTGCGACGACACTGTTTGGGTGAGACAAATTTATTATTAATGTAAGTTAACTTTATATTTAGTTGCATCTAATACTATTTTATATTTAGTTTTGAATGCTCCCCATTCTTAGGGTTGAAGAATGGGTAACCTCAATTATGTATACACGAATTATACAAAATTATGTTTTAGCAATAATTAGCTCACATGCCCATTTCTGTTCATTTTGCAAACGTATGTTTATGGCCTATCGTGTATTTTTTAATGAGGATTAGTCTTGAGCATACTTTTGATGGTTTATTAAAGAGATTGGATGTTCTGCCAGGTGGTAAATAGGAGCATGATCAGTTTTCGATTTCCCTAGATAATCTAGTTCTAGCTGCAATGACATCAACACCCACTTGCGAATAGTGCAGTCCAACTGTATAATGAGCTTTTACTTCATTGGAATGATAGTTAATGAAGTCGTTATCTTCAGGGTTTCATATGATAATTGTATATTCTAAGAGAGAGATATATTCTAAAGATATATGAAAACAAAAATACCCGACGCCTAAATAAGTTCATAATTGGCACCAAAAATATTTATCGTGGGTTTAATAAGAATTCTGAAACACTTAGGATGAATTTATTTATGGGCTTTAAAAATTTCTATTATTGTTAAATATATATATATATTTTTTTTTAGCAGATTTCCCTTTACGGAAATCAGGTGAGGGTTTACTCATGACGGGTTGTTCGCAATTTTTTTTCAAATGTGATATTAGGATTTCTTTGTTTTCAGCCTTCAATAAATCCCCAGTCCTACTCATGTCATATTAATTATAAACTGTTATATTCTGAACCAAATCATTCTAAGCTTAAATAATAAATATTGTTTTCAGGAGACCTTTTTTATGCGAGATACGTACAAATTTGTTGTGTGTTGACGCCATCAATTGCGATTTTAAGCCTTTTCATTTGATCTATACTATGCTCAATATTTCACCATTTACACTTAACACATATTTGTTATTGGCTGAAATTGAACCTGGAATATTGGGGGTTTAGAGGGGGGAATTCGAAAATTCAAAATATCTCCCTTACAATGAGTCAGATCATGAAATGTTAGAGAAGCAACCTATTGATGGTCTAGGCAGATGGTTCTATGCATTTCTTCATAACTCTAGTATTAAGCGTGTTATGCCAACTTTCTCGTGTTAGTAGTAGTAGTAGTAGGGGGAGGCCCCCACAGTTACTCATTGGTTATTCGCACAGAAATAAGAAATAGAGAGTATGTTGTCGTAAAGGTGTTGTACAGGCACGTGGAAAATCTGCTTTGTTTACGCAGCATGACGGACTCTTTTTTTTTTTCTTTTTTCAAAGATAGTCGTTGAAGTGAATGATTTTGGATAATTGACAGAAGTGCCCGATATAACTCATAAATAATGGGTTTGAATATGTGGCTCAGGTCCAATTGACACCATGTCCTAGCTCACTTAAATAATTTTTTATTATTCAAATAATTTCGTGTCCATGAACTAATGTATGTATCGATAGTTTATTCTGTCTATAAGACTAATTTTCAAAATGAACAGGATGCAGGTCCTGACAGTATATTTTTAAAGAGAAAGGTTGGTAATACTGTAATAAACAAAGTGATGATAATTCGCCGTGCTCAAATTTATATTCTATAGATTGTTCTAATTTTTTTTGGAGATGCCAAACTAAACACATCAGTTGATTGGAATCTCTTATTGAAAATGTTTCGATTTCTGGTTTGTTCGACGAAAATATTTCATTTTTTTTATTAAGGGAGGTGGATGTCCCTCACTGTATTTGGCTAAATCCTTGATCCAATTAATTAACATTTTATCCATACCGACTTTATAGAGGCAGTTTTTGTTCCACCTTTCTTCATATTTAAAGTCCTAGCTAATTTTTCCTAATGAGTAATCGCTCTCTGTAAGTAAATTCTTCTACCCAGCATTGTATTTTATCACTATGTTATCATTTCTTTGATAATTATTAATATATTATGCATTTATTAATTTCAGCAAAATAAAACATTTATTTATTATTACTTGTGCTTTTCGACTTTGGCGAGTTACTTTCCTTCGTTAAAAGTCTAAGCTTATGCAAAATCTTGCTGTTGTCTTTTTTGAGGTTATTCGTGTGGTCTAATGACGTGAATTAAGCAATACAAATATATTTCCCGTTAAGTTCATATAATTCAAATAAAACCTTTATTTGTATTTACACAAGAAATACCGTACTTGAAAATATAATATTTTTTTTTGTTTCCGTACTTCCAGTACAAATTCAGCTTTCTGCTGAGAACTTGCGTGTATATTGTAATTATTTCGTGGGGTAAGATCTGAACATTAATTTCCGGTTTATCGTTAGACAGGTAATCCTGCTTCCCCAATTCTCTTCCATTCTTTCCTTCTTTCAGCAACTCTGTGCCTTGTTGCCCCGCCATATGTTGTCCTCATCTTTAAGTCCCATCGAGTTGGTGGTCTTCCTCACTTCCTCTTGTACTAGTTGATAAGATTTCTCGATCATTTATCTTTATCCTCCCTCACCAAGTGTCCTCTCCTTGTCCATTTTCTCTTATTGATGATCCACGCTGTGTCAGGGAATACAGTCTTATCCACTTCCTTGACTTTTTCTTTCTTAGAGCAGTGTAGAAAGTAGCGTTCCAGTCCTCTCAATAAAACTCTAAGTTTCCTAATTGTGGGCTTAGCCGATTCCCTATTAAATGGACCAAACTCAATATTTAATCGTTTTATGTAAAAATAAAGATCAAGTACGTTAATGGCCGAAATCTGACCAGTGGGAGGGATGGGTTTAAAGGGGGAATTTTGTGAATTTGAAATATTTCCGTCGGATTGCAAAATGTTAAAGGAAGAATCTTATTGCAAATATAATTTCCTATAAATGAAGTGATATACATATTTTCTCTATCAATAATATTAACGGAGATATTTGGATTATTTAGTTTTCAGCCTTCAGTAAACTCCCACTCCTACTCATGTCATATTAACAATCTACTGTTAGATCATGGACCACTTGATCCGAAGCTTAAATACTAAATATTGTTGTCAAGGGGCCTTCATTAGGTAAGGTACAAATGAATTACACTTTAATTTAAATATTCCGTTAAAATCAACTTTGTCCTAGGTTAGCACTGGAGCGAAAGCTCTCGTTTGCGCACGCCTAGCTGAAGAGATCCGAAAGATCGAAACGAAGTCATCCCAAACATATCACTGCACTGAAAGTGCATCCCGAAACATAACTGTAACAGTTAAGTTTCAGTGTTAGAAGAGCGATGAGTCACTTTATGACGAAAACGATCACTACCAAAGTCCCACTTCTAACACTGAAACTTAACTGTTACGGGTATTTTTCGGGATGCACTTTCAGTGTAGTGATATGTTTGGGATGACTTCGTTTCGATCTTTCGGATCTCTTCAGCTAGGCGTGCGCAAACGTGAGCTTTCGCTCCAGTGCTAACCTAGGACAAAGTTGAGTTTAACGGAATATTTAAATTAAAGTGTATTCCAACACTCTTCGGATACGGCTGTGAAGCCAAGTTCGTTCGACACACGTTCTTTTGACAAACGTCTTTAGACAGACGTCGTTTGAACAGCATATCCTTACAAATGAATTCGTTGCACGAGGACGTCATATCAATTAAGAATTTTCCTTCTGTACTCGAAAATATTTATTTCATCTATTTTTTTCGTTCTTGTTTCAAAAATGTTTATTTGAATTCTACCATACTCGATATTTAACCGTTTCAGTCGACACTAAAGATCATATTTGTAATTGGCAGAAACCGGGCCTGGAATAGTGGGGGTATAGAGGGGGTGGATAATTAATCCCTTACTTTCTTTTACATCTAAAAAGAAACCTAATGTTGTGCTTGGAACTTAAGTCATGCTGTTGAGATGAAGACTCGTTGACGGTATCTGCGGTTCGTCAGCCTTCTGAGGTTTCGTAATGCCTGCTGAGTGTGTGCCGGGGGATCAAATATCCCGGAAATGTAATATATTCGGCAAGACTAATATCTGCCTATGGCATAACTATGTGAAAGTATCAGTGACTGGAGTCAATTCACAGGTATACTCCCCGCACCTACCGCACTACTCTCACGGGTCTACATCGCTCCTGGGAACCTGTTATTTAGGCAATACTGTTAACAGCTATTTGTAGTAACTGTTTTACTCATCCTATAGACCCGCTATAATTTTTCCAGGGCTCCATTGTCATTACGGCAGGAACCAAATTGACTATATGAATAATTTGTTTCCTTTTATAGAAGGTGTACAGTCGATTTGTATATTAATAACGTTTAATAGTTACAATTTATTTTTCCAATTGTTGGAATGACACACTGGTGATCTTATCTCGCTTTCTTTTCTCTGTTTCTCCCGTAGTAAGAAGCCTATGTAAACGGGATTTAAAATGGATGGTTAACATGAGATATTCAGTGATTAAGTTACTCTAAGTAAAAAGCCCGCCACGCAGGGGCTGCGTTAACTAAGCAGATTTCCCACATGCGACACGTATTTGCATTTATCTTAAAAAGTAAAAGCTCAATGAGTACAATATTTGGTATTTAGTCTTCAAATAAAGTGTTTGGGTGAGTGTAACTGATGGCTGTAAACTAAAACATGCAAATATCTCAGTTAATATTAAAGTTAAAGCATAAATGTATATAACAACATTTATAGAACATTATATTTGCAATAAGATAAATTCTATACAATTTTTCGATCCGACTCATAATAAAGGAGATATTTTGAAACTTCAAAATTCTCCCCCTCTAACCGGCCATTAACGAACTTGATCTTTCTTTTCACATGAAACGATTATATATATCAAGTTTGACAACAATAAGACAAACATTGCGACCGCTAGCGCCGTAGCAGATATATATATATATATATATATATATATATATATATATATGTGTGTGTGTGTGTGTGTGTGTGTATGTGTAGTATTTGCAGGCTACACCTGGTAATTGATCTTGAGTACAGGTAAACCTGATTTTGACGGGACCGTACAAGGGAATAAGATGGTCACAAGTGGTTTTCCATTGCCTTCTGCATCAGACCATCCACATGGATCCACAAAGACATCATGTGGAAAATTCTATTCAAGGCCAAAGTTGTTAGATAGCCATCCCTCCGTAGCCTGTAGCCTGCATAATCTGACTAATGATTGGGATTAGCTTGTATGAGTATGCAGACTACAACTTTAACCTACCATCCTACATATATATATGGGTGTGTGTGTGTCTGTGCGTGCGTGTGTTTATATAAATCATCGTGTAGGAAATATAATTGAGAGATGGTAAAATTGTATGACTGTACGTCTGTATTTATAACCTTTCATTTTTTCCTTCTGCTAATTGTGACAGTTTGGTATCTCAAGACACAATCTAAGTATGTGTACTTGCTCTTAGTCCTTCTGAGTAATTACAGTAACTGTTAATAGCGTTTTACCTCTTTTTAAATTGGGTGGCATTATTAACTAAAAAAAGAACTAATTTGTTTTATAATTACTTTCTTCCGCGTTGAATCTAACGGTGTATCGCCTGTATAAACGTTAATTATTCTCTTTAATTACCAACGAGTATTATAAGGCATGAAAGCCAGCACAACGCTGGGGTATTTTTTCTCGATCTTTTTTTTTTTCTTACGCAGTATTTTTGTTTATTTATATTTTAATAATTGTCGATTCATTTATCCAATCTAACCAGATTAGTTACATTTGGACTAAGGTTTTCTTCTTTAGTGAGTACATCACTGAATAAATTCCAATAAACGCAGGATAATCTAATCAAATGAAAGTCTTAATTTAATCATTTAACGTATTAAATGATGAAGGGCAATCTGATATGTATGCAGTCTTTTAGCTAGCTATGTTTGATTTCTGTATTCTGTACTTATTAATTCATATGTGATGATTATTTTCAGCTGGGTAAAAAGTCCGTCCAAAGGGGCTGCGTAAACTAAGCGGGTTTCCCACATGTTGGAGCGACACACCTGATCTTATCTAACCATATATTTTCAATTCACAAAAGAAAAATCTGGTGAATAGAAGTTTGCAGACAGTAAAATCTTAATTGATGACGCTAACGTTTTTCTTGTATCTCAAATAATAAAGGTCCTTTGAAAACAATATCTGGTATTTAGCTTGGAATAAGCCTTTTCATGATATATTCTCTTATTTGCAGTAACAATAGTTGAACTTCATCTTTAGTTTTACATAAACAAAAATTGGTGCCGATAGTGTTGTAACAGACACACACACACACACACACACACACACACACACACACACACACACACACACACACACACACACACACACACACACACACATACACACACACACACACACACACACACACACATATATATATATATATATATATATATATATATATATATATATATATATATAACATTGAACGGAGTTCATTTTCATCATCTCCTAGGTATGATCGATGGACATGAGTGGAATTTTTCGAAAATTGCCTCATGAGTTCGACCACAATAGCTGATTTCTTTCTTAAGGGAAATCTGTTAACACATTGCACATCTCATTATTTCTTTAAGGTTTTATTATCGTCGCATTGCTTTTAATAGAGTATCAAGGTTTTTTTCTTTTCTACCGTTTGATATCAAACCAAAGAAACATGGAAGTTATCAAAAGTTTAGAGAGAAGAGAAAGAAAATTCCTTTAATTTTTCGGTTGTTAAAGTATATAAATATATTTTACCTTCCAACATTGTTGGTTTACTTAATTAACTTCAATAATTCATATATTTTTTTTTCATAACAGAAATTAAAATTCCACTCACGACAAATTGTTTAAGCCATACCTGAGCAATTTACGGACTGAACACGTCTGAACGTGTATCGACTGGCCCATAAAGATTTTTGCGCATGTGACAAACTAACTATACTAACTTACAGACACCTACTTTATGACTGCTCATTACTGATTACCGCTAGACAAGCTCTTAGGCTGAATATACAACTTTGGCCTTTATACGAATAAACTTGGTTATCTAAATATTTTAAAGAACTTGACCAATTTGCTAGGAAAATTAATTTCTCAAACTTTATCTGATCTCCATTTTCTATGTCGTTATTATTAATGTCACTATAATTATGTTATTTGTTTAGTTATCTATTGTTTCATTTATTGATTTTTATACTGTATTTAATTTATTTTAATAATTCTAGATTTTAGTTTCTCCACCCCTTACCTTTAAGCATATCTACACAAGGTATAAAGAAATAGAAGAATACCAAGGGTCATTTCAAGTTTATTAGGGGGATGATGTAGAAATGACACAATGCAGTGGATGCAAACATAGAATAAATAAATAAACTTTTGTTTTCCCGGGTTATTGGAGAAGGAAAAACAAAAATTTTTCTTGTTGCTGCTGTCTAATGATTCATCATTATTAAACATTAGATCACTTCTTATTACTATATCTGTGTGCCTCACTTCCATTTACACGAGAGCATTTTCCTCTTGGAGGACCACCAACTTTTTATCAATACACTTTTCTTGGATTAGATAGGCTGAAAATAGAAGTTGGGCCGAGAGAGAGAAAGAAATGGTAGGAAGAATAGTGTCTATGGTTTGTCCCTCTCCTCTTTCATTTCCTTTCCTGGGAGCGGGGTATTGTGAGAACGGTCCCTCGATCTGTGGACAATAGCTCTGTCCCCCTATTTCCCTAGCTGAATTTCTTCTTCGTGCTCCTCTTATCCTCAGATACCTATCGCATTGGATAGGAAATGGAAACCCGGGGCCGACGTTATATTCTCCACGGGCTCGTCTCAATGATAGTTGTTTCTAAAGGGATCCGTTATTTTGTGCGAGGTCGATTGTCGAACCCAATATGGCGATGGGCTGAAAATACAATACCTACATCGTTCCGTTTATATAAATGAAAAGAGTTTGGAAACTGAAGAGACGTACGCTCAAAGTTTATTTTTGTATAAGCTCGAAAATTGGTTGGTCGTTTTGAGATATTAATGTTGATAGCTCTGGTAATAGGAAAAATCAAATTAAAAAAGTCCGTCACGCAGGGGGTGCGTAAACTAAGCACATTTCCCACGTGAAGTTATACAATAGAGAAATCTCCATACGAGAGCCGAACAGTTACGGCAAAGGGTCGAACTAGCTTTTTGCGGGAAACTGTCGTCCGTTATCGGCCCAAATTTAATAAAAATGCAAATATCTCGGTTAATATTCAAGATAGAGAATAAATGTATAGAACAATATTTATAGTAAATTTAATTTACAATAAGATTGGTTCTATACAATGTTTTGATCTGACGTATGGTAACGGAGATATTTCGAATTTTCGAAAATCTCCCCTCTACACCCCCCCCCTCCCACTGGTCCGATTTCAGCCGTTAACGAACTTGATCAGTCTTATTGCATAAAACGTTTAAATATCGAGTTTGGTACGACAGACAAATATATATATATATATATATTTTTGAACGGACCTCATTTTCGTCATCTCCTGGGTAGGATCGATGGACATTTGAAGAAATTTTTCGAAAATCGCGTCATGAGTACGACCTCAATAGCTGATTTCCCTTAGTGAAATCTGCTAAAAATCTAGGAATTCATTTCAGTTATATACTCATCTTCATCGTTCTTCTTGAATCTCACATCACTGTGACTACCGATTGTTCTTACGACATTGTTTGAAAGTGCCTGCATTTTTTTTCTTCAAATACTGTAGGGTTGAGAAAAAGATTTGATTACGGTAATCAATTATTTGACAAAACGAATTAAGACAATTTTGTAATGCAGTGTTTCTGGTTCAGTTATTGGACTTTCAGCAGACTACTGAATATTTGAGTTCTTGGAGACCTGTATTGGAATGATGGTGTCCTTTAAAACATTTATGTATATAACTGTATTCTTCTTCTGTTGTGGTATACAAAATTGATGGAGCATATGCATGTAGAACAGCGTCATTGTATGGTTCTCCTGTGTATTGCTTTATACATATTCTTTTTCCTACCAAAAAATGAATTCTACTACCGACTATCAGAGAGGGGATACTCGATTTTCTTTAAAACGTTGAACGCCTGGGAAGCTTTTCCAGGCTAGGAGAAGGAAGAATGTAATAATATTATTATATTAACTAATTCCTATTATTTCATCCCATTGATGAACAATATTTGCTATTAACCTAGGATTTGTTCAATTCATTTCTGCCTCGAAGTCCAGAACACCAGTAAATAAAATGTGCAGATCACCCGTTACTGCTACTCGATAGGTAATGTATAGTTAGTATATAAGCCTTTTTGGATAAAGCCGATCAAGGAATCTGAAATGGACTATTGGAAATACGTGCATTGGTTTGGCTGGAAAGTGGCATCTAGAAACTTTCCGTTACTGTTAGAAAGGAGCAAACTACTTATAGTACTCATTACTTTCCTTTTCTCTTGAAGGCCTACCAGCATCTATTGGCATCTCTCTCCCCTCCAGATCGGTCGGATATCCTGGCAGGTGTAGCAACTTGGGCAGCTGCACTCCCACGGTGATCCCCGGAACACTTGAACAACTCCTAGTTCAGATCCGTACAGCTGATCGTTGGCTGCCATTTACACCATCTTTACGGTCGCCGACGGCTAAATGTACTTTAGAAATTTGGGTACTTGTGTATTATTCCCACCACATGCTAGTTACAATGTAGATTGCGCCGCTGTTTTATGCCTGAAGTACTACGATTGCACGCAGGCTAAGGAGGTTTTCTTTAGGTTTTGTTGCGTTTGCGGTTTATTGTACGCTAGTGTTTCTTGTTTTTTCGTTTAAAATGCTTATTTGGGATTTGCCAAAAAGTGAAGAAGATGCAGTCAAATAAAATGTTTTATTGTTAAAAAGTGTGTTTTATTATATTTATCATTAGAATTCCTTATAAGGTTATAATATAGTTATAACCTCCTTTGCCGGCGAGCAATCGTAGTACTTAAAACAGCAGCGCACTCTACAATGTAACTAGGTGGGTATAATACACAAGTACCGAAATTTAGTTTCACATTTGGGTTTACTGTAGATTGGAACTTTGGAGCTCAGCTATTGAGGCTGAACCTAGAAGATGCCAGAAGCATAGCCCGTAAAGAAAGGCGCGCACACGCGTGGCATGCATACACAAGCTCACGTACAACGCATACACCTCACAATTCATTTAATGCTGTTAATAGCAGTAATTTGTATACTTCCATATCAAAGATTGCACTTAAACGATTAATGTAAACCTATGGTAAGCAAACGTCACTGTCATTTTGAGAATGGAGTAATGAGTACATTACTTTTTCAATTGTAGGAACATAGCCAATGCTCTCTCTCTCTCTCTCTCTCTCTCTCTCTCTCTCTCTCTCTCTCTCTCTCTCTCTCTCTCATTAATAACGGAATAATGTGTTACATTTACGATTGTTGTAAATTCTAGTTCTGTACCTCCCTTTTTTCATCGTAATTGATCTAAAGGCAGAGGAGAAGAGAGTTAGAGAACGACGAAATTAGGAAATGTCGAATTTCTTGGAACGTTAGATACAAAAAAAATGAATGAGGCTTTTTTTGTGTCACTAAAATATCTTTTAATTATGTCTATGACATTTCCGATCAGATGCTTTGGAATGAAGATATAGTAAATCAGTTTCAAATGAAATTGAACCATTTTTTTAAACCAGTAAATAGTCTTGTGGTGCCTACATCAGATGAGTTGTGTTCGTAAGTCAATAGGTTAAGTTAAAGCTTTGAATTGATACAGCCTTGTGCCCATGCAATATGTTTACCTTAATGGTGTTAAGACCTTATGGTGTGTGGTGGTGCATGTAGTGGTTTTCTGGGTTAAGGCGAAACTAAAAGTAATTTTTAGTGGATTGAGAAAATGAGCTTTAAGGGTCGCCAGCCTTCATCTATGTTTGAAAGAAGCCACAATGGCTACTATGGCTTCTTTCGGATTGGTTCGAGAGTATTAGGCGATCTTCAATACATATAACTATCTAGTCCTCTACTGTTATTATAATTATTCCGTTCTTCCATAGGTCAGCTACAATGGATTTTATTAAGTAAAGCGAAATTTCTGACCGTCTTCAGTTTATATTAGTCATATAATAGTATTCTTTGACAATTTGATTGTATGTAATCGTTATTGGCATTCACTTTTCAAATTTGTTAATGGCTGAAAACGGACCTAGGTATTGGGGGATAAATAATTCTTAATATCTCCGTTATCATCAGTCGGATCAAAAAATGTAATAAAGCCATATAAATATTATAATTATAAATTTCGATTTCTGTTACTTCGGTTCTTACTATGGAGGAAATACAGAATTGTCGATGAGATGACCAGTTTGTTATTTCAGAACGTGGGGAATTTTATTAGTTTACACTGCCCAGGGTGGTATACATTTTCAGGCTAAGTTTGGAGGGATATCAATCAAAATAATATCATATATATTGATTTAAGAGCACCCAAAATGCTGCTTGGGCAACATTGTTGACCTATGTATGCTTCTATCTCAAGGAAAGGTTGCCTTTTGCCTAAAAGATGAGAGAACTCCGTAAATTCTTTAATCCTGGAAAGATGTTCATCTGTGTTTCCCCCTACCTTTTGCGTGACGTAGATTAAAAACATATGAGCTGAACGATATGCCTGGAATCGAAGGGAGGAGTTTTGACACTGTTAGAGAGCCATTTCTCTCTTGAATTCATAGGCTGACTGAACTCAGCTGATGAGACTCATTAGACATTATGACAGTATCCACTTCGTACCGAGTAGCGTTGAGCACTGTTTGTTTCTTGGTTCGTTGTTTGAAGAACGATGAAGATTAATGTTGTCCAGCCCAGCAGGCAAAACAAGATTTCCTCGCTTCCTTTTAATGTTCCTTTAAGGGAATATAAATAACCGTTTTCTGCTCATTCAATCCATCATTTTAATTGGGCGCGTTTCAATACTTAGCTTGCTTGTATTTCATAGTTGCTTCGTGACTAGTACCATAAGCCCTGCTTACTATCAGGAGCCAAACCAGAACCTCAGAGTGCTGCTTACTATAAAAAGCCTTCAGAACAGAAGACCGCTCAGTGCTCTCCGCCCCTTCATTTCTTTTTTTATCAAGAGACTTCTTTTCAGAATCAGACTTATCAACGGATTAATCTGACCTTATTCTTCATCCATCAATCAGCCTAAGAGGACATCTAATACAAAATGAATAGGTCCATAGTTGTTTTCATTTATTTACTTGTTTTAAGTGGTATCTTATGGGTAAGGCAGTTGACAGTGTCGTGGCATTATCTCATAGAAAAAAATAATTTTACATAGGATTATCAGTGTTGCTTCTATTAGACATTAGCTATTGAAATAGTATTTTCAATATTCAATAAAAAAATAAATTCGTTTTATTTTCACAACGGAAGAGTTTATCTCACAGTTAAGTGTCTTTGTAGTATTACAATTAGCCAAGTGAAATATTAACTTTCTTTCTGATAGAAAGTAAGGGTATACGATCTCCTGCCCACCTTTATCAACATTATTTCATGTTATTAAAATGCTCTCTTAAATGCTTTGAAAATGTACTTACTAAATCCCATTGAGAGCAAGAATACACCGCATTGGTTCTCTGCAAGAATTATTCAGGAATAGTTAATGTAATCCCTTTTCTTCTCAGTGAGCCATATTTGTGTGGCCAGGATGTATTGAGAGAAGCCTGTGAAAGGGCTGAGGGGTGCAATTTCCTCAAGGATCGCCATTTTAATGGACTCCTTAGAGCTGCCTCATGGTCGAAATGAGGTTTTTTTTTCCCACCCTACTCTCATAGCCAGCCCTTATTGTTCCTCAGATAAACCTCTCTTGTGCTAGTTGATTAGCTATATATTTTTGTCTTACAAGGGAGTTAATTCTTAATAACACTTAATAAAAAAACTTTTGAATCATGCTTAATAATTAAATAAAAAAGCTTTTAACATATTTAAGGTGTTAGATGAGTTTCACTCTTTTCTTTTATGAGATGCAGTGATGTTGTTTCCCTCTGAATTATTGTGTGTCTTACTGTGCATTTTGTAAATGCATCATACTTTGTCGAAAAGAGATAAATGTCTTTAAGCCTAATTCGAATTTTCCATATCTTAAAGGCTAAAGGAGGATGTCTGAATTTGAGGACTACTCCATTATGTTAACAGACCTCCCGAGTTTCCCTCCCACATGGTTGAATTATATAAATTTTTACTTTCTTAATATCCTTGGTGATGACCGCCGTCATAACTACGATTGTCAAATGTAGCTGTCGGTCACGTGGGCTGAAATGAAACTACATCAGCTTACCAACGTTTCGGAAAAATTTTTTATCTATGTTAAGTCCTGCAATAATACACACGCATTAATGACAACAAGGGTTTCATTTACACACAAGGGGGTGATTTGACACAGTATATATATATATATATATATATATATATATATATATATATACACATAAAATGAATGTGTAAATATACATTTGTTAATCTGGAGTTTAGAAGTTATTGCATAAAATTACTTAGAAACTTAAAAGTTGTACAAGATTTATAATTTAGTCCAAATGCTCAAAGAAATAATACGGGAAGGAGAGTAAGTGACAGTACCTCAATGAAAACAGGCTGTAGAAAGAAGGCGGGCAAGGAGCTGGCGGGAGCTGGGAAGAGATTAGAGATTAAGGCAGTCCCTTCTAACAGCTGATAGAAGTAATTATTTTATGTTCATTAAACGCACCTCCCTCCTCCTAGGCCATGGACATAACTGTGACTCCCTCCCACCAGTACGTAGACATATGCATACAAACACATACATCGTACACACACCAATAAATACATACAATCAAAGGCATTGGAACCCCTACGTACAGGCCTCCATACACAATATTTCATTATTATCATTAATCATATTGAAGCTCCATTGGCTGGTGTATTCACAGTCTTTTTATCATTGATTGACTAGTCATCCCTGATTATTTGGACAGCCTCATAAAATTCCCACAATATCTGATTGTCCAAAAAAACCCTAGTTGTTTACAGCATTAAGAAAATTATAGTCTCGTTTACGTCTCATAAAGTTAACTCTGGGTTCATGAAGTTTCATATTATTAATGTTGTGATTCTATCTTATTCAAATGTGAATTGATCGACAGAAGACCATGCGGTATACACTCACTTCTATAGATATATATATGTCTGCTAACACTCTAGCGGTCGCATTTTGTATCTGATCGTTACCAAAGTCGATATTTAAACGTTTTATGTAAAAATAAAGATCAAGTTCGTTGTTAATCGTCGGACCAAAAAATTGTATAGTACCAATCTTAATTAAAATGTAATGTTCTATAAATGTTGTTACATACGTTTTTTCACTATCTTAATTATTAACCGAGATATTTACATATTTTTAGTTTTTGCCGTTCAGTAAACACCCACTCGTACTCGTGTCATGTTAAAAAAAAAAAAAAAAGCTGTTATATTATGAAGTACTTTATTTGAAGCCTAAATACTAAATATTGTTCCTCATTGAACTATTTCGTATTGAGATAAATGCAAATACTTGACGCACGTGGGAAATCTGTTTAGTTAACGCAAACCCTTCATGACGGACTTTTAGCAGATTTCCCTTAAGGGAAATCAGCTATTGAGGTTGTACTCATGACGGAATTTTCGAAATTTTTCTTCAAATGTCCATCGATCCTACCCAGTAGATGACGAAAATGAGGTCCGTTCAAAACTGTATATATATATATCTATATATATATATATATATATATATATATATATATATATAGTTATATATATATAATTTTTGACTGTTACCGCTCTAGCGGTCGCAATTTTTGTTTAATCGTTACGAAACTCGATATTTAGTCGATTTATGCAAAAAGACAGATCAAGTTCGTTAACGGCTGAAATCGGACCAGTGGGAGGGCGGGGTTTAAAGGGGAGGATTTTCGAAAATTCGAAATATCTCCGTTACCATACGTCGGATCGAAAAATTGCACAGAATAAATCTTATTGCAAGTTAAATTTACTATAAATATTGTTATATACATTTATTCTCTATCTTTAATATTAACCGAGATATTTGGCATTTTTAATTAAGTGTAACGGACGAGTGAGTGTCCCGCCAAAACTTAGTTTCGGCCGTAACTGTTGGGCTCTCGTATGGAGATTTCTCTATTGTATAACTTCACGTGGGAAATCTGCTTAGTTAACGCAGCCCCTTCATAACGGACTTTTTAGGAATGAAACATGTAGAGATGACTATTAAATTTCTTGACCGAGAGACGTTTTTTAAACCAATGTCCTTCTGCCAAAATATAAAATAACGAAGTTCTCTTCGGAACGTATGGTCTGAAATGTTTGCCTACCGATCGATATTGGGCTCATTAATGCAAACACCCACAACTGCTGACACAATTTTCCCCTTCTCGCAAGATGACAAATGGTCGAAAGCAGACAAACAAGGGCCTCCATTAATCCGGCAGTGACTCACTAAGTAGTTGGACGGATGTCGTCGCAGGCAAAGCCCTGAACCTGCCTATATCGATCGTTTTTCTGCTATCGATTCTGGATGCTGCCTCGCCTCCCTCTTCCCAGAATAAACAGCTGATTGATGTGACACGGAGCCTCTGTAGGCGGTCCCACACCCGGCTTCCTCTCTCTCAACCTACATCCATGTCCGATCAGCGGCAACTCTAGGGGTAGGTAGCTGTGAGCAATTATGTCGATATAATGGAGGAGTCTGGAAACGAGAAATATTTTGATCAATGGAGAAGCATGATCGGTTGTCGGTCACGAAGAAGGCAATTTTCTCTCAAAGTGATTATTCTGTCTACGTTTTTACGGTCATTATCACTAGAGCTAGGATGAAGAGGCCTTCCCCCCACCGATTTCAACGAACATTTTTTAGTGTTTAGTACCTGATGAAAAACCGAATCTGTTAAAGAGATAGAACGCACTTCTCAAGTGTTCGTCCAAAAAAAATTGTTAAAGTTTGCCTGAATGTCTTGAGTTGTTCCCAAGATATCTATTTCAAGGAGTCCCCAGTGGCTCAGGTAATAGAGCTTCATTTTTGAAGCCGGAAATATCAAGAAACTCCCCGGGAACGATATTTTTTTTCTTCAGTTTTTGCTTCTAGGTCGTTTATTTAATATTAATAAATAAATAAAAAGTTTCTTTTTTTTTTCATTTTTAGCGTGTTCCATATATTTAAAGAAATTTCGAATGCTTCCTGTCAAAAATGTAATTGGTTTAAGGAAATATTTAAAATTATGCAAGAAATATATTATTAATTGAAAACGTAAGTATATAAAAATTTTCAAAAATAACGCAGATATTTTATTAATAGTTTTAAACGGTTTTATCCATCTTTACGAACTTATTTGATATTATTTTATTTTGCAATTAATAAAGATATTTAAAATTTTCTAGCTCTAGACATAAAAATACTCTTTAACAGTTTTATATGTTAGAGCTATATTTTTATTTTGCTTTGCATTGGATCACTGACGGATATTTTTATCATCAAGTTAACAATTTTATTGCGGATGAAAATGTGTTGAAGAGTAGAATGTATTTTAATACTACATGATATTTTGCGATTCTGTTCAATCAAATACTAGCAGTTTTGGAGACACATGATAAATTCTTTAGAAAACCTATTAGGTAAGTATAGTATAAAGAGAAATAGCACTCACTCAAATAAAATAACACCTGCTCATTCGTTTAATGTGGCAAACCAATTAAATTTCGAAAATATTCTGTAAATAATATATGTATGCAAGCGTAGAGAAGGTTTATACTATTTAATTTTACTTTTCCGTTGTTTGAGGAAATGTTTTTAATTTACTGTATTTATAAGAAATTAAAATTGTTAATGCTTATAATATTTATTACGTAGTTAATTCACTGTTCAGCAGAATAATCCTGAAATTGTAAACAGATAAGAAAAGAAAATCACCTTATATCACTGACTATTTCAGATAATGAAGGTATTTGTGTATTAAACCTGAAACTGAAGCAGAAGAGTAATGTCAAGGTTAAGAATTGGCCATTCGTGATCAACACACTCATACAGGACATGAAGAACCCTATTTAGTGCCAGCACTGAACTGATGACTAATAATAAAACACATGCCATCTGAATGTCACCTAAGGCTAGGTCATACTCAATGACGGAATTACGACATGGCTGTAGGCAGTACGATCACCTCATAATTTCATTTTAAAAACATTAACAGATACACAATAAAATTGATCGCTGGGCACAAATTTTCAGGAATTAGAATATTTATGTTGAGATGTAAACGAGTATTATTAATATTTATTAACTTTTGATACTAGGGCTAATTAGGACGGGTTATCTACAGGTCACCATCCTTTTAGAGCCAGACTGGACTAAGGATTTTATATATGAGCTCGTCACTAAATGAATTACTATTGCCTAGGCGGGAATCAAACTTGCCATTCTAGGTTTACCATGTGAGATTAACATGAGACCCTAAACGAGTATTAAGACAGTGACACTTTAAGGCTGACTCCAGTTTGTTATCTACTATTACTTAACAGATAAGTTGCTAACTCTGCACGAACGATATAAATGAAAAGCCAGATAAATAAATAAACCTGAAAGTTTGGAAGTCTAATGGGTTTTCCATGACAAATAAAGGACATTTATTTTATAATTTAACGTTTACTTTATGGAAATAAGGTTAATGGGAACAGCCTATATAGATTTACTACCATTTTCTAGGCAGAGTGGGTACCATTTTCCAGGAGAGTGTTTGTATTGTACTAACCGGTGTTTAGGACTAACTCCTGAGTTCCTAGTCTTAGTGTTTTAGATTTTACAAGTGACCAATATTCTCTCTTCCATTAAACTCATTTCTAACTCCATTCATTTTGTTTTAGTGAAACCTTTCTGTAAAGTTGTCGTTCTTTTGCTACATGATGCCGAGAGATTTTTAGAAAAATTTAGCTGGGTAAACTAAACAGATTTTTCAAGAGCTACTGCATGATGCGCTGTAATCTCAACTCACCATCTATTCTCCATTTCCCCCATAATTTGAAGGCTGTGCAAACAGTAATTGATATACCAGCTGGATATAAAATATTTTGTGACTGTGAAGATATTTTACTAAAGTCTTAAAAAAAAATTGTAAATATCTCCCTTAATTTTTGAGGTTTAGAGAAAATATAGAACAACTTTTGTAAAAAATGAAATTTAGATCAAGACTGGTTTCAGGCAATTTTTCGATCCAAATCATTGTAACGGAGCTATTTCATATTTTCGACCCCCTCCTCTTCTAAACCACCTATTGTGGTCCCGTGTCATCGGTTCAGGACACATGATCTTCAATTTTTAAATATCGAATTTGGTTACCATCAAACAAAAATTGCGAACGCTAGACCGTTTAATGATATTCATTTCATTCATACATACATACAATTTTGAACGGACCTCATTTTCATTATTTCGTATGTCAGACCGATACGCATGGGTAAAACCTCAATTGCTAAATACCAAAGACAACTTATATCGTATTGATATCCCCTTTAACATTAAAAACGATATTAACAGCTACTGTCACAGGCCCTTAATAGCAGCGTCACCAATAATAACAAATATTTTATTTAAATCTGTATAAATTAATGTGTAGTCTTGTTACAAAATTAGTGGTAGTCTTGCTACAACATTCCTTTTTTTTTTTTTTTTTTTGCCATTGCTTCATCTAATTTTACTAAATCACTTGATTCCACTGTGTTTAGTGGATTCACCCGTGGCATTTAGTAGGTTTTTTACGGTGTATATGCTGTGCCGCAGATGGTTAAACGGTGGTAGAGCTGACATTTATAATGATAGACAGTGGAAAATGCAGCTGGTCCAGATGGCCAATATACTGAGGTCACGTTGATGTACCTGTCCATTTATCCAAGTAAACCCTTTCTGCTCCAAGAACATCCAGGTGGCATGCGGTTCCAGATGCAACCTCAAAGCTTGGACTGTATTATTTTTCTTAAACAAGTCTCTGCATCAATGTATGTTCTGCTAACAGAGTTTGTTTATATTACTTGAACTAGAAAGAGATCAAAATAAAATTAAAAATAGTATGAACAGCGAGCTGCCATAATGTATTGAATAAAGAAAACTTTTTGGAATCTCCATTTTACAACTGAGTATATCAGCAGCATGATAAGACTTTTGTTCAGTTGACTTCGATTTGGACATTAATTTTATGAACAAATAATAGTCCAACAACGAATTACATGAAAATTATGGCAATGGCATGGAAACCTATTTTCATAATTATGTTATAAATACATTGGACTTTTTTCACTTTTATGTAACTAAAATGAAGCCCTATAAAGGGGTTTTAAAAATTATCATCAGTCATTCCATTTTGAAAGTTCCCTGAATGGTTTCTCAAAAAAATGACATAAATCAATTTCTTAATTGTTTCATGGTTTTGTGTATATGAGAATTTCAGTTCAGAATTAGAGAAGTTGCCTGTTCATTTTGGACGACGGATAAAGTGAGTTTAATTTATTTCTTAACTAAAAGTAACCAGTAATCTACTTAAATGAAATATAATCTCTTTTTCACCGTGTTATCTCAAAATCTAATACAAATATTCTAAAGGGAAAAAAAAGCTGCCCTTCTTGATTGGAAATTTGACTCATTTTTTTTTTATTTATTAATCACCGCTTTGCAATGATTATGATTTAGCAAAGTATTGGCGAAAATCGAATGAGGAATAATTTGAGAATTTATGTGCTGTCATCTGAAAATGTTTTTTTAAAACATATAACCAATCATTCGGTCAATTACACGAAATCTCATCTTAAAAAGTTTATGTTATTGATTTAATTTGTACAAATTGGTTTACCTTATTAAATAATATAATAATTAATCATGTATAAATAAAAAGTAATTTATTTCTTGAGATAATGTTTTAGAGGTCGTATGCTTAAGGAATGAATTATTGCAGTTTACTATGCACGTATGCATGTGCTTCTGTGTCATTTCATTGAGGCACAGGTTAGCCAAGTTAGTTAAAAAGTTGGCCTTAATCTCTCATGGCAAACCTAGAGTGGCGAGTGCGATTCACGCCTGAGCAATAGGAATTTATTTAGTGATGAACTCAATAAATCAAATCCTTAGTCCCACCCTGGCTTGAAAAGTATGGTAACCTGTAGATAACCCGTCTTGATAAGTGAAAGTTAATAATTCAGTTAGTGGACGTTAATAAATAATAATGCAGTTTACAGCAATGCAAAATTTGACTAATTTGGCTTTCGTACTATGGTCTCAACATATGTATGGATTAATAGCAATT
Organism: Riptortus pedestris; assembly: GCA_019009955.1. NCBI lineage: Eukaryota > Metazoa > Arthropoda > Insecta > Hemiptera > Alydidae > Riptortus > Riptortus pedestris. The sequence continues at coordinate 33,384,873 of CM032231.1, forward strand.
CAATTTTTAAGTGGTAATAGCTGGTCTTCTGTATCCTTCCCGTGTTGGAGGTGTAACTCGGCCTTCTTGTAAATCTATTACCTAGTCCATATATTTGTTGTGCAATATGCATTGCTTTGGCCAAGCTAGCTTGACCTGTAAGGACACGATATGCTTTAAGGTTGTCATTAGGAACCAAGCCAGCTATTGTGTCATTACTCTGCATTCCATTGAAAGTGACCCTAGGCGAATATTTGAGAGCATTCCAAAGTGACTAAGAATAAATACGGCCTGTATGTACAGTATGATATACTGTAGCATTCACTGGGTTTATGGCGCACAGTTATAGCTAGTTTTAATATCAAAAGTGGGTCACGTCCGAACATTCATCTGATGTGTGGTTATTTCCAATTTTTTTGTCCCGCTGTCTCCAAGAAAAAACCCTTAAAGTTCCTCCGTTTAGTACAGTCGCAAATTACGATTTTAAAGCCCATAGTTATGGGCGGTCATGGACGAACATTTCCCATTATTACTTCTGCTGTAATTACACTTATCCTCTGTTTGGATACCTAAATTTTGATCGGCCTGTTGGGTTTCGTCTTAAATGGCTGAATTCTGTTTTGATCATTGCTATATTTAAGTCTGCTCTATTGTCTTGTTGAGAGATTTTGCTAACACTATAAATTGTGGACTGCTCCAAGTCTTTTGTTGAGATGTGTTTGCAGATCGTACTTAACATGCAGTTATTGGTATTGGAAGGTGCAAGTGGAATTTTAATGGATAAAATTATGAAAGCTGTTCTGCACTTTTTATTTATAAAGTGCATTTTGGTTTCAGAGTTCTCGCCCCACCATCACCTCTACACACATTGAGATTGTTTCGAATATCAAATAAAACCAGATAATTACGCTATTTCTGTGATCCGATAATTACATTGCCATTGTGTGAATAGTAAAACACAATTATTACGAGACTAGAAGCCTTATAACTGTATTGCCCTTAATTTTATTCAGACTTTTACACACATATATATATATATATATATATATATATATATATATATATATATTTAATTTTTTCAATTATGCACTGCTCTTAGCCGTGCAATATATATTTCAATGGACCTTATTTTTGTCATCTACTTGCTAGGGTCGATATATAAATGAAAAAATAGTTATATACATTTTTTTTTTTTTGTATAAATCTAATTTTAGTGGAGCTATTGGTATTTTTTCCGTTTTTGGCATTCATTAAGCCCTCTTTCCTGCTAATCCGACTTTCTTCGTACCTTTCTTTCTTTTGGTTAGCATTATAAACCCTTTAGATCCATAGCGGCCCCCGAGTGAGAATCGAGGGATTCGAGATCAGAATTTTTACGGAGCGACTGATCAACAAGACGTATAACCTCGGTTAACCAAGGGGGACCTGAAATGAGTTGACACCAGTAGGCCTATTGTACCCGGAGAGTCTGTGGCCAGTTCACGCTGTCAGCATGCCTGTGGACATGAGCTGAGAGAGTCATAATCGTTAGTCGTCCCGAGTGGCTTTTAGAGGTATATACTGTTTAAACTCTCACTGATCCAAATTGCGTAAGCATTGCGACACTAGCGCGCTCTGGTAGCGAACTCGTGAACTAACATCCCTTGGTGGGGATCCAACCCGCATGGAAAGAAAGAAGGAAAAAAAAATAAAAGAAAATAAAAAAAAAAAAAAAAAAAGAAAAAAGCGACCACCGGCGCCCTTTCGTCTTATACATGGTACTAAACATCTTATGTCTTGCTTACGTCCCAAAGACTTGTTTGAATATGGCTGGTAGAAAGGGAGAAATCTACTTCCGTGTTTCCTGAAAGTGCGAAATCTGCTTTGATTTCGCAACCCCTGCGTAGAATAGTTCTTCTCTTTAGGATTTATATATCGCTCAAATGGGCTGACAAGCCTGACGGTCCAGGAGATTAACGTTTTTATTCCCTCTTTCCTCCTCTAGTTATTTGGTAGTCAAATTCTGTGTCCAATTCCATCTCTATCTTCGCAATGCCTTAGCCATTTGTCTCTCCACGATTTGTCTTAACTTTATCTGCTTATTCTAATTCTGTTTTACTTAATCCACCTAATTTGTATGCGTTATAAAATGCCCAACTTTTCTAATAAAGAATGTTCATATTGAGATAACTGCTACTTATATGGTCGGCGGAGCATGAGTTAATACATGAAAGGTACAAGTACAAATCAGTATCTTAAATAAATATGGCCACGATTTTAGAATTCGACACTGTATTTAATGAGGACTATTATATATATATATACACACACTATTATATATATATATATATATATATATATATAATTCTACTGTACGTGTGTATGCCACTGACCTCCTCATAAACGGCTGGACCGGTTTGAATGAATTTTTTTGTATGCGTTTCGGTGACACTCTGGATGGTTTAGATTCACAAATCAGCCCGGAAGATGGAGGAGGAGTGGTGTTTGTAAGGGTGGTCTAAAGTTAAACATAGCGATATTTCGTTTCCTATTGGTCTTTCGGCAAATATGCTCAGGATAAAAGTTGTTTATTTTGTTATTTAGAGTAACTTTTGTTATATTCATTTTTGTCTTATAACAAAGTATAAACGAGATATACTCTGAAAAATTAAAGTGGGAGCCAACAATTTGATTGGGCACTAACGTCCGACTGAATTAAGTAGTTAATTTAGTTGTTAAGCAAAACTCTATATGTAAATTAGCATTAATTCTTCCATGATTATAAGCTATAATAAATTGTTTAGGTTCGAACGGGAGTGGGGGTTATAAGGGAGGCGTGAATAAAAAATTCGCGATATTTTATTTTAAATTTGTTTTTAGGCAAACGTGCACATAACAAAAGTTGTTGTTTGTGTTATTGAATGTAGCTTTTGTTTTAAACATAATATTATTAAATTTAATATCCTAATTGCTTGAAATATCGTGCAGGACAACGTCTGTCGGGTCCGCTAGTATATATATACTTTATATCTTTTCATTTTTTTAATCAACAACTAGGGGCTTAAGGTTAGCCCTATGAGACGTATGGGTTCATTTATTAAGTGGCGAACTCATGAAATAAATTATCCGCCTCTATTAGCTGTAGTTGCGTAAACTCAAGATAAATGAATAATACTTTTTTGTTATTACTTTACTTTAAATTAAAATATAAACCATCTGTCAAATGGTCAAAAGGAGCCTAAGCGTATTTTTAATATTGACCATACTTTAAATCAAATCGAAGTTGTCTAAATAGTTTTTACTTGGAAATCGATGAAATTAAGGTTTATTTAAGCTCAGATTTTTTAACAGAACGGAAACATCTCATTTTAGATAACTACTTTAGATTAATTATTATTATTATTTATTAACGTCCACTTTTTGCAACTTAGGCTAATCGGGACGGGTTATCTACAGGTTACCACCCTTTTCTAGCCAGGGTGGGATTTTAGGACGTTATTTAATGAATTTCGTCACTAAATAATTCCCTTTGCCCAGGCAAGAATCGAACTCGCCACTCTAGGTTTACCATGTGAGATAAAGGTCAACGCTTTAACTCGCATGGCTAACCTGAGCCCCTTTACATTAATTAAAATAATATTAATCTATTTAGATTAATTAAAATAATATTAACTTGGAAATCAATTTTTTTCTATACTTTTGCATTGTGAGTGGGAATGATATATACTTTGCCATAATCCGAGGGTTATGAGGTGGCGAGGACAGGTGCTGGCCAGCTGGAGGGTTCATTTCTTTAGAAGAACGGACAAAAAGTTCCAATAACAGCATGATGGAGCGAAGGTGTCTGGATGGGGAAGTCGTAAATGCTAAGGAGAACTTTCCTACTGTCAATATATTCTCTTATCACTTAAGAAAATTCTAGCAGAGGTTGCGTTTCTTGTTGACTTGCAGTTCATTGTGGAAGCGGTTAATTTATTATCGGACGAAGAAAACCATTATTACTTTCTGAATTCACTGTTAGAAATATATTATCGGAATTTTTTTATTATTGATTTTTAACCCCTTCAAAATGAATAATGAATGAAATGGAACTAAGATAAATAAACCTCGTTTGGGAGTTTGATAACTGAGATCAATCTGTTACAAGTTTTTCCGACAACTCCCCAAAGACCTATCCCCTTTAACAACGATTTGTTGGTGGTTTGGATATCTCCCCATTTCCAGTCCAACAGTTTTTTCCCCCGTGAAGTATTGCCCGGAAGGGGATCCCGAATCCGCACTGCACGTGCGTCTCTTCCAGCCTCCATCTTGTTTTAAAAGTCCGTCACGCAGGGGCTGCGTAAACTAAGCATATTACCCAATTCCTGGTATAACACCCTAGTGATCTCATTTCACCACTTATTCTGACTGAAAACTAGAAAGTACTAATTACTCACTTAATATTTGAACTACAAAAAAGTCCGTCACGCAGGGGCTGCGTAAACTAAGCAGATTTCCCATGTGAAGTTTTACAATAGGGAAATCTGCCTAATAACAACTGTAGTAGTAAGAAACCTCTAAACCTATAACATTATTTAGGGCGTAACAACCCAGTAGTTTTTAGCCCCTAAAAACAGTTGACCTAACCTCTAAACCTATTCACGAGGGGCGAAGTTATAGAAACGGCCGCTAGAGCTCTCGCCGGAAAGTTCGAACATAGCCTACTGGTGACCAGTATCACGCAGAATACAAATGCAAATATCTCGGTTAATATTCAAGATACAGAATAAATGAATAGAACAATATTTATAGTAAATTTAATTTGCAATAAGATTTATTCTATACAATTTTTCGATCCGACGCATAATAACGGAGATATTTTGAATTTTCAAAAATCCCCCCCTAAACCCCTCTCCCACTGGTCCGATTTCAGCTATTAACGAACTTGATCTTTCTTTTTACATAAAATGATTAAATTCCGAGTTTGGTAAAGATCAAACAAGAATTACGACCGCTAGAGCGTTAACAGACAAATATATATATATATATATATATATATATATATATATATATATATATATATATATATATATATATATATATATATATATATATATAATTTTGAACGGACCTCATTTTCGTCATCTCCTGGGTAGCATCGATGGACATTTGAAGAAATTTTTCGAAACTCGCATCATGAGTACGACCTCAATAGCTGATTTCCCTTAAGGGAAATCTGCTAAAACATGTTTAGATCAATTATTGTAGAGTATCAATGTTTTAAAAAGATTGGTTCTATAACATTTTTCGATCCGACACATAATAACGCAGATATTTTCAAGTTCGACCCCATTTCTCACCCCCCCCCCCCTATTCCTTATCCGATTTCTACCAATCACAAATACATTTATCTTTATTGTTGACTGAAACAGTTAAGTATTAATTAATATGATATAGAACAAATGAACATTCTCGAGAAAAGAACGTAAAACCCTTAATTGATGATGTCATCGCACAATGAAGTTGTATGTATACTATGTATGTATAATAAGGGTCTCTTGAAAACAATATTTGGTATTTAAGATTAGAATAAAGCGTATCATGTTATAATAGGTACTTGTTACTATATATTGACGAGGCAATAGAAAAATTTCGGAAAATCAAAAAATGGAGGGGGTGGCACCATATTATTCTTTAAGTAAAATGTTTATAACGTACTCTAATTGTATTTAACTTCTCGAAAATATGCCTAAATAAAAATGGCTAATTTAAAAAAAAAAAATCTTTTCATCTACTGACCATTGGTACCTTGATTTTTATAAGTATATATATATATATATATATATATATATATATATATATATTTGTGTGTGTATTATTTCCAAGGACCTCATTTTCGTCACCTCCTACGTAGAATCGACGGACAGTTAGGTATATTTTTCGAAAAGCATATCCTGTGTACCACCTCAAAAGGGAAAATTTCTAAGCGAGTGAGAAAATCCCGCCAATTTTTCTAGAACAAAAAATATTATTATGTATTAAAATGGTTACAAAAGTGACTACCACTAAAAAATGATTTTGTTGCATTACAAAACATTGGTCCTTATATTAATGAAGACCAATTTGGGAGGATCAATATATTATCTAGAGCAGAGAGGGAGGTGCTATATTCTGGGGAAAAGAGATTCTTTGATAAAAACTGAAAACAGGTGTTTAACTAACTTTAAACTTCTCAGATAGTTCGCCAGATTGTACGTGATAGTGTGAAGTTTTTGGTTGCTGTTACTGGATGTAGTATCTTTTATACACTAATAGCATTCTGGGGTCTACCGAATAATAAGTGAATTTATGCGGGACGAAAAAAATGTTTTCATTGTGAAAATTTAGGACAGTTAAGTATATTTGATTTAAGAGACTATTTATAAATCCCTCAGGGCCGTTAAAGGGAAGCTTTCTGGCGTTCATGAAATCCTTTCAGAGGCGTGACGTAATAACCATTTTAGTAGTCGTAAAATAAAGTGACCATCAATTTTCTTCTACTAAAGCCATGAGTATTGTTAGCGCTGACAACATCATAAACTATCTTCTTATCCGGATGATACTAAAATTATATATGAGGAATCAGTTGCTATGGAATAACGCTAAAACTTATGATTTTGTCTGGATAATATTGTAAATGCTACAGCTATTTACGTGATATTATGATCTCTATATTTTCGCAGAAGATCATATGGCTGGCTATAACTACTATAACCTAAAATATCTTTATCTGGCGTTTCTTTGGAGGATTCTTCTCCTTTTGATTTCCTCCATTGAGGTTGTACTCATGACGCTATTTTTGAATCATTTCTTCAAATATCCGTCGATCCTACCTAGGAGATGACGAAGATGAAGTCCGTCCAAAATTATATATATTTGGCTGTTACCGCTCTAGCGGTCGCAATTTTTTTTTAATCGATACAAAACTCAATATGTGAGCGTTTTATGTAAAATGAATGATCAAATTCGTTAATGGCTGAAATCGGCCAGGGGAGGGGGGGTGATTTTCAAAAATTCAAAATATTTCCGTCTTATTTTAAATTGAATTGTCTTTAAATCTTGTATATACATATTTTCTCTAAGCTTAATATTATTCGAGATATTAGGAATTTAGTATTATTAGTAGACCCCCACTCCTACTCATGTCCTAATAACAATAAGCTGTTATAACATGAACCTCTTTATTCTAAACTTAAAACCCAAACATGGTTTTCATAGGACCTTCATTATACGAGTTTCGTGTAGGTTCGTTGTGCTATGACGTCATCCATTAAGGTTTTACGGTCATGTCTCGAAAACGTTCATTTGATCTATACCATACTCGGTATTTAACCGTTTTATTCAACACTAAAGATCATATTTGTTATTGATAGAAATCGGACTAGGAATAGGAGGGGTTTAGAGAGTAGGGGATTTCGAATATTCGAAATATTTTCGTTCTTATGAGTTGCATCATGAAATGTTATAAAACCAATCTTTTTAAAATTTTGGTGCTCTACAATTGTATATGTATGTTATTTTTATTATGTAAGCCCCAGAAGACTTCAGATGGATGCGGAATATGGAGAACTGCAGGAAATACATTTATCTATGAACTCTGTCATTTACCCCTCAGCTAAAATAAACTCTACCTTTTCTAAAGCGATCTAGAAATTGTAAACTCATACTACTTTCAAGTGAATGATAATAGATTGTTTATTCCAATCTGACTTTGTGCAATTGTATTTTTGACAGGTCCCATTTTTCGCATAACTATAGACAATTTCTCTTCAGGGTACTCTAAGTCTAAAGTCAAGTACGCTACCAATGGACTACACCCGGTCCCTACTATTTTCAATGGATGTTAAAAGGTTGTTCCATGTGCTGATAATGGGGCTCGATGCTTACATATCCATGTACTGACCCCATACGTTGTGCATAACTTTATTGCCTCACTACTGGCAAATAATCTACTAGGCACAAATAAGAGCAGAATATAAATAAATACATATATATATATATATATATATATATATAGAGAGAGAGAGAGAGAGAGAGAGAGAGAGAGACCTTATGTATATAAATTCTTATAAAATAAATTATTATTTCATTTATAGAAATTACTCACGTTGAAATAGTTCCGTCACGAGGAAAATTATGAAATTCTTTTTTAGTATCACCTTGAGGCATTCCCGTTATAGAATTAAATCTACATAATCAAGATTATATTTGCACTTGGCGGAGCCGTAACATGAACAAGAATGGTAGTTGAGTAAACCTGATTTAGTTATTAAATTTTGATTTAAGTAATCATCAGAATGTATTTTGTTTTCACGAATTGGCTCCTTAAATTGACTCTAGGACTTGATTTTCATAGACGCATTGAAAGTCACATAATTTACTGATTGATAATAGTAAGCTCTGCTCATGATACACGTTTGCGAGTGTGCGTCGCTTGAAGAAGTATATGAAAACACTAGAAACGGAAAACACCACACAAGACACTAGGCAAGAAGATATTGTTTTAATTATTTTGGAAGCAGGAGTTTATCGATTTGAATCTACGAATGTAATTTATTCCTTTTAGTTGTAATATATCTTTAGTTCACAAAATGTTTTAATTATATTTTAGTCCGCCACTTGGCTTTATGAATGTTGAAAATTTTTAATCTGTTTCCCCAATGAATTGTGTTCGTATTTAATTGAAGGGCACTGAAGATGGAACGCCTGTTGTGAAAGTGCTCAACCTAAACTTTGTTGGTTTTTTTTTTTTTTTAAAGCTTAGTATAGTCTTGTGATTTTCACCAAAAAAAAAAAGCAAAAAAAAGCATTCGGCGCATCCTAAGAGACAAGTGAAAGAATTAATTATGAAATAATACCAGGTCTTTTAATTTTAATGTTTCTTCTTAAAAATTATAAGCGATTCTCGAGATACACAGTTAGAGATGTTTGAATAATGTTTGAGTTGCTCCCATATGACGGAATTGGCAAGATAGGTTAAGTGTTTCTATATGCATTTTGGAACTACTCTGACATGCATGATTCACGTATTTTGTTCATCGTGTTCTTTCAATCATTAATATTTATAAAATAATTATACAACTCATTTCATATTTCGTTTGTGAAAAGTGATACAAATTTAATTTAAAATATTAAAAAATAATCCAGTTACTCCAAATTGCTTAGAACAAGAGTCTGTTATGTAGGAATTTCAAACTAATATGGATGACTATGGAAGACAGCTGCGGTAGGTTGCTTTAGTGTTCTGACCTGTGTGGTCCATAATTGATTCTCGGAACTCTTTTCTTGGTGCTTTGTTATTACTATTCTATTTTGATATAGTTCATTGTCACTACCAATGTTATTAATTCCTTTTATTATTATTTTAGTTGATCTATATGAATTATACTATTATGAATGGTTTTCAATGTCTTAATCATCGTTTTAATTATACCAGAAATTTAATTAATTTAAACCACCATTAGCTTCTTTTATTTATAAGTTGATGATATAGAGTTTCTTTATATTTCCAACTTGTATCGTGCTAAATACATTAATAGTTCATAGTTTTCAATGTTTATTTATCACCCTTTTTACCTTAGACTAGTTGTTAACTATAGGTCTGGTAGTCCTTCCATGTACTGGTTTTCTCAGAAACGAACAAGGGAAGCGAGTAATAACTACATGCAATGGTTTCTCGATACCTTCATTCCACTATTCAATAATAAAGGCATGAGAGAGTGGTTAGAGGGAGGGTTTCTAAAAAAATAAAAATGAACACTAAGGAGAAACGCAAAAATTCCGTCACGCACGGGCTGCGCTAACTAAGGAGATTTACCTGGAGCTTCGCATATTTTCATTTTCTCAAAACGTAAAATTTCAATGAGAACATTATTTAGTATTTAGGCTTCAAATAAACTGCTTCATAATATAACAGCTTATTTTTAATATTTCTTGAATAGGGGAGGGGGTTTACTGAAGTCCGAAAACTTATTAATGCAAATATCTCGGTTAATAATGACGAAAATAAAAAAAAAGTTCATGTCAACATTTATAGAACATTACATTTGCAATAAGATTGGTTTTATACAATTTTTCGATCCGACGTATAATAACGGAGATATTAAGATTTTGGGAACCCCCTCCCACTCGTCGATTAAACGGTTTAGTTTAACATAAAACGTTTAAATATCGAGTTTCGTAATGATCAATCAAAAATTATATACATGCATACATACATACATACATACATACATATATATATATATATATATATATATATATATATATATATATATATATATATATATATATATATATATATATATAGCTTGGAACGGACCTCATTTTCGTCATCTCCTGGGTAGTATCGGTGGACATTTAAGGAAATGTTTCGAAAATCGCGTCATGAATTCGACATGAGTAGCTGATCCCCTTAAGCTTCTCGAAATATCAATTACTTTTTCTGATTTCACAGAACTAGTACCATACAGATTCTGTTTTACTGAGCCTTGTGTGTACTTTCCATAGACTCTTTGTAAGTAGTTGGACTAGCCAGGTAGTCGGTACTGCTTTTTGTTGTCAGATAAAAACTAGCTTGCTACAATTATATTTCTTTTGGTCCTTTCTCCAGATTGAATCGATTTATTTTTAAGCTCTCTTCAGATTTGTTTTATTCAAATTTCATGTTAACGATTTTAAAGCGTGGACAGTTCCTGCTAGCTAGTCTATTAGAATATTTAATTTGGGATAGGCTTTTTTAGTTTTAAGCCGTTGGCCACAATCTATAATAGAACATGTTTGGTCAGTATTCTGTCAACACAAGATTAACCTCATTAGACTTCAGACAGTGGCGAGCAAGGTAAAGGCGCATAAAACAAGTTTTTAGTTTGTAGACATGACAGATTAAAGTCATTATTAGAATAATCATTTCGGGCAATGTGTTAATAAGAAAATGGGTACGAAACGATGCTGTAAAGTTTTCTGCTCTAGGTTTTAAGCTACCTTTTCTTTGCATTATTAATTTATGCCAGATTTGATTGTAAGTTTCGTGGAAATCTTTTTAGATATATCCATTCCTCCCCAAAAAAACGTTATTATACTACGTTTTTAGGAATTTCCTGATTACCCGGTCAAATAATAGGGAAGTTAATGTATTTTTAAATTAAGTGTTTGTTAAAATAACACTGCGTAAACGTAGTTTCCAATTGAAGCGATCGTAGAGATCTTTCAATTTTGCTGCTAAGTCTTGCATTTTCTCAATTTGTCAGTAATTGCATTTTGAACATTGTCATCATTTGTTAAAGATGTAGCAATGATACCAGTTATTATTATTTTAATACTTTGGGGTTAAATCGCAATATTATGGCAGGGACATTTAGATTATGGTTGCTCTCATCCTTCAAGCAGTAAAGTAAGAAGTGATAGTGGTCAGACTGAGATGGGGCTACTAGAGGTTAACACTCCTTTAAATAAATAAAACATGTATCTATGTTAGCAGATTTCCCTTTAGGGAAATCAGCTATTGAGGTCGTACTCATGACGCGAGTTTCGAAAAATTTCTTCAATGTCCATCGATCCTACCCAGGAGATGACGAAAATGAGGTTATATATATTTGTCTGTTACCGCTCTAGCGGTCGAAATTTTTGTTTGATCGTTACCAAACTCGATATTTAGTCGTTTTATGTAAAAAGAAAGTCAAGTTCGTTAACGGCTGAAATCGGACCTGTGGGAAGGGGGTTTAGAGGGGAGGATTTTCGAAAACTCTAAATATCTCCGTTACTATACGTCGGATCGAAAATATAGAAGTATCGAAAGTATAGAATCAATCTTATTGCAAATTAAATTTACTATAAATATTGTTATATACATTTATTTTCTATCTTGAATATTAACCGAGATATTTGCATTTTTATTAAATCTGGGCGACTAACGGACGGGTGGCTTTCCCGCCAAAAGCTAGTTCGGTCGTTTCCTTATCTGCTCGACTCTCTTGAAATTTCTCTATTGTAAACCTTCACGTGGGAAATCTGCTTAGTTTACGCAGCCCCTGCGTGACGGACTTTTTGTTCTGGCACTATTCATGGAAATAAAGAATCTCAGGTTGGTTCTAGGTAAGCCTAGAGTCGCGGGTTTGATGTTCCACGTGGACAATAGAAATTTATTGAGCGGTGAACCAACTAAATAGAATCCTTAGTCACACACCGACTTGAAAAAGATGGTAACCTTTCTCAGTTAGCTAGTGTAACATAAAAGGGACGTTGGAAATAACATTTTATTTTGTCCTGGAGTTATTCATTGACGTATTAGTTTAGTATTTATCTAAGTCATTGGGATAGGATGTCTCTTAAAGTTAGTTACTGGAGTAGTATCAAGACAACAAGTCTTGGCAGTTTCATCGCTTTCTGGAGAAACAAGATCAGATACCTTGTCATTTTCGTGTACGTCATTATTAATGTGTTATGTTCCCCGTCGATACTATAGCTCTTCCTACTCTGCCTGTGGTTATCGGTTGACATATTGGAACTGCTTGTTCAATACTCATTTGCAGGCCCTCCTTTGACTGATAATATAATCACTGCTTTCACACAACAAACAGTACAATTGGGTAAAGGAATCACTTAGCCACTTATATATATATATATATATATATATATATATATATATATATATATATATAAACTCGAAAAATATGCTTTTCATGTAAAGCTAATGGATGAGTTGGTTAGTGGTTGAAAGCGAACCGGGGGGGGGGGGGGTTAGAGGGGTGAATTTGGAAAATTCAAAATATCTCCTTTATTAAGCTTCGGATCGAAAAATTGTATACAACCGATCTTATTGCAAATGTAATGATCTATAAATGTTGTTATCTGCGTTTTTCACTATCTTCATTATTAACCGAGATATTTAGATTTATTAGCTTTCGGCCTACAGTAAACCCACACTCCGAATCATGTCAGATTAACAATAGGCTGTTATATTGTGAAACACTTTAATTGAAGCCTATAGGTTTTGAGATAACTACAAATAAGTGACGCACGTGGGAAATCTGCTTAGTTAATGCAGCCCCTGTGTGACGGACTTTTATTTTAAAGATGAATACTCACATGAATCAGAAGGACGGCCAAATGGTCGAAAGTGGTTCGAATTGTTCCCAGTTGTTGTTTCATCATCATTTACAGTAAATTACATCATCGGTCTGGATTTCCTTTTTGCAGCACCTGGGCCTCCTTTTAACCTCTTTTTTGGTGGTCCTTGTCCTTTTGGCTCAGTGTGTGTTTATATGTATAAATTTAATTTAGGTTTTTTTGTGTATAAAGTATTATTGTCGTGTAACTTCTTGAACTGGATACATTTTAGCCCTTAAGGGAAATCAGCTATTGAGGTCGTATTCATGACGCAATTTTCGAAAATTTTCTTTAAATGTCCATCGCTCCTACCCAGGACATGACGAAAATGAGGTCCGTTCAAAATTATATATATATATATATATATATATATATATATATATATATATATATATATATTTGTCTGTTAACGCTCTAGCGGTTGCAATTTTTGTTTAATCGTTACCAAACTGGACACATAATCGTTTTATGTAAAAAGAAAGATAAGTTCGTTAATGGCTGAATTCGGACCAGTGGGAGGAGGGTTTAGAGGGGGGATTTTTGAAAATTCAAAATATCTCCGTTATTATGCGTCGTATCGAAAAGTTGTGTAGAATCCATCTTATTGCGAATTAAGTTTACTATAAATATTGCTCCATACATTTATTCTCTATCTTGAATATTAACGGAGATATTTGCATTTGTATTAAGTGTGGTTGGCAGAAGTCGGCTATATTCCAGACTTTCCGCCGAAAGCTTGTTTCGCCTTTCCCCTAACTGTTCGTCCCTCGTGAATTGGTTTGGAGATTCGTTACTACTACTGTTATTAGTTAGCAGATTTCTTTATTGCAAAACTTCAGGTGGGAAATCTGAGTGACGGACTTTTTTTGTATAATGCTCAAAATGATAGAGATAGATATTTATGGTCTTCTGTTATCTTGCTAGTCGTTCCTGATTTTTGTTACTACTTCGTTACTTATGGTTTGAGTTGATGGGTATTTCAAGTTCTTCTATGAACTATATATATTCTTTATATATTTTAAGTCCTATTTCTTGGGAAGGCCTAGAATTACTATACTCTTGGTCATCATACTAGCAGACTTGCTGGTATTTGTTATGTTTTGAACAGAGAAAGAAACAGCCAATCTTACTCAGATGAAGGGCAAACTCCCAGTTGTAATTAGTATTGACACTGATTAGTTCTAGTCTCCTAGTAGAATTTTAACGAGTTCATTAGGGATGTATTCAAAACTAACAGGTTCGTCGAGTTTTTTTCTTTCTTACATTGGACCTGGCCTTCATTCATATACAAGTATTTAAAAATTATTCATTGTCTTTAATGAATTAATAAGTTTACTTCGTATCCATCTTAGGTATTTTAATGTTTACCCTTGCAATCACTGCTGACAACGGTCATTGAAAAAAATTAGAAAAAAAAAGTCTTGATATATGAATTGGTAATTTAAAATTGATGATATTCTAAACGAATAAACTATTAAGTTTAGTATTTCGTTTCTAAATAGTAATTGTCCTGATAATTTAGAGCCCGTTGAATACTTCACATATGGTTTTCTACGGCAAGACTGTAGGGAAATTACCTTTTCTAATTTGTGGACAGTGTTACTTTAAATGAAGTACGCCACGCAGGGGCTGCGCAAACTAACCAGATTTCCCACGTGTCCCAAGTATTTGTATTTATCTCAAAATGTAAAAGTTCAATGAGAAAATATTTGGTGTTTGTGCTTCAAATAATGTGCTTCATAATATAACAGCTTCTTATTAATATGACATAAGTTTAGAAAGGTTTAAATTGCAAATATCTCGGTTAATAATCAAGATAGCGAAAATACGTACGGAACAGAATTTATAGAACATTACATTTGCAATAGGATTGGTCCTATAAAGTTTTTCGATCCGACGCATAACAACGGAGATGTTAAAGATTTTCAAAATTCCTCCCTTCTAAACCCCCTCACCCGACCTCCCACAGGTCCGATTTCAGCCGTTAACGAACTTGATCTTTCTTTTTACATATTAAAAGGATTAAATTTGGACGAGTTCGGTACCGATTAAACCAAAATTAGACCACTTGAGCGGTAACAGACAAATATATATATTTGAGCGGACCTCTTTTTTGTCATCTACTTGGTAGGATCGACAGACAAATGAAGAAAGCTATCGACAATCGCGTCAGCAGTACAACCTCAATAGCTGATTCCCCTTAAGTGATAATAAAGTTACTTAAAGTGGCATTTGGGTTTTAGCAGATTTCCCTTTAGGGAATTCAGCTCTTGAGGTCGTACTCATGACGCGATTTTCGAAAATTTTCTTCAAATGTCCATCAATCCTACCCATGTTAATTCTATATATATATATATATCTATATATATATATATATATTTATATATTTTATATATATATATATATATATATATGTATATATATATATATATATATATATATATATATATATATATATATATGTCTGTAAACGCTCAGCGGTCGCAATTTTTGTTTGATCGTTACCAAACTCGATATTTAAACGTTTTATGCAAAAAGACAGATCAAGCTCGTTAATGGCTGAAATATATATATATACTGTATATATATATATATATATATATATATATATATATATATATCGGACCAGTGGGAGGGGAGGGGGTTTAGAGGGGTGGTTTTCGAAAATTCGAAATATCTCCGTTACCATACGCCGGATCAACAAAGTGTAAAGAACCAATCTTATTGTAAATTAAATTTACTATAAATATTGTTCTATACATTTCTTCTCTATCTTATTAAATGAATATGAACCGAGATGTTTGCATTTTTATTAAATTTGGGCCGTAACGGACGACTGTTTCCCGCCAAAAGCTAGTTCGGCCCTTTGCCGTAACTGTTCGGCTCTCGTATGGAGATTTCTCTATTATATAACTTCACGTGGGAAATCTGATTAGTTTACGCAGCCCCTGCGTGATGGACTTTTGAAATGTGGTAGTGGTAATCTTCCAAAGGGGCTCTTGATCACTGCATCAGAAGAATATCCCATTTCAAAATAAAAAAGGAATTTTACAAAATATCTCGACATTTTTTTATTATAATAATGCATGGTTAAAATAAATTTTCTGTATTTTCCCTCAGTTTCATTGGATAATCATTTTGTCCAGCCTGAGGCTAATTTAATCGTTATCCCTTGGCCGGTATGTTATTTGATTATGTATTTTCCAATTTCAGTTTATTGAGTAAATTAATAGCCTGCCCGGCGTCACCGCCACATTCGTGCAAACATCAGGGTGGAGCCCGCCAATGTGTTTGCCCAATTAGTTATTGTGAGTCTTGAAGTGGCCGTTTGTGTTACTGATTGAGTTCATTGTACCATATGAATGTTATTTACAGTTGGGCGTCAATTCTATAGATAGCACTGTATGTTCTATTATTGTCTTCAGCTGTTGACGAAGGCAATTGTATCATGGAGTGGAATTTTATTGTGTGAAAATATTCAGTTGATTCTTTATGAATTCGAAAAAAAAAATTCTATTGCTTAAGAGGAAGGTGTGAATAAATTATCATATTAGGAGGTTATGTAAATGCTGTTTATCACTAGATATTTAATTTCTTTTACTGCTGGCTGCTTTAGTTTGTCACAATTATGTCCTTATAATAGAAGAATATTCAAATAATGAGTTTTAGCAGATTTCCCTTAAGGGATTTCAGCCATTGAGGTCGTACTCATAACGCGATTTTCGATTTTTTCTTCAAATGTACTTCGATTCTACCTAGGAGATGACGAACATGAAGTCCGTTCAAAATTATATATACATAAATACATATACATATTTACCTATATATTTGTCTGTTACCGCTCTAGCGGTGGCCATTATTGTTTGATCGTTATCAAACTCGATATTTTGTCGTTTTATGTGAAAAGAAAGATCAATTTCGTTAACGGCTGAAATCGGGGGAGGGGGGTTTAGTGGGGCAGAATTTCGAAAAGTCGAATTATCTCCGTTACTGTACGTCGGATTGGAAAAGTTTTTAGAATCAATCTTATTGAAAATTAAATTTACTATAAATATTGTTATATACATTTATTCTGTATCTTGAATATTAACCGAGATATATGCATTTTTTTAGTTTTCAGCTTTTAGTAAACCCACACTTCTACTCATGCTACATAAACAATTCTCTGGTATATAATAAACCACTTTATTCGAAACCTAAATACCAAATATTGAATGAATTTCCAGAGACTTTTGTTATACGAGTACATGCAAATATATTCTGGTAACCTTGATTGTTTGGGAAAAAATGATTCTGATCCATTATAAATTACAGTATTAGATATAGTAAATAGTTTTCAATAAAATTAATATGTTATAATCTGATATATTTCAGTAATCGTTTTTCTTTCCGGTGAGAAGTTGCCACACCTATTTTTTAAACATTTCAGACGCTTCCTTTCGGGAGTTTATTACAATTGACTGAACGATTTATTATTACCGTTTGTATTTATTCTCTTAATATTCAAGGTGGTGTTATGTTACATATATATAGATTTATCTATTGTTAAACTTCAGGAGGGAAATCTTCTTAATTTACGAAGCCCGGATGGACTATTATTACGTACTTCCTACCAAGAAAACATTTTTTGTTCCTTATTCCTCAATCTGGTTTTTGGGGCTCCCTAATACTCTAATGTTTTGTCGGTATTCGACATGGTCTTTACAAATAGCTTAGAAACTGAGACGCGGTTCACGCATGATCACTACTGAAGCAATTCACCTTAAAATAATTCACATCGTAACATTCCTTGTTTAAGTAATACCTCTTTTTATTGTGATTATATTCGTTTTCTGCAACGTTGACGATTCAATTGTTAAGAAATCCAATTACTATAATATCTCCATGAAATTCTTTCGTTCAAAAATTAAAATAAACATCACACATTATTAAATATATGTTCTTTTTCGGAAATTGAAAAATAGTATATTAATACTGGCTATCATTACCTAGTTCCGCCATTGTATAGCCATTGGTCATACATTTTTTTCTTCATGTTGGCAATTAGGTTTATTATATTTAGTAAGTACGAGCTTGTCAGCTGTGAATGTCCTATTCGTAATTGGGCCAAGACGACCTCCTCTCTTCCGTTATGTCTCCCTCATCGAGGCCATACGAAAACTATTTGTTAGTGTAACTACTTTTATGAACGAATCATCTTTTGGCTTTTGGTTAATGAAAAATGTATTTTGTAGGGCCTTTTTTCTTTCGAAAATGTGCCATTGATATTAATCACGTGGAAAAATTATCTTTAAATACCTTTTAATCTTCGTGCGTCAGAGTAAATAAGTGAACAAAATCAGTTTGAATTTTAAAATTTCATGCATGTGTGTGTGTGTGTGTGTGTGTGTGTGTGTGTGTGTGTTTATGTATATTTGATAATCTATCTAAAGATTGTTTGTCTGTATGCTCCATAGTGGCAGCAAATTTCGAGATATTGAAACCCTGTGCATTATGTATAGATTTGAATTATGAAGGACAAAATACTAACATAGATTTGAATTAATTTCTCCAGGTGAGGTACCTGGTAGTTTATATTGGAAAGAAATTGTTGAGGATATCAATATTTCTACGGAAATTACTTGCTTCATACATTGTTCCCGAAAAAATTTATAAAACAAAGATTACTCTAAATAACAAAGTAAACAACTTTTGTTGGTATCAAATATCTCAAACTTTTATTCGGACTGGAAAAGTCGTGTTCGTTAATGGGCAGAATACACTCAGTTTATGGGGACTAAAATAAAAAAAAAAAAACCAAATACTCCGTTTTATGTGCTGGATGAAAAATATTAAATTACCAATCTCGTTTTAAATTTAATAGACTACAACTTTGTTCAATGCACTTTTTGCCTAACGCTTAACGAGGCGAGCTATTTTTGCTGAAGCTCAAATAGAAAAGTGATGCAAGTGTATACTTCATAATCGATTTTATATATCTCGAAAAAAAGGTCGATCAATTATAATTTCAACGGCGGGAGTTGGGTCCTATTCATTTTTAATAAATGGAAATAATAATCTGATTTTAATTAAAATATGCCTTATTTATTTTTAGTACTTTTAGTACCCTGACGTTATCGGGTTCTTTATAAAGATATGGAATTACTAAAAGTACTTGATGTGTATTTTTTAGTAATTATGCTATGTATTAGGGTGCACTATCGTACGAGCTTTCCTTTATACTTGTCAAGATAATTACATTATTTATACGGTTTTACTTTAGTTTCAGTCAGTTGCCGAATCCAGTCCGTACCTAAAGACAGCCATGCTTTATGGTATTTCGGTAAAATGGAACTGAAAAGTTTAATGCACCTTAGAAAAACCGCTAATTACGCAGCTCCTTCCTTGTAACGGAGCTTTTTAATGACCTTCTTATTGTTAGGATACGTTTTGAAGAAGGGTTTACAGGGGTAGAAACGTCCGTCATTTCGTGAGACTAGAATAGTTAAAACAACACGTTGAGACAAGAGCCATCTGAGTGATAGGTTTCTGGATTTGTTTCTGGTGATGGTCTACTAATCGCTGTGCTCCTGCCAAGGCCCGGTGTCAAATCTCCTGATCCTATTCCAGGGTTCTACGCGCTTCTGGAAAATAACCTCAGAGAAAGATTCTTCCCCAACCTGTCACATTTCCAACCTGAGGTCGTTGACGTTTAGGCACCATGCCAACCTTTAAGGTCGTAGCTATTCTCTCTATTAAAAATAAATAACTAATGGAGTTAATCTAATAGCTTTAATTTATTACGAATATCAACTTCCTCAGCCATTCAAACTACTAATAAAGTTTTTCATTTTGGAAAATTTCTTATTATTGATTTCCGACTGGAGTTCATGTATTTCAATTACTCTGCATTCTCTATGAAATCAGGGGGAATTAATATGGTAAACTTACTTGAGGACACTGGCTCCTTAAATTTTTGAGAATTTCAGTCTAGCTTATCAACCAATGTGTTACACAGTCTCATCTGGCACAGTCTTTTAAGTAATGAAAATGTGTTTGTGGACCATTTTTTAGAAAAGTATCTCTTATCATGAGATATTTTCCCCGACCGAGGTTAAGTAAATACTATTATTATTATTATTTATTAACATCCGCTTATTGCAACTAAGGCTAATTGGGACGGGTTATCTACAGGTTAACGCCTTTTTCTAGCAAGGGTGGGACTAAGGACGTTATTTTACTAATTCCGTCACTAAATAATTTCCTTTGACCAGGGGAGAATCGAACTCGCCACTCTAGGTTTACCATAAATACAAGATTCATGTTAATTCTAATATTAATACGCAGAAATTATTCACCAATGCATATGTTGAAGCATATTATTAAGTTTGATCACTTATGGTACTTTATTAAATGTAGAAAGTGTTTGGTTTACCATGAAAAAATTCTCAATCAGGAACAAAAAAAAAGTCTTTTGAATACCCCCATGACTTCCTGTACTTCTATTGTATTAAATTAAATTAAAAATCTTTTCTTTATATATATAATTTTTTTTTTGTTTTTTATTATAAATCTTTATATATATAATTCTGGGGCTCAGGTTAGCCAAGCGAGTTAAAGCGTTTGCCTTTAATCTCACATGGTAAACCTAGAGTGGCGACTTCGAATCCCGCCAGGGCAAAAGAATTTATTTAGTGACGAAATTTATTAAATAAAATCCTAAGTCCAGCCCTGGCTAGAAAAGGCTGGTCACTTGTAGATAACCCGTCCCAATTAGCCTTAGTTGCAAAACGTGGACGTTAATAAATAATAATCATAACATATAATTCTAGAGTACGTTAGTATGTCACTGACTCCTCCTCCTAAACGGCTGTACCGATTTTAATGAATTTTTTTTTTGGGCGTTTGGGGACGCTCTGGATGGTTTAGCGTCACAAATCAGCCCGGCAGATGGAGCAGGAGTGGGAGTTGTAAGGGAGGCCTAAAATTAAAAATAGCGATATTTCGTTCCTTATTAGTTTTTCGGCAAATATACACGGGTAAAAGTTGTTTATTTTGTTATTTAGAGTAACTTTAGTTATATTTAGTGAGCTATTAGTTATATTCTTCACTAATTTTAAATGACACAGCTTGGAATTTTGAGGATGTTTTATTGAAGATTTGAAATATGATCTAATAATGATCTTGGCTTATATATTGAGCTCTAAGGCTTTGGATATATAGGCTGAGGTTGCCTAAATTCCTTGTGAGCATATCGATCAGAAGCCACCGAGAGGGTATACGTCAGCCCTGTGACGTGTCCTACTTTCAGCAAGCCCTTATATCGGCTCTTCTATTCTTCGAGGGCCCCTCTTTCCATCTCAACTATCTGGGACCCCCTTTTATGAGAAATTTCCCCGGGATTTTCTCCCCTATTAGGCCTTTTATACTCCCGCGCTAATGCCACAGTATCAATGAACCTCTTAGTAAACTTTGACAACCTATTACTTCAGGGCTGACAATTTTTAAATTTTATTTTGCCAGAACAGCTGCTTTTATTTATACACTAATAATTATAAATAATAAGCTTTAAATGTAGCTGCGCATGAGATGTTCAACGACTCTGATACTCAATGTAAAAGTGCTATGAGTAGAAGTAGAGGTTTGCTGAAGGCTGAAAACAAGAAACTGCATATAACTCGGTTACATTTTAACTCCGAAGGCTTTTTACTAAGGGAGAAGTAGATAATAGATTGTGAGATGAGATCACCATTGTTTATTTCCAACAGAAAAGACAACTCTTGAATATTTAGCTTTACACAGCCCCTGCCTGACAGACTTTTTTTACCATTTTTGATTTTGTGAGGTAGAATAAGCAGTTATCATTTGAAGATTTCCTTAGTTTACAGAAATCCACTAATTCAAATGAGCGTGCCAGCTTAAGTGCGCGCGCACGTGTCTGTGTGTAAGTTATAATTACCAAATCTACACAAATAGCATTCCACATTAAACTGGGAGGGAGTGGCTAAAAGAGAATAGCACATTGCATAAGATAGCCCGTGACGCATGGGCTGCGTTATCTAAGCAGATTTCCCACGTGCTGGTTTGACACAATATTGACCTCCTCTACCCATATATTTTTTATATCTAACAAGTTAAAAATTGATGAGTAGAAGATGGGGTTTATTGACATCTGAAGGCAATAAAGTGCGAATAATTCGCTTAATATATAAGCTACAAAAAATGTATAAAAGGACAATTATAGGGCGTCAATGGTTTAAAAAGATTGATTCAATACCAAGTTTTCATAAGACTTATAACACAGATGTTTTGTATTTTAGAAATCCCCCCTCTAACCCCCCCCCCTGTTACAGGTCCGATTTTAGCCATTAACGACTATGAACTTTAGTGGTGAATTAAATAGTTAAATGGGGGGCTCAGGTTGACCGTGCGAGTTAGGGCGTTAATCTTAATCTCTTATGATAATCCTAGAGTGGCGAGTTGTATTCCCGCCCTGGGCAAGAGGAATTTATTTAGTGTCGGACTCATTAAATAAAGTCCTTAGTCCCACCCTGACTAAAAAAGATTGGTAATCTGTAGATTACCCGCCCCAATTAGCCATAGTAGCATAAAGTGAACGTAAATAAATAAATAAAAAACACTTAAATATTGAGTATGGTATAGATAAAAAAAAACATTAAATCATAATTGATGACGTCATCACGCAACATATTTGCATTGATTTCACAAAGTAAATGTTCAGTGAGAACAATATTTGGCATTTAGGCTTCAAATAAAGTTCTTCAGGATATAATAGCTAATTGTTAATATGACATGAGTTGGAGTAATTACTGAAGAGGGATATCTAAGAAATTGTATATTTCTCGGATATTAAGTAAGATAGTGAAAAAAAACGTATATTCAACATTTATAAAACATTCATTTTGCAATCAGATTGGTTCTATAACATGTTTTAATACGATTAAAAAATAACGGAGATATTTAGAATTTTCGAAATCTTTATTTTGGGAACTGTCCTTTAATATTTTCGTTCACCTTCTACCGGTCAAACAGTATTCCTCTTACTAAATTGATATATGATTCTCACTAAAATGATATTTTGAGGTGACAGTTATTTATTCTTATCGGGGATTGCATTGTATAACTGTCATTCTGATGATAATCTGTGGGACAGAGACAACGCAAAAGACAATCTTATTTATTTCGAAAACTGTATCGCAATTTACAACTCTTGTGTTGCGATGATATTCACTATTGTTTGTGGTTTTTTTTTTTTTATTATTTGAAACAGTAACAGTTTGTGGTTTATGCCAATATCTGTCTCCTGTTATAATTTTTACATGAGTTGATTTCTCTGAAGGTGATTCACCATTTGAAATTGAACTTGGTAGTTTTCAAACATTTCTTCAATCCTGAATCGATCGAGATGGAGTGTATGGAGGTCGCTTCTACCAGACTGGGTTTTGCAAATACATTTTATTTACTTGTGGAGTTACCGGTGCACTGCCATCATAATACAGCAGCCAATCTGACCAATTTACTTGTGAACAAAGTGAACTGTGGCCCTGAAACATTATGGGCTGAACCAAAAAAGATCTCATTTCTTTGTAAGAATGGCCATTGCTATTTAGGAATCTACTCCTGGGCAGAACCAATCGTGTTGGTTGGAATTGTTTATACATCAGGATGTTCGGAGACTGGCAAATACTAACCATACATATATTGGTCTTTTAAGGTTTTGTTGTCTGCTAGGTGAGAGATTTATTTCTCAGAGAGAATGTTTAGTTTTTTTGATATGAAAGACGTTTTAGCTTTGATTATACAGTCTTGCCATAATTTCAGCTCCCGGACAAATTTTTGTTTTATTAAAAGTTTATTCCCAGATGGTTTCTCCTGTGTGAAATGAAAATTATAAATGCCGGCCGAAGTCGTATTAATTTCTGTTTCAATCATCTCTCTGGGTCTCATAGATAGCGGTTTTGGGAGAAAGGAAATAATGAAACTGGAGAGTCAGAGATGAGGAATACGAAAACGACGGTTCAAATTAGAATTTTAATTGACTCACTCAACTTTCTCGGATTCTTGGGGCTGAACTTCTACCAAAGAAAGTTATTTAGCTTTAATATTTGCCCATTTTCGGTTGGAGAAATATGGCCATTAAGGTTCGTGACGGTTTTATTTTAGTTTTTAACTACCCTTTTACCTCACTTAATACTTTCTACCCAGTGAAGAAACTAGTGACTGTGAAGGAATAATAACTTTTTCTAATTGCTTTCATTTTTTGTGGTTTCTTTTATTTTTTAGTTTTTTATTTTTATATTTTTAGCCTTTAATATTTTTTTTTATTATTTTAACTTAAAGAACGTTCATCAGCATTGCATTACACCTGACATTGGAAATTAATAAATATTAAAAAGATGTTAATAGTATAATGGAAGTTTCTATTTATTTCATGCACGCAGTTTCTCATTTGTAAGAAATTAGAATCTATCGATGGAGTTAGTTGGTTGTCTGTATATAAATTATGTGTTGACTGTATATAAGAATGCTCCTGATGAGGCATCACAAAGAAGTGAAACCGGCAGAGCAATAATGAGTTGAAGTGAAAGGTGCCGTTTCTTGACCTTCTGCCCAAAACTGAAGAAATGTTAGTTTTGAAGTCACGCACCTTAACTGCAATATTTTCTTTTGCGCCCACCCATTGGCGAGTAATTCAAGGAATGATTTCGGATAATTTATATGAAATTTGTTTTATTCTTTCTCCTATATGATTTTTTCTGTCCCGTTCCAGTTGAGTCCAGAGTCTAAATCGACTGGAGAATGCCTCCGTCAGGTGAAAGGCCTCCACCTTTGAAATAAAACTGCGCCATTCCCTGTTCGGCCTCTAAAAAATGAGGAATCCCTTGAAATCGGACTCTTCTACAGAAGCCCCCCTTCTCCGGGCAATAAACTCTTCGACGCAGACTATTTCCCATCCTATACCTACGTTGTTTACCGTTTTTTACTACCAGAATTGGTGTTTTTACCAATATTTTTTATTCTAATTGATTACATAAAAAAGTAGGAAACCTTAAACCAATGACGGACAGAAAAGCACTATTGAATAGATTGTCTACTTCACTGCTTACTGACAGAATAACATGGACTAATCACAAACTTCTATAAAGAATAGCAGATGCAATACTCTGCAAACAGCAGCATTTCAAGTCGCACGGTTTCCTTTTGCTGTATACACCACTGCAAACCTATACAATTACAAAAACCGTTTCATACATTCTAAACCTAAATTATAGACTGATCACCTGAACATGTTGACAGAAGACAGAAAATAGGCATTCACGAATAAGCTAAATTATTTACTGACTTATGACGCACAAGACTTAACGAACAAAATTCCATAACCTCCTAGATCTCGTATAAATTTTAACTATGAACGAATTTACAATAAAAGTCCGTAACCGAAAACTAAGCAGATTTCCCAAGAGACGTTTTACAGTAGATAAATCTGCCAGATAACAACTGTAGTAGTATGAAACCTCTAAACCTATTCACGAGGGACGAATACTTACGGAAGCGGCCGCCAGATCTCTCGGTGACAGCTGACTCCTGCCGACCACCGCAGAATACAAATGCAAATATCTCGGTTAATATTCAAGACACAGAATAAATTTATGGAACAATATTTATAGTACATTTAATTTGCAATAAGATTCATTCTATACAATTTTTCGATCCGACGCATAATAACGGAGATATTTTGAATTTTTAAAAATCCCCCTCTAAACCCCCCCCCTCCCACTGGTCCGATTTCAGCCATTAACGAACTTTATCTTCCTTTTTACATAAAACGATTAAATTCCGAGTTTGGTAACGATCAAACAAAAATTGCGACCGCTAGAGCGTTAAATGACAAACTCGCGTCATGAGTACGACCTCAATAGCTGATTTCCCCTAAGGGAAATCTGCTAAAAAAAAAAAAAAATCATTGAATCCAAGCCTGGGTAATTCTCTGACTAGACTGATTGGAATCAAAATTGAATGTACTAAACGTGGAGGGGATTTAAATGGATTGACAGTAGAATCGAGCTTCAATAGAATTGGGAAATGATTACTCCCATGACTGTCATGTACGAGCTCCCATTTAAAGCGAATATGTATTGAAGATAGCAAGCTGAGATGTGTTTTTTTGCCCTCTTGGGTTGGTAGTGGCCGAATTCCAGAAGGTACAAAATGCGGGCGGGTATGTCTGCAATCGTATGGGCGTGGAATTCCTGGTGGAAGATAAAGAGAGCATTCAGTAAGTCGGCGAGGATTATGTATTAAAACAGTCAGTGCTACAATATTACAATTTATGTAGGATGAAAAAATTGATGGCTACGCTTCCACTATAATAATTTATTGTAACAGCAAAGCGCTTTCGATGCTGTGCATCATCGTCAGTGCCCGAAGGTTTTCGATGTTGACCTGACGGCTCTTGGAGCTAGACTATACATTAGAAGTCACTTCCACCTGCCAGAATACCAACTCAGAATATTACAATTAATGTATAATGTAAAAACAAGAGTTAAACATTTGCACTAGAATATCAGTAGATACTTTTATTGAATTGATTTATTAGGTCTATTCTCAATTTGGGAATCAGGTGACCTTTTCAACTGTCATTGTTTTCTCTTAATCTTGGAGTAGTTCTGTGGACAGTAGCTTCTACAAGATGTAATTAAGTTTAAGAAAACTCACTCCGTAACTACATTTGAAATTTAGTGTATGGGAAACTAAAGCTGAATTCTGGGAATGTTGTTTTAAACGCTTTTACAGCAAAAGTAATATAAATGGACTTGTGAATTTTAATTTTTTCTTCATATATATTTTTTTAAATAGTATAAGTACGAGTGAGGTCGATGTTTCATCACGTCATTCTCCAAAGAAATAAATTGCTTGAATTTGCAGTAGGAGTGGCAGGTGATGCAGAAGAGCTTTTGTGCTGTCGAAATAAAAAGACCAGTATTTCAGTTCACCTGCTGGCCGGCGTCTTTATTGGCTTGCTTTCTTCGACTTTATGGCCAGCCTTAGTGTTGACTATAAAGACAAAGCGGTCTTTCTGCATCTGTCCAATAGGCAGGTGTTGTCCGCTTGTCACTCCCTCTTAAAAGGAAAAAAAATTACCCGATCCAAGAAATGATACTGTATTTTCTTTCATCTAATTGAATTATAAATTTTGGTGAGGCGAAATAAGATGTTTCAGTCTGCCCGAGAATAGCATCTGCTAACAGCTATTCAAGATACGTCCCTCTTCTCTCCGGGTTATAGTTCTTTTTTTTTCTTTCTTTTATACCTCCGATTCGGACTTTAATGAGATGAACGGGTTCTGACAGCTGATGTTTAGCGCTTCAGAAGCAGTTTATACCGCCTTCGGCGGGGGCCTTGATTTAGGTTTTCTAATTAAGATGTGTGACAGATTTACACACATGATGTATTGTGAAATAAACCTAACGGAAAGGAAAAGATTGAAGTCCGTAATTCAATTAAAGTGAGACATCGATGACTGTCAGAAGTGTTTATGAATGTGGAATCGATGCCGAAAGCGCTTTCGTCTCATCTAGACTTTAGTACTTAGAATGTAGATGAGCGGGAAGTTTCAATCGGAGAGAAAGCAAAATTGTCATTGTGTCTTCTACGAATTCTATCTTGTGATCAGTGAATGATTTATAACGTATGTGGGCAACAAGCTGTGAGATTTGATCTGCCCCGCTAGGCATTTTGAAAAACCCAATTAAACAAAAATATTGCACTAATTACTCCAAATGAGGAAAGATTTGTGCGTTTTCCAGTACTTAAAATGCGACAGTTCTTTTAATAATTAATTAATATTAAATGCGAATGATGAAAATCAATAAATCAAAACATTGTACAAGGCTGACTGACGATAAATTGGAAAATTCTTTTTGTCTTTGTATCAGTGGAATTAATCCAAACATCGATAGATTAGTTTTCATAATTCAAGCTCAACTGTCTCGTTGTTTCCAGTGTCGCTACTTTAATATTCTTTGTCCAAATTTTACGATGTAATTATAATGTACCTGTTTTAGCAGATTTCCCTCAAGGGAAATCAGCTATTGAGGTCGTACTCATGACGTGATTTTCGAAATTTTTCTTCAAATGTCCATCGATCCTACCTAGGAGATGCCGAAAATAAGGTCCGTTCAAAACTGTATATATATATATATATATATATATATATATATATATATATATATATATATATATATATCTGTTACCGCTCTAGCAGTTGCAATTTTTGTTTGATCGTTACCAAAATCGGTATTTAATCGTGTTATGTAAAAAAGAAAGATCAAATTCATTAACAGCTAAAATCGGACCAGTGGAAAGGGGAGGGTTTAGAGGGGGGAATTTCGAATATTCGAAATATCTCCGTTACTATACATCGAATCGAAATTTTGTATAGAACCAATCTTATTACAAATTAAATTTACTATAAATATTGTTATATACATTTATTCTCTATCTTGAATATTACCCGAGATGCTTCTATTCCTTCCCGCCGAAAGCTAGTTCCGTAACTGTTCGGCACTCGTATGGAAATTTCTCTATTGTATAGCTTTACGTGGGAAATCTGCTTAGTTTACGCAGCCTTTTTTCATTTCATTTCGTTATATTAATAAATTGCATTATAATTACATTCTCGTATAATTTCATGTCTGATATCTATCGTTAAAAATTATAAACACTACTTTAATATGCACTATTTTAAAAGCGGCCCGGGAAAGTATTTGCACACTAAAGTTTGGCCTACAACAAGTCAAAGGTTGCCCATACCTGATTTATTATTAATTCATTGGTAAAATGGTCCTTCACTGTTTCAACACGAAGCAACATTCGTCATTCGAACTTGATAATTATTTACTGGCACACGAGCACGTGTGTTCGTTACGAGTTTACTGGATAAAAAAATCCAATGAGCAATGAAGTGAGATATCTTGTAATTATACTCCAAGGCTAATAATTTGCAGGCTGTGATACTTTAATAAATAGGATATAATCCTTGTTGCTTGGAATAAAACAAGAAGCTGACTTCTCAAACGATTCTTCTTATTTTGAATAGACATTAAATCTTACGGAAAGAATACTTAATTCCCTTTGGGCTACAAATAAAAGGACTGACTGACTTCTACAGATAGTTAAACCGGTCGCCTCACGACTACGGCTACCCCAGCTCATTAACACTGGCACAACGGAGAGGCTTTGTTGATATAAATATATACATATACTGAGTGCGTGCGGCCTTGAACCTATGCCAGCGCCCTCTGCCCCTGTTATCTCTCTCCAGCCGGCGATACTCCATCATTCTACAAACCGATTCCATTCAGAAATCGTTGGTCACGATCCACAGATCCACGGCTGATATCGTGGGAACTCCTATTCACAGCCTTCATCTCCGCACTCCCCTTGTTACTGATCTGTAAAAGAAGTTCAGGGAACTATGCGATATAGAATTGTGTTTCTTGCCTCAAATTCTCATTATTTTGTTGTCTTAATGTTTTCTCAAACATCTGGTCCTCTCTTCGTGTGACTTCAGTTTTAAACGTCTTCGTGGCCTCAGCCCGATGGTTACTTTAAAATTGTAGACATTATGCTTATGGTTTAGCTCACTCATATTTCTAGCGTTACATCCAAGCCTTCCTGTCGCTTTTTTTGTCCGATAACACTATGGAGAAGAGATCGGAAAACCACTGGATAAAAATCAGTATTTCTTGTCTAACACCGAATGTATGTATCCTTCCAATACAAGTTCGGGCGCATTATAGATGTGCGTAAAATTCCAAATTGATAGGGGCGTCTTTTCTTCGGCTTTGAAAACGATTTCGTTGGCTAAATTTGCCTTTTGGCTTCAGATCCGAATACTAAACTTCATAGTGTCTACTGTATCCTCTTTTCTTTTCATCTAAGAATATTTTCATGGAGTCATTTCCCCCCGCAAGTACCTATAATTTTGGTGATTTGAAGGACGAAGCAATTTTTCCTTTCAAAGAAATTAGAGGGATAAGTAAGCTATAAATTCCTCTGATTGTCTGCATTACGCATGGAAATCTTAATCTGTGAGCTTGGCAGGCTATGATGGCAATGGAAGTATTGTTAGCACTGAATATTCTCAGTGCTCTCTCTCTCTCTCTCTCTCTCTCTCTCTCTCTCTCTCTCTCTCTCTCTCTCTCTCTCTCTCTCTCTCTCTCTCTCACGCACGCACGCTCACACACACACACACACACACACACACACACACACACACACACACACACAACCATACTACACCCACACTTGTTGATTTCATTTATTTGAAAAAATATATCCGGAATAGCGTTATATATATAAAGTGTGTCGCTAGAGACCTATGCCATTGAGAGAGAAGGCCGCGTGGGCCTCCTTCTGAGAATGTGGCAATACCTCCTGTTGACCTTTATAGTCACTAGACATCTAGGTGCCACTCTCTCCCTCTTCTCTTATCATTCCATTCCATATCATATCTTCAGTACAAGATTTTTAGGAAAGATTTTCTCTCCCTTTTTAGGTGTTTTATAATCCAACCACTTATACATTTTATGGAAGTAAATAATAACTGATGGATTTTAGTTTGATTCCTGCTCTAATATGTAATTACTTCATTCAGTGAAAGTTCCTATTAGCAGATTTCCCTTAAGGGAAATCAGCTATTGAGGTCGTACTTTTCGGATACTTTTCTCAAATGTGCGTGGATCTTACCCAGAAGATGACAAAAATGAGGTCCGTTTAAAACTATATATATATTTATAAGATGAAGAAAGAGGAAGATTTATGAGTATGAAAGAAAAATACTCTATTTGAAAAATGGTGCCTTAAAGGTTTGCTTATAGGTGTAAGAGGTGCGATATCCAAGAAAACAGCCGAGGTTATAAAAGAACTGGGATTATCCACAATGGGCTTACAGAATTTATCTACTGTTGTTCTCAAGCGTTCGGCGAAAATTATAAATTATCATTTATATAAATTAAATCACCACATAAAGCTGCTCACCCTTCCATATGACCCACTTCAAAATTTAATTAGAATTAGATAGCCAGCCTTAAATAATAATAATAATAAAAAACATTTTTTTTTACCCAATTAGCCAGATTAGGAGGCTGCCCCTGATGAGAACCTTCCAGAAGGAGGGCAGCTTGTTTTGTTGTTGTTTTATATATAATTGTCTGTTACCACTCTAACGGTCGCAATATTCGTTTAATTGTTACCAAACTTGATATTTAATCGTTTTATATAAAAAAGAAAGTTTAAGTTCGTTAATGACTGAATTCTGACCAGTGGGAAGGGGGAGGGGTTTAGAGGATATGAATTTCAAAAATTCTTTATATCTCCTATAAGCTCTTTAATATCTATTATTCGTAGGATCGAAAAATTGTATAGAACCAATCTCAAAAGTAATCTTCTATAAATGTTTTATATACGTTTTTTCACTGAGATATTTGCATTTTAGCAGATTTCCCTTAAGGGAAATCAGCTATTGAGGTCGTACTCATGACGCGAGTTTTGAAAAATTTCCTCAAATGTCCATCGATCCTACCCAGGAGATGACGAAAATGAGGTCCGTTCAAAATTATATATATATATATATATATATATATATATATATATATATATATATATATATATATATATTTGTCTGTTAACGCTCTAGCGGTCGCAATTTTTGTTTAATCGTTACCAAACTTCATATTTAAGCGTTTTACGTAAAAAGAGAGATCAAGTTCGTTAATGGCTGAAATCGAACCAGTGGGAGGGGGGTTTAGAGGGGGGGAATATTTGAATATTCGAAATATCTCCGTTACTATACGTCGGATCGAAAAATATTATAGAATCAATCTTATTGCAAATTAAATTTACTATAAATTTTGTTATATACATTTATTCTCTATCTTGAATATTAACTGAGTTATTTGCATTTGTATTCTGCATGTGCTCCGCAGCAGTGGCTATGTTCGGACTTTCCGCCGTGAGCTCTGGCGGCCGTTTTTGTAATTATTCGTCCCTCTCGTGAATAGGTTTAGAGGTTACTTACTACTACAGCTGTTATTAGGCAGATTTCTCTATTGTAAAACTTCACGTGGGAAATCTGCTTAGTTTACGCAGCCCCTGCGTGACGGACTTTTATATTATGAAGCATATATACCAAATATTGTTCTCATTGAACTTTTACTTTTTGGGATGAATGCAAATATTTGGCACACATGGGAAATCCGCTTAGTTTACGTAGCCCCTGCGTAACGGACTTTTTTACATAGAAATAGGGAATATGATCTAAAGGGTGTCATCCATTTCTTCCTACATTTTTAATGATTCTTTACCATAGTAATATTAATTTGTTTTTTTTTTAGTTCGATTCTCGCCTGGGCAATGGATATTATTTAGTGACGAAATTCATTAAATAACATCCTACAATCCCACCCTGGCTAGAAAAGGGTGGTAACCTGTAGATAACCCGTCCCAATTAGCCTAAGTTGCAAATCGTGGACGTTAATAAATAACAATAATAATAATAATTTGTTTTTTTCGTTTGTTTCAGGTAATTTAAATGGATATCATTTGTTTTGTAATTCATTGGAAGTGTCCTTCATTTGCAAGGTAAATATTCGTATAAGCAATAATGTGTTGTAGGATTCTACAATTGAATTAATTTCATTTTAAATTCGTAAAGTAATTACATTATATCTTACAGTATGTAAGTTAATAAATTCTTGACTTTCTGAGAGTACCAGTTTCATCATTGACAAACCGACTTACGTACATTTTCCTTATAAGCTTTTTTAATTTTTTCGTTGTTTTAAGAGTATCTATAAATTATAATGACTTTATAAATTATTCCAAGTTTGATTAGTTTTTGTATCCCTTTCCAAGTATTTTGGAAATACTGTTCAGATTATTTATAATAATGCTTTCTATCTGGGACATTAAACTTTTTCTCACATACACCGTTTAAGCTGTATTAATACATTAATGGCAAAGCTTACTCACTCATACTGGTTTAATGACTACCCTTAGTCTGATTTGGAGCTTGTACTCATGTTAAATGTAGTACGAATACATTTATATTTCTCTTAATCCTTTATTAGTTTTGTTTTTTCTGTGAGCAAGAATAGGTTCTTACCTGATTGTGGCTGTCATACACGTCGTATTCCAAATCACCTATTGTTTATTTTACCAGGAAGTAACATAGAACTGCATGTAACACCAAAGAAGGCTCCAGAATGAGAAAATATTATTTGTCCTTTACAAAATCTGATATACATTCGTTTTAGATGAAACTAAAAATTTGGTTGAACCCCCTAAAATGGGGTGAAATATAAAATAAAGTAAATACAGAAACATTTCTACTATTGTGCATCACGCCGAGATATGCTAAGAGAAACATTTTGTTGATCAACTACTTTTATACAATAAAATTCAGAAATTAATGTTGATAATAATACCCCCCCCCCTCCCGTTTTATTCTTCATTAAAACTTCAGTCCTACTCAGTGCATTTTGATATTAAGGAGTTATGAATTAACTCATGTGCAGCTTATCTTTTGCTTAAAGGTTTGATAAATAAGAAATAGCAAATAGAGCATGAGATGATGGTTTGCGTTACCCGCACTTGGGAAATCGGTTCTGTTTATATAGAGCAGCCCCTCTTAGATACAGATTTTGTTACTTCCCTTCGAAAATCTTTATTTTGTTCTTATTTTGTATAATTTTACTTAATACGAGTATTCAATTGGAGCTACTATCCAATCTGATTTACGTATTTCAGGAAATACATTTTATACAGAGTAGCGTTTTTCTAGAAAATAACTTCAAATTCTTATTTACTTACCTTTTTTTTTTTTTTTAACATTTACGCATTATGTAACTATCCAGTTGTGGTTTAACAATTTTAAATAAAATTATTTATTAACGTCCACTTTTATCCACAGGTTACCACCAATTTCTAGCTAGGACGGGACTAAGGATTTTATTTAATGAATTACGTCACTAAATAAATTCCTTTGCCCAGCCGGGAATCGAGTACGCCACTCTAGGTTTACCATGTGAGATTCAACGCATTAACTCGCGTGAATAACCTGAGCCCCAAAAAATTTAAAAAGATGTCTTTACAATTTTATCGAAAGTAACATGTATTTATTTGTATTTGTCATTTATACCTGCTTAGGACTAATAATATTGCTTAAGCCCAAAAATATTTGTGGAGTCAAGCACTCTGATACAAACATTGTGACAATTTGAGTATATTTGGGTCATAACTTTTCATTATTTGTTTCCATCTCTTTTGTTCATTATCCATTATAGTTATTAGTTATATATCCCTAATAACGAATATGTAAGCCAATGTGTATGTATGTGTCTAGTTTGCCTGTTGAAAGTGTTAGTCACATATTTGAGAAGTCCACATATTGGCTTCTGACCACAGTCAGGCCTGTTTTGGGGTTTCCTGGTTCATAAAGGGTTTCCTAATCCTCCAATCACTATACCCGGTGATATGTAATAATTATATATATATATATATATATATATATATATATATATATATATAGAATATAATAATATAATACTATAATAATGTATAAAATTAGCTATACATAATTATAATCTTTATCTCTTATTGAAATTATCCACAATGTTAACAATAGAGTGCCTTTATGAACGATATATAGTCAGTTTTTCCTAGAATACAGTGTTACTCCTTTTAATATAAATGCATGTCTTCAACGAAATGTACATATGTTTATTAATTATTTGATTTGTACGAAGTAAAGGCTGTATTATTGTAATCAAGAAACAGGTAGGTTTCTGATTTCTACGGGATTGTCAGTTTGGCTCTCCCTGAATCTATGTTGACTACTTCTGACGTACATCTTCGTATCTCGCATGGCTCAAACAAAAAAGTCCGCCACGCAAGGCCTAAGTAAACTGAGCAGATTTCCTACGGAATATGAAGTGGTGAATATTAAGTGACTAAATACAAACGGTAATTAGAAATCTTTCAGCCAATTTTAATAACCTCCCAACGGAAAGCGTCTCTATTGTAAACAAACAGGTAGGCCAACCACTCAGAGCTGAACAGATAGATAGAAGTATTCTTCACCGGAAAAAAAAACAATTACTGAAATACATCTAAATATAACATATTAGTTTTATTGAAAACGATTTACTATATCTACTATAATTTAAAATGAGTCAAAATAATTTTTATCTCAATCGCTCAATGTTTAGGAATCCAAGAACTAAAGAGGGGTGGGGATCAATAGAACCTATTTGCATGTATCTTGTATAATAAAGGTCACTTGTAAATAATATTTGGTATTTAAGTTTCGAATAAAGATGTTTATTATATAACAGAGTATTGTTTATGGGGCATGAGCAGGAGTAGTGGTTTGATGAAGGATGAAAACAAAAAAATTCAAATTGCTCCGTTAATATTTAAGATAGAGAATAAATGCATATAAATATAGTACATTTAATTTGCAATAAGATTGGCTTTATCCAATTTTTCAATCCGTCGATATAATAAGGGAGATAAAAATTTCGAAATCCCTCCCCCCACTTAAACCTCTCACATGTCCGATTTCAGCTGTTAACTGACTTGATCATTAAACATAAAACGTTTAAGTATCGTGATTGCTAACGATCAAACAAAAACTGCGACCGCTAGAGTGGTAACAGACAAATATATGTGTGTATATATATAATTTGGAACGGACGCGGATATTATTACTATATATTATTTGGATTAGTATAATTGCTTTCTTCATAAAATAACCTGTCGGTTACATTGCTAGTAGTGAATTTTAATAAGTTCGGGGAGTAGCCAGGTTTGCTGTGCAAGGTATTTAAATAATCCAGTTGATAAAAATCAAAATTGTTAAAAAAAAAAAAAAAAAAGTTCCTCTAGTTTGGGTAAAGCTGATCTATAAATTGTAGAATTTGAAAATATAATTCATACAATAAGGACAAATTTGACAAAAAAAACTATCTCTTTTTACGGTGATTTAGCTTGTTGCTTGAGAGCTTTTATATAAATACACGTTTATTCTTTGAATGCGTTCAAATGTAGTAGGACTCTTGTTGAGTGCTATCTCGAAAAGTTCTACTATGGCATTGACTAGATACAATGGCTTACTTTTGCCGATATGCATTGTATCGCTGTGGCACACTTTTTCTTCTTGTCGCTGTCATTGTTTGGTCACCTTCGAGTCACTATCATTATCACTTAGTAATGGTGGTAGGACTTTCCGCCATCTTATTTCCTCCTCTATTTCTTTGTACTTTGACACAAATACAATGGCTGATTAATTATGCTTGCAATTTTCCATATTGAGTACATTATCTACGAATTGATGCATTTTATCTCTTCATACTCTGAACTGAATACGATTTTATGCCATACTTATATCTTAGATATAATCTAATAACTATGTACTGGTTACCCGGACATACAAACATTAGACGAAGCATACAAGTAGACTAACTCGCCGAATCAGCTACTCAAACAAGAACGCCAAGATATTCAAGCACAAGGAAAACACATGACACTGAATTCATGGCAGAAAACTTGGTTGGCCACAACTGACAAACTTCGAGAACTGAAACTTATTCTTTGTGAATGACCTTCCTCAAAAAGGCTAATTAGAAGATATGATGTAGAATTTACGAGTTAAGAATTGGCCATTCACGACTGACTTACACTTACTGGAGAAGACGAACCCTACTGCCAACACTGTAACTGTACACTTACTATAAAAGTCCGTCACGCAGGGGCTGCGTACCACTCACAGAATACAAATGCAAATATCTCTGTTAATATTCAAGATACAGAATAAATGTATAGAACCATAGTTATAGTAAATTTAATTTGTAATAAGATTGATTCTATACAATTTTTTGATCTGACGCATTATAACGGAGATATTTAGAATTTTCATAAATCCCCCTCTAAACCCCCCTCCCACTGATCCAATTTCAGCCATTAACGAACGTCATCTTCCTTTTTACATAAAACGATTAAATTCCGAGCTAGGTAACGATCAAACAAAAATTGCGACCGGTAGAGCGTTAACAGACAAATATAATTTTGAACGGACCTCATTTTCGTCATCTCCTGGCTAGGATCGATGGAGATTTTAAGAAATTTTTCGAAAATCGCGTCATGAGTACGACCTCACTAGCTGATTTCCCTTAAGGGAAATCTGCTAAAACATATACTTACTGACTGCTACCTGAGGACTCACATAGACCTACCATACACTTTGACTGAATTACTATATGACCATAGCCAGTATATAGACCGCTTTTACACTACTTGAAACATAACAACATTTTCAAAAAATTATAATGTAGGACAATACTGAAAATATTTACAAAAATGAGCAAACTTAGGTACATATGATAAACTGATGATAAGAATTTAACTGATCATCGTTCGATCGCCACAGTCCCAGTACCCAGTATGGGATTACTATAAGAATAAATATCTAATTAGCTTTTGCTTAGTCTTGAAACATAATTAGGAAGAAATGTGGACCATAGAGATGAATACCATGTCCTGCTTGAAACTTTGAATAAAAAATAATATCTACTACTGTCTTTATATTTCCGAATTTGAGTTGCCTCTGTCATCTAGTTCATCAAAATCGACCACAGAATAACTGGTGCAAGTCGCGCTTTCTCCTCCTTTTCTCAAGTCTCAAAATCAAGGAAATTCCGAGCGACTATAGCTCGATGATCTAACTCATTCTGAATAAAAGATGTGGGAATTGGTTTTCGTAAATATCCTTGAAGAAATGTCTGTAGAAGGAAGGTAAGAGGAGATTTCATTGGATTTTACAAGAATGAACTGACGGTTTGCTGTACCCAGACCATAAAAGCGATGAGGGCGACGATATAGGAGACGGAAGATAGTATGTTCTGACAGAATAAAGAAAATTGCAGTGGAGTTCTACTCGGCGGACGACTTAGCGAATGTCCAGTTGGAGAAGAGTGATAATGACAGTTGTAGATCTTCATGCTCTGTAAGCCAACCGAAAAAAATGTCCAAACAGGTTCCTGCTCTGGAAAATAAGAAAAAAATAACTGTAAAAAAAGTATTATTATTAACTATTTTTCTCGTAATATGATGCGGGGCTACTGAATACGGAGCATTGTGCAACTGCCTGGAGTGACTGATTGCTGTTGAATATGCATGCTGAATGATGCATTTCATACTTGTATATTAATGAACTATTTGAGCATTATAGCCCTGTTTTACATTCTACTACATATCATCTATACAGGCAGTCTGCCTTTATTATATTATTTATTATATACATTTTAGGCATAGCTTTTGTATTTGTTAGCTTCTATTCCCCAATGGAATGATCTGTTTTATACATTAGCCTTTCGTTCAATGATTATGCTTTAGATATATGACAAACCTCTAGAAATAAGTGTCTATTATTTTGTGTACTCTTATGAATATTTATAGAATTTAGGAATTAGTTTTAATTCCTAGAATTTAGGTATCCGTTTAATTTTCATTGTTACACCCATAGTGGTTGTTATTTTTTTTATCAGAAAAATAAACTAATTGCGATTAGAACTGAGTTTTTATTATAGAATTTTTTCCGTATTTATAATAAAGGCTTTCGTAAAAACAAATATTAGTCCTCCACGCAATGTCTGCTACGCAGATTTCTCAGGTTCTACGTCACACTAATGATCACATTTCACCATATATTTTCAATTACTAAAATAAATTTGAATGAGTAAAAGTGAGGGTTAACTGAAGCCTGAAAACAAGAAAGTAGGAATAACTCTTAATATTTGAAACTGAGCAAAACTGCAACTGTAGGCCATCAATCAGGATTGATTCTGTAGCATTTTTAATCCGACTCGTAATAACGGAGATATTATGAATTTATGATTTCCTGTTCCCTTTAAATGTTTCCCCTTTCCCGGTCTGGTTTCAGTCTTCCACGAATGACCTTTATAGTGTTAAATGAAACAGTTAAATATCGACACAGGTATAGATGAAATACACATTTTAGAGTAAAGAAGCTAAAATTTTAATTGACATCATCACCAAAGTATTTCTACGAATCTCACATTGTAAAAGCTCTCACAACATTTGGTATTTAACTTTCGAGTAAAATGGATCGTGATATAGCCACTTATTGTTATTGTTAGGAGTGGGGTTTTGTGAGGGGAAAAAATGTATATAACACCATTTATAGGACACTGAATTCGCAATACGATTGTTTCTAATCAATTTTTCGATTGCACATATAACAACGGAAATATTTCAATTTTTCAAAATTCAGCCTCTGACAAACCCCGCACCCACCCACTCCCAGTCTAGTTTCAGGCTTTAGTGAACTTGGTCTTTAGTTCTACATGAGCCGCTTCAATATCGAGTTTGGTAACGATCAATCTAAAATTGTGGCAACTAGACAACAGACGAATACACACACACACACACACACACACACACACACACACACACACACACACACACACACACACACATATATATATATATATATATATATGTGTGTGTGTGTGTGTGTGTTGTGTGTGTGTGTGTGTGTGTGTGCGCGCGCGTGTGTGTGTGTGTGTATTTTTAAACGAACGTCATTTCATTGTCTCCTGGGTGGGTTCGATGGACATTTGAAGAATATTTTCGTTATTCGCGGCAAGAGTACAACCTAAATAGGATATTTCCCCTAAGAGAAATTCGCTAAAACATCGCTAAATAGAACATTGAGTACAATCACCCAATGTTTAGCAGAGCAATGACGAGAGCGGTTTCTCTTTCAGTCACGGCTCCTGATCTTCATAGCGGCAAAGCAATTACTTTTATAAATTAATTACCATCTGCTTCATATGGTCCGCATCACATGGGCCTAGTCTTTAAATAACTCTATAAATATTCATAAATCTTTGCTGTTTTCTCCTCACTTTCCGGTACCTTGTTTCTGTAGTATTTCATCTTTGTAATTTTCTCAGAGATTCAGGTACTTCATATAAAAAAAAAAAATAAATGATATATTTAATTGCTTTTCAGGGTTAACGGGTCTAAGCTATTGAGTTTTATTTTTTTAATTGAGATTAATTGGAGTTACCATGAAATAGGATTAATTATTTG
Organism: Riptortus pedestris; assembly: GCA_019009955.1. Lineage (NCBI taxonomy): Eukaryota > Metazoa > Arthropoda > Insecta > Hemiptera > Alydidae > Riptortus > Riptortus pedestris. The sequence continues at coordinate 33,425,133 of CM032231.1, forward strand.
TTGCTTCCTCTATTTTTTTATTCCTTTATATTCTTCCGGGATCTCTCTTTAATCAATCTTGGATACCCGTTGCAGGTACAGTTCTTTCATTTCACGCTTGTTGTCAGTTGGCGTCCTGTTCATTTAGTCTCTTCTATGTGAGACCTTCTGCGGAAAATCTCTTGTGTTTCTCCCGTAATAATTCAATTACTCCTATAAAAATATTGGGTTAATTAGCACCAGTGGAAAGTTATTTAATATTAAGGCACAAGATATTGTAAAGTTATTTTAAGAATTCCCCTCTCTTGAATTGATTAAAGAGTATCATAGTGCATATTTATCAAGTGCTTTTTTCCCAACCTGAAGAGTTTTCAAATAGATAATAAAAATAAAATAGATTATATTTTAGTAAGATAAGAGAAGCTGGCCTGCGGATCCGATGACGTGAGGATGTTTTCAAGCTTCTCAAAAAGTCCAGTATCTCGACGACCTCTTAGCAGATTTCCCTTAGGGGAGGCATTTTACATAAAAATGAAGATCAAGTTCGTTAACGGCTAAACTCGGACCAGTGGGAGGGGGGGGGATTTAGCGCGGGGAATATCGAGAATTCGAAATATTTCCGTTATTATGCGTTGGATCGAAAATTTGTATAGAATCAATCTTATTGCAAATGTGATGTTTTATGAATGTTTTTATGTAGGTATTTTTATTATCTTGATTATTAACCAAGATTTTTGCATTTTATAGTTTTCGGCCTTCTGTAAACCCCCTTCCCTACTCATGTCATATTATCAATAAGCTGTTGTATTGTGAAACCCATTATTTAAATCCTAAATAAACAATATTGTTCTCAATTAAGTCCTACGTTTTGAGATAAATGCAAATACTTGACGCACGTGGAAAATCTGCTTAGTGAACTCAGCCCCTGAATGACGGACTTTTTTCTTTAGGAAACGATAGAGAGGTGATGTAATGCTTTGAAAATTTTATATGGACTTCTGCTAGTAGTTTATCGCACTTCGGAATGTTGGAAGTTCAAGAAGAGTGATTTTTTTTTTATTTTTTTTTTTTATGATTTTGCACATTTAAAGAATCTTCAAGAATTCTTAAGTTTTCTGGAAGTTCTCGCCCTTTTATCTAAAAATTTGTTAATCCTTCCAGTCCCATTAACGCTTGTTTGCGCTTAATTTGAAATATTCCTGGTGCCGATCGGACCCCAAAAGGCGTTGATTGAACGCGCATTATTCAAGTGTCCAAATCCTTCTCCCTCTTTTATCATTTTTAACTGATAATTTAAAAGGACTAGGTGAACACATTAAATTAACTACGTGAATGGAGGTTAATAATCTGTATAGCAGGTTACAATTATATATTGAAAGCCGTATTAATCGTAACCCTACGACACCTCACATAATGTAGATATGACGTTTCACCAGATGGCTGGAATCAGGGATACTGTGTAAATCGGCTTCAGTGAATTCTCATGCCCCAATCAAAAAAATGATATACTTCCATCTTCTTTCCAGTTTGTTCAGAAGAAGGAAAGAAATATCTACATTTTAAATAATACATTTTATTTAAAAAAGAAAAATAGTTTTCTGTGCTTTCTTACCACATATCATATTTTTAGAAGTGCGTTCATATTAAAAGTTGGAAATGCACGATCGTGCCCTTGTGTAATTCTGTCAATCGGAGAGATCCCGCCTTCCAGCAATCAGCTTTTGAATCTGCCCCAACGTTAGAGATATTTTATTTTATAAAAGTTTCTATTCATTTTTAGCAGATTTCCTTTAAGGGAAATCAGGTATTGAGGTCGTACTCATGACGCGAAATTTTTCTTCAAATGTCCATCGATCCTAGGATACCTAGGAGATGACGAAAATGAGGTCCGTTCAAAACTGTGTGTGTATATATATATATATATATATATATATATATATATATATATATATATATATATATATATATATAAAATTGTAACCTCTGTCTGTACATTGATTTTTTTCGCGAAATTTCACGATAACTTTTCGTTTCACATGTCATAGACACCATATCTGCATTTTGTTTCTTTCGTGTATGTTTGTTTGTTACCTTTTCACGCATAAACGGCTGAACCGAATTTTATGAAACTTGGTATGTATATTACTACTAACCCAACTTAGACTTTAGGCTATATTAATTTTCTCTGAAACGAACAGGAGTGGGGGTTATAAGGGAAGCCTGAAATTAAAAATAGCGATATTTCGTTTTCTATTGGTTTTTCTGCAAATATGCACATAACAAAAGTTGTTTATTTTGTTATTTAGAGTAACTTTTGTTATATACACTTTTGTCGTATACCGAAGTTTAAATGCGTTATACGCTAAAAATTATAGCGGGAGTCAACAATATTATTTGCCAAAAAAGACTCAACCGAACTAAATAAAACTCGGTATGTGTATTAACAGTGAGGCCTTCATTATAATAAGCCATACCAACATTTCTATGGACGGGCAGGAGTGGGGGTTATAAGGAAAGCATGAAATTAAAAATGTATTTTAAATGTATGAACATTTGTATAGAACCAATTGTATTGCAAATTAAAAGATCTATAAATGTTGTTATTTAAATATTAACCGAGATATTTGCGTTTTTTAGATTTCAGCCTTCAGTAAACCCCCACTCCTACTCATGTCATATCAACGATAAGCTGTTATATTATGAAGCACTTTATTTGAAGCCGAAATAACAAATATTGTTCTCATTGAACTTTTACGTTATGAGATAATGCAAATACGGGACGCAAGTGGGGAATCTGCTTAGTTAACGCAGCCCCTGCGTGACGGACTTTTCTGTACTATTGACACTGTATTTTAATATATTATTTTACATGGTTCAGAATGTTTTTAGAACTCTAGATCATTGATATATCCTTTTTCTAAATGCTAAAATTCGTTAGTTGCTTTTTTGCAGGTAATTATTCGTATAGGCATTCCTAATAGAAAAGAAGGAACAGCCAAATTTTGTATGCAATGTATCTCTTTCTATAAACCACTTACTTACAGGCTGCAGAAATCGTGAACATTTATAGATACACCACGACTTACTGACTGAAGGTAGCGCAGACATAAACACATTCTCATCACTTGGGAAATCAGCTAAAATTGCGCACCCCCTACCTGTTGAACTTGTTTAGCCTTACTTTAGTAAAGTTACGTGAAAAACTCCTTTAATGCATTAAATAATAAATATGGCCTTCGTATTCAAACGGGAATGAGAGTAAGGGTTATTTAGACTTATGTGTGGTCCTTCCTAAATTAAAATGGGTCCAGTATTTCGTAATGGCGTATCAATAAAATATGGCATCAGTATGAAGGATAATTTGCGGGCTGCCGAGGAAGCTTATTTGCGATTATAATGATAGTTTTTAAACATTCAGACAAGCATATCGGCGATCAGTGGCGAGGTTGTGTTAAATCGGTAATTGTACCTCTATCCAGACACTATTCATTATAATGAGTCATTTTGTCCCATGCTTAATTTCCTGACCAACAGATGATGCAACAATTTTCCCTTTGTATTCGTTATTGTCTATTCCAAACAACTTTTGTGCCCAGCACTTTTTTCATGAAGGAACTACTTAACCCTTTCTACAAGATACATGTTACTTTTGCAATGTCCTTTATCCGAATATTTACTGTTAAGGGTATTTTTGTTGATTTGCTTCTTTGACTAGAGATTGACCCTTAGGAAGTCCAAAGGATTTATGTAAAATAAGTTTTACTCTTTGTTTAAGAAATAAAATAATTTTTTGGTTTCTAAACTAGGTAGATAGATGGCTTATCGGGTTATATTTACAAATATGTAGCCAATAGCCTGAACCAATTTGTGCTTGTAAAAGATTATGAATATAATTTAACACATTTAAAAAATATATATGTAGGGAAAAAAAAGAATATTTTCTTTTCGTAAAAATTAACTGCATATACACTAGTAATAATGAAGTATATAATATACATAATGGAATATCTTAATAATTACAGTTCATAAATAAGTCCAATAAATTTTAGTTGATGTTACTGTAAATGAGATTAGCTTCCATATTTTTTCTCGAATCTCTTGGACTTTTATTATGATTTTTTAGTAACTATTTTTCGAGCCTTCGAATTTTTTTAATTTGGAATATACATATGTAACATAATTACCAACTTACTACAAATAATAGTTCAGTTTTTTAACGTTGTAAGGCATATCATTTAAATGGACAGGAAAAATTAAATAAAAATAACTACCCCTATATAAATGTTTTAAAAAGGAAAAAATATTGAAAGAAAATAATATACAAAAATTATATATTAACCTATGTAATCATTACCATATATATTCGTAAATGTTTAAAGGTTTTTATAGTGTTATAACATAAACAGGAAATTCTATAAGAATGTATTGGGTTATAAGTGACACAGTATATAATATCAGGTAGTAGGCGCTAAATGGTAATATAGAAACTGAAATAGGTTTTATTTAGTATTTTAATGATTTATTATTATTAAAAAAAAAAACTGTATCTCTTGATTAGACGTGTACCACAAATATATGTATATATATATATATATATATATATATTTATATATATATATACATGAGTGTATGTGTGTGTGTATATCTTTCATCTTTTAATTTGATTTCAGAAAAACTAATAAGTTTAGTAGAATTGCCTTAACAGAAATCGGTTATTGCTTTGTGTACTCATGTCGAGATTTAATAAAACAAAAAAAAAAAAAAACTCTTCAAATATCCTGCGTAAGGAAATGAGGTCCGTTAAAATATAAATATAATCATTTGTCTGCTCTAGAGGCCGAAATTTTAAATGAATTGTTGCCAAACTCGAAATCTAAATTTTTCATTTAATTATTTAGATAAAAGTCTTTAGTGGCCGATATTAAACAGATAGAAATGAGAGTTTGGATGGAGGGGCACTACGTATAACCGTAAACATCTTCGTTAGTATGAGTAATACAGGGGCTACGTAAACTAAGCAGATTTCCCACGTAGCTGGTTTGACACACTACTAATCTCATCTCACTTTATACTCTCTATTTCTTAGCAAAATATATTTAGTATTTAAGCTTCAAATAAAGTTTTTCATTATATAACAGAGTATTGTTTGTATGCCATGAGTAGGAGTGGGGGTTTACTAAAGACTGAAAACTAAAAAGTCCAAATATCTCAGTTAATATTGAAGATGGAGAATAAATCAATATTTATAGTATAATTACTTTGAAATAAGATTGGTGCTATACAAAATTTTTGATCCGATATAATATTTATATATATATATATTTACGAGATATTTCGAATTTTTCTTTATATACCCCCTCCTACTGGTCCGCTTTCAGCCATTAACTAACTCGAACCTCTGATTGGCACGAAACGCATATATGCCGAGTTTGGTTACGATAAGACAAAAATAGTGGCCGCTAGAGTGCTAACAGACAAATATACATATAATTTTCAGCCGACCACATTTCGACATTTACTAGGGAGGATCGATGGACATTTGAAGAAATTTTTCGAAAATCGTGTCGTGAGTACAACCTCAATAGCTGATTTCACTTTTGGGAAATTCGCTAAAATATTATATAATATAACCAATCTTGTTAGTAAAGTAATATTTTGCAATTGTTGTTATCTGCCCTTTTCTTTAACTCAAATATTGAGTTATCAGCGATTTGTATTTTCTAATTGTATTTTACATGAGCTAAACCCCACTCCAAGTCATCTCACAATGACCACACTACAACAATTATCAATCCAGCGAAATGGGTAATCTTATTAGTTTAGTGACAAATGTTTATGTTATATAGATGTATTTGATTGAATTGTTATAAAGAGAGTTTATTTTCTTTGTGAGAATATGACTCTCAGAGTAATTTTAGGGAAGGTGTTAATTAGGAGCTGTTTGCGGTGTGCTCTGACTGCGGGGTCCAATATGCTCCAGCAATTTACAACAGTGCAGTCCAATTTCCTTTGTGACTGAAGTTGAATTCTACCCTAGATTGAAGTAATTAGTCTAACCGGTAGAAGGGCTTTGAAGTTACAGGACATGTAGGTGTATTGAAGTGGCGATGCAAGTGCCTCCAGTCTTCAGCCCTTGTTAGAGCACATACGAATCCTGCTAACTTGAGCATGTTCGACAGTCGTTTAGGCATCTATTTCTGTACAAGAGGAAATTCTACACATAGTTTGCTTGATTTAGGATCATTGTTTCCATTTTAGGGACCCATTGGGGTCAATTAAGGAAACATAACTTCAGATTTTCCTCCCATAAAATCTTACCACTCACAGTGAGTTATTTCAATTTTAATTATTTCTGGTTAAACGTAATTACAATTTTGCGTAGGATCTGTGCCCCTGCTACCTTCTCATTCCGGTTGCTGTGCTGATCAACTCGGCTGTAATTCTCATACTTCAAAATTTGTCTTTTCGAAGGATCGACATATGTATGTGTAGCCTCTCTCTATACAGATGGTAGTTGTCTTTCAACCAGAAGTACTGTAACACAGAGTAAAGAGATCATTGGTGTGTGATGGTGTAATACATCATTCATATGTTAGTACTGGTAATGCCATTAAGTTTAAAGATATTTATTCTTAGAATGATTTTTTCATTGTAAATTGTACAGATATTGGAGGTATAGTTTTGACGTTTTCTGAGTATCAGGCATTTCTGATATGAAAGAATACCTTTAATTTCTGAAAGTTCTGTACTTGGTTAGAATTAATACCAGATGAATTTGATCCAGGCACTTTTCATTCAAATCGTGTATCTTATATTGTGTTCCCTCATTGTCTCTTGACTTAACTGAAATTCCCTGTTGTTTCGTAATATCCTCATGATGCTGAGTACGTATCTGAGTACAATATTTTTTTTATTTTTTTTTAGAAAACAGAATTTATCTTCAATGTTCTTCATTTTTGATCCAAAGACAAAATATTTAGTTGGTGTAATGTTATTTTTGTTTTCAATACTTTGGTAAGAACTACTCCTATTAAAGGGAAAGACTTAGAATATCAAAAATTAATGTTAATGAGAAACATTTAAGCTTTCAATGTAACTGGCCCAGAAAACGCAACTCTGTAATATCAGTAATGTTCACTAACTCGTTTCAGTTCCAAGTAGTAGAAATAATATCCTGTGGGAATTCTGGTTTGAGATAAGAGAATAGGGAAAACGGCGATATATCAACCCGTACAGCCATGTGAAAAATATATAAAGCCAATAGTTACGTTAGAATATTTGTGAAGTTTATACAAAAAATAAATACGTAATCAATCAGAATTGCAATCTAGATTTAATATTATAATATGATAATGCATTTCAAGATCATTGATTTTCTTGTCAAACCAACTGGATGAAAATTTGTAAACAAACCTTGTTTACGTTGTGAATAAATATAAACTCAGGGTCAAACCCATTCCTAAGAATATTTATTTTTGCAGAGGAATATATTTTCCCTTTAGTATTAAAGAAGCTATGTTAAACATTTAAGTATTTGATTTGTTAAAATTTGGACTCAACTAAGTGAAATTGTACAAAAAAGAATAATAGATTAAAACTGCCTTGTCTGACACATAGGCGAATCCCTTGAGAGTTAAATACCTTCTAGTGTATAGTTAAAAACACATGTTGAATTTAGGTTCTTATATTTAATAAAAAATGAAACGAAAAATTAACAAGACCTCCAAAATATTCATTTTTTAGTTTATCATTAATCTTGAACTTCAGCTATTGGGGGATAAGAATGAAAAAACAAATTTACTCCCTAGTTGTGACATTGGTATTGTGGTGTAATTACGGACTATTTTTCAGTGAAAAACAGTTCCCACTTGTATTTACTACTGGCAACATTAATGCTTATTGCTATGAAAATGTATTTGAGTTCTTATCAGTTATGACATTAGTAGAAGACAACATGCCGGCATTATAACGAACCGATAAATAAATGAGGGTCCACAAAACAATGGTTAGGATTTGAGGCTTAATATGTTTATTATTTGTCTAGCCCCAGCCTGGGCCTTAACGCAACTGTTAATTTGTTTTTATAGTGAGAACTAAAAAATATCTTGTAATACTTCGAAATTGTCGGCCAACCTTTGAAAACATTTTTGAAAGAACTTGCATATCAATTAATGGTGTTGACAGACGACTGTTGGTTGTGATTAAAAAAAATAGTCAAAATTGTATTGAATTTATAGTTTTTCACTCCTGTTTTCTGTACTCGTTACTTTCGAGCTATTCATTCCGCTTAATTCGGCCAGTTATTAAATGTTTACTGGTTTTAAATATTGTATGAAATATACAAGTTTTTGTTAAATAGTTTCTGATATAAGAGTTTTTTTTTAAAAAAAAAATACTTTTTATTGAGATTTTTTACTGGCCAGTAAATTAAACTATAGAAAAAAAAGTTAATATTCTATTAATATTCTAGTAAAATAAATAATGCTTTGACCTTCACGGTCTGGTGTGACTTAGAGGTTAATTTAAATTACTAATGCCCTTATAAGAAGCTTGTTGTTTGTAGATAAGGTCATAATTAACACAAAATACCCTCTGAATATTATTTAAATTGAGTATGATTGTTGACTTATACAAGGAACTTGTAGTGAATATATTACAATAACTCTTCTTATTGTTTCGCAAGGAGTATTACTTTTGAGCCGTACACAAATTTGAACAATCAATAGATTAGGTTATTTTTAATATGCATTATTTCTTATAACCTCACAGTTTCGCCACTGCCTCATTCTGTCACACCCCTATAAAGAGTAAGAGTTAGTTCACAATAAATTGTACGCACCTGTGTGCGATAACATTTTCTTAAGAATGTTTTCGAGTGCTTTTCCAAATGATTCACCGTATTTTTTTTTAATTGAATTTGCTTAGGAATAGATAAGGCTGAATGAAGAAGTATAGATTTCTTGCATCACTTTTGAGATTATAAGATGTGTATCTTCTCCATGGCCCGCTAAATTTCAAGTGGATTTGAGAAGTTGCTGAGTAGTTCATTAAGTAAATCCTGAACTTGTTGGGGATTACTAACTTATCCTGGTACTTTATCCTCTTGGCATCTTAAATGCTCTTAATAGCTTCTTGTTGAAGGAAATGTGGCTTTTAATCGCAGGGAGCTGTCAATTATTCACTCTGTTAAATGGTGCTAATAACTAATTTTCAAATAAAAGCGTGAGTGTGTAATGACGTCAGTTGATTGCGCTTATATTGGAATTATAATTGTAACTAGGTAGAAAACTGATATTAAACAGAAAATAATATTCAACACGTTAATTGATAATATCTCTCTGTAATAGACCTTTCGTATCGGAAAATTTGTTATGCGCCTACGGGCTGATTGAAATACAGTGGCATCCGTCTAAATATAATAATTTTGTTAGCGTATTACGTATTGACCCAAAATAATATGAATAAATTTGGCTCACTGATTATTTTATTAACTTTAAAATGGTGAAAGTTATTGAAATTTATTACCGGAAGCCAGGGAAAAAGTATAGGGGACTGGGATATTTCAGCCACGTCATAATTCCCATAAGCAGGTTGGAGTCAACTTCCAACGAGAGTGTCTAAGCAGAACTAGGTTCTCAACTGCTTTTTTTCTGGACTTTTTCCACAGTTTTCACAAGGTGACTGGTGATGAAGTGCATACGCTTGGGGATGAAGTCCGGACTTGCCTGGCTTACGTTTGGTTTTATCGTGCTATGGTAGTAGTGCCGACTGTGTCCAATGTTCAGCAATCCTATAAATGGGAATACTGGTGTTTCACGATTATAATGGCAGGAAGAGGCAGATATCCATGAGAGAAGCTGTCCATCATGGTGCCACTACGATGAGTGGGGGCTTTAGTTTTAAAAACAAGCCCATCTGGTAATAAATGAAATAATAAATAAAAATTATTAGTTCTGGGGAGCTCAAATGAGCCAAGAATGGACAGAGTACAAATATGTATATTAACAAAAATATTATAGTAAATCCGTCTTACCTCTGAAGAATTTACCCCGTCACTGAAGGGTGAGAGAAAAGAAAGGGACAAAGTTCAAGATTTCGAGTGACCAAGGGAAAGAAGAAAATATCACCAATCACTGGATAATTCGGGCATATAATAGCACCTGAGAAAATTACAGTTTGTGTCGTCAACGGAAACTGATTCCCACAGAACGGCTGCAACACAGCCGAAAACAAGATGGTCGGAGCACGTGAAACACTGAATCAACGTTCTTGGTTGTATCAGGGGTTGGCTAGGCAGATGTTGGAGGGCAGTTCTGGTGGTTTCTAAATCGAAAAACCCCGCTCGATTTAAATTATATGGCACGTAGCAAGGAAAGTATTTCATTGCCAATACAATTAACTATCCTTCGAAATGATAATAATGAAAAAATATTTTAATTAGCAAACAAATAAAGAACAATGAGGCTATTGTCTCAAAGACCAAAAAGGCTAGGTGGAAAGAACTTGTGCTAGCTTCGGAAAACGCAGATTATAGATAAAGCAATGAATGGAACACTGGTCCGTCAAATGATGGTTGGCAAATATGCCGAACAGGACCACTTTTGACGCCAATGAAGCTAGAGCTACAGGCTAGAGCTAAAGGACAAGACCAGGCCTAGGCCGGAACCGCAAAACTTTAAACATGTTAACCGAGGGGTGTAGGAAATGCATTGTGTTGCCTTTGATCTCGGTTGGGGTTGGGTTTCTTAAATCTTGTATAGCTGGCGAGAATGTTACTTGTACTGAAATGCAAATTTACTTTGTGCACAGCAGTGAAGCTATGACTCACACATAGGAAATCCGGGAACCTCTCCTGGTCTGGGATAGAAGAGTCTTGACAAAAGTATTTATTAATGTCATGAGAGAGCAGCACAGAAGGAGAACCAGAAAGAAGTTCTAAATAAGGTGTTTATATAGCCAGCTTGACATCATTTGTAAGAAGACTGGACGTTGGTTGGGGCATGTTGAGTGAATGGAACACAGAGGAAGTTAGCTGCCCAGAATAATGTCAAATTTTGGAAGCAGAGGTCATGGTTTTATTGAGGGACGGAGGATTTTGGAGGTTAGAGGTCTTCCATTGGAGTTTCCTAGAACACAAAAGGTTTGTCAATGGTGTCTGGGCCTCAGATAGGGCCTCGTAAAAAGGAAGTAAGAATATAAGTGGGACATATTGGGTTTATCGGAACTATCACAACTAATTAACTACTTCCCTTAGGGAAATTATAGAGCGTCCCTAAACTTACAGAGGGTTGTGTACATTCTTACTTAAAATGTGAAATATGGGTGTCCTTATTTTCGTTGAATATTGAATAATTTTTCACAAACTTGAAACCAAAGATAATAAATCCCTAGTTCAACCAGTAGAGCAGAGCGTTTTCCCAAAGTACGCTACTTCAAGGAAACTTATGGATCTGTAGTTCTTGATCCTGTAAATATTGCAAACTATTTGACTATCAAAACTATTTGATTAAGAAATTTGTTTGTTTTACTAAACTTTGGCCTCCTCCTGCATGTGCTCTTCCATTTCTAGTTGGTGCTCCATATCTATACTGAATATTTTTTTCTCCATGAGTGGTGAACCCTGTTCATATTGGTTCAGAGTTATTTTTCATTCTTTAATAAACCCTGTTATTTATCGCGAGGGAGGCTTACTGAGTTAATTGGCACTGTGGTGATCAGATCCCAGCCTGGAGGTACTGTGGCTCGTCGATAACGTGCTTCTGACAGATATTAATGTTTGCAGCTTCCCGGTTCAGCTTTAGTCCGCCCGGCCATTACAAGTATTTGAAGTCATACTTTTGTGGTTATCATCACGGTTATTGGTCGAAACTATTGACTATTATTTATTAATATATTTTTACCCCTGGAAGGTAAGAGAGTTATCTATATTTTACAACGACAATCATTTAAATTGATTTTTTTTTTATTATATAGTACATAGGCACCGAACTCCGGAGAGTTATTTGTGCCTAGGTGGTCGAGATTCTATTTTCATTTTCCTTCTTGTTGTTCAGTAGTCCCTTTCTTCAGATAAATCATCCACTTCTCAGCCCTCCGTCATCCTAGCTTCTGTTGGATCTCCTAGTTTTCTTTATCCCCAATTCTGTGAAAAATAACAAAAAACACAGCAGTATTTGGTTATAATCAATTTGATATATAAATACTTAACTCACTGCCTTTTGTGCCCATATGTTGAAGTCATATATTATTATATTTATTTATTTAAACCAGCAATTGCTAAAAATTTAAAGAGTTTTTTTATAGAGTGACTATCATCCCCTAGTATTTCGGATAGTACTTCTGATATACCAAGGGACTTTCTGATGTCCTCATACTTTCTACACACAGTAAGTATGTGTGCCACTGTCAGTTCTACTCCACAAGAAATGTAGATTGGAGGTTCTTCCTTTTTCATCAGGTGAAGGTGTGTTAGCCTTGTGTGGCCAATTCTAAGGCGGCATATTAACACTTCATCCCTCCTTTTTTAAATTGATTTTTAATATGCAGGGAAGAATTTATGCATGGAGACTCATTTTACGGTGGTTTCGGACATCGGAGCCATGCTTTGATAATAATAGATCTCGTGAAATGATATAACCACGTTTAAAAGAAATAATCGAATCGCAAAATCATTATGTGATGGCCAATAATTCTTTTTGGGACTGTTTCGCCTAATTAAAAATAAACCTAATTAATTAATTTAATTCAGACGATATCAATACGATTTGAGGAATGTACAAAAATGAATTATTAGTTGTCGGTCTTTTGCAAGTAGTTTTAGAATAGTTATTTATTATACAAGTGACGAAAGTAGATCATTTTACAACTCGAGTAAAACGTTTACCCACACGAGCGAAGCGAGTGTGGTAATTTCACGACAGTTGTAAATTCTACTTTCGTCACGAGTGTAATATTAAATTTTTTCTGTAATCCTGTAATACATGATCAGATCTAACCAGAATATGAACAAAATTAGGATGTTGTGAAGATTATGGTATGTTGTTGGTAGGTTATAAGCATGGTTGTGAATGGTTATAAGCATAGTTATAAAACAACTAGTGATGATTGTGAAGTAGTGGTTATAAACAAGTGCAGGTTATAAACAAGGAAGGTAATTATTATTATATTTAAATTTTAAAATATATTGATTATTTCCACCAATAATTCATTCACATTTCAATTTATTTTGTTAAAATAAATTCTTACAATGTTCAGAAACATTTAAAAGTATTTAACTTCAAATTATTTTTTTAATTTATACTTATTACTAATTAAGAAGGCAATTCACTTTCTTCACTTGTGAAGAAAGTGATTACTTTCCATTAAGGGGAATCAGCTATTGAGGTCGTACTCATGACGCGATTTTCGAAAAATGTCTTCAAATGTTCATCGATCCTACCCAGGAGGTGACGAAAATGAAGTAAGTTCGAAACTATATATATATACATTTGTCTGTTAGCGCTCCAGCGGTAGCAATTTTTGTTCGATCGACCATGAATCTTGAATATTAAGATATTTGCATTTTTCAGTTTTCAGCCATCTGCAAACCGCCACTTCTCCCCATGTTACATAAACAATACTCTGCTACATTATAAATCACATTATTCGAAGTTTAAATACCAAAAATTGTATTCAAGAGACCTTTATTATACGAGATACATGCAAATATGTCCCGGTGACGCCCCCCCCCCCCCTTAAGGTTTTGGACTACTAAAATTTGATTGATTGAGATAACAATTATTCTGACTCATTATTAATTACAGTACTAGGTATAGTAAATAGTTCTCAATAAAATTAATATATTATATTCTGATATATTTCAGTAATTGTTTTTCTTTTCGGTGTGAGGCGGGCCGACCCGTTTGTTAACATTTCTTACCTAACGCTTCCTGTCGGCAGGTTATTATTGAAATTGGATGAAACATTTCTTATTTCCGTTTGTATTTATTCACGGTCTTGTTGTGTTACCAGTACGTAGATTTCTCTATTGTATAGCTTCACGTGGGAAATCTGCTTAGTTTACGCAGCCCCAGCGTGACGGACTTTTAACAATTTGAAAAAAAATTCTTCATTATCAATTAATAAGTGATTAAATTACACATTTTGCATTAGGCGAATTTAATTTCCACCCTTTTTAACTGAGTTCTGCCTCATTGATCGTATCAGCATTATAAATATTATGGTCTTGGGTTATACCCTACGAGCCTATGGTGATTTGTCAAATGGTGACCAATGAGGAGTTCTATATTGGGAGCCGGCCATTGACCAACTACCATAGAATGCTGTGTGAGTGACAGCAGTTCGCCGAGTGACTCACTTTGCCGCTGACTCAGAATCGATATTATACACCTCGGTTATTTCGATTAGCCCCTATCTACACACTAACTCATTAGGAGTTCGTTACTGTGCTTCCTATTAGCGAGGGGGAGGCAAAGGGTTAATTCGCTGCTAGCATCTGCACTCTCTGATGGAATATCTGATTACCTACCTCATAAGTGATTATAATTACTGCCTGTAATTGACGATGGAATTGAAACTTACTCACCGGAGCATATACGTATCTTCCCCGCAACGCACGTATTTCTGAATGATTGACGTAATATGTTAGGTTCGTTTACTTGTTTGTATCTATGGATGTAGAGATCTATCTCACCTCACTTTTAGCAGATTTCCTTTTAGGGAAATCCTCTATTGAGGTCGTACTCATGACGCGATTTTTGAAATTTTTCTTCAAATATTCATCAATCCTACGTAGGACGTAGGAAATTATTGTTTAATCGTTACCAAACTCGATATTTAGTCGTTTTATGTAAAAAGAAATATAAGTTCGTTAACGGCTAAAATCGGACAGGGGTGTTGAGGGGTTTAAAGGGGAGTGTTCGCGGAAGAATCAACTCCGCGAATAGTGAAGAGGCGCAAGACCTCATGACGTCATCCACCGCCACTCATCCTTGCCCTGGACTGGGGACCTCGCTGCCAGCGCATCCAGCCACGAGGGGGACCGGCAAAAAAGAGCAAGAAGGAGACGAGAGAAGATGGCAGCCTAGTGCGGCGAGTAAAACGGAGTCATCATCATCGAACTGAAGAACCACCTCAAAATGCAGGAGTAGTCCTAAAAGGGCCCGTCGGGCGATGAAGCCCGGAAACAAGGAGGGGGAGAAATCCAGACAATAAAAAAAATAGTGAGTACTCACCTTTTATTTAAATTACACTGCACTTCGAAGCCAACAGGCATGAACCACATCATGGGCCCCACCGAACAACACACTTCACCACAAGTTCAACTCAACCCAGAGCAGCTCACCCACCCAACGTCGCCAGACACTCAAAGATTTAGTTATAATTTATTTGTACTATCTACCACAGAATGGTCCATGTAATTATAACATTGTAAATAACCATGCCTTGTAATTTGCCCCACCAATACCCCACCCTTCTTCGCAATATACAGTCCACTCTCTCAAACTAACAAAATAAGGGGCGAAGGGGCATCTCCCTATATCCTTTAATGGGAAGCCTCTTCGATCCCCAAACATGGTCCAGCCGGGCCGGATATGACCCACAAACAATGGTCACACCAACCGATTGACCCCCCAAACATGGTCACCAACCAATTGACCTCCAAATATGGTCCAGTAAGACCGGTTGATAAAGCTTGATGCAAAATATTTCAATAATAAAAATCATACCACATTCACTGCCATCAAGCGCACATACATTGAATAATAACGACCATGCTGTATGTAACGCCATTAAGTGCACCACAGTAATTGATAATAATTCATAAACAAACAGCTGTTTTAATTGACACAAATTAACTCCCTTTATTTGATAATAAAATTGCATCAAGTGCATAAGCAGTAAATGAAAATTTGTGTGGAATTCAGCAAAGACAGAATTAAACTATCTACTGTATTAATCTAAAATTTTTCGAGAATCATTCTTTGTTAACTTATTTTACATTATTTTATAGTTATATTAGAGTATAACCTATTCCAACAATTTACCATGCTTTACCAGTGTGCTTTATGCATTTATTTGTCTTTATTCATTTTCAAAATCAATTTACACTATTATTAACATTGTCGATGCTCATTCAAGCATCATTCAATTTTAATTCAAATCTTATCTGACTTTAGCATTTAATTGCATTTAGTAACTGTAATGTGAATAGAACAGTCACTCACTAGAGAATATTTATCTTATTTTCATAAAGCACATATATCTAATCAATGTTCTCATGTATTAATATACATTAATATTTAACTTAGTTACTTTGCTCATAGTTTTTATTTAACCAATTTACTATGATTTACCAGTGTGTTTTATGCATTTGTTCATCTTAATTCATTTCCAAAATCAATTTACATTATTATTAGCACTGTCGATGCTCATTCAAGCATTATTCAATTTTAATTTAAATCTTACCTGAATCTAGCATTCAAATTGCATTCAGTAACTGTAATGTGAATAGAACAGTTACTCACTAGAGAATATTTATCTTATTTTCATAAAGCACATATATCTAATCAATGTTCTCATGTATTAATATATACATTAATATTTAACTTAGTTACTTTGCTCATAGTTTTTATTTAACCAATTTACTATGATCTACCAGTGTGTTTTATGCATATGTTCATCTTAATTCATTTTCAATATCAATTTACATTATTATTAACATTGTCGATGCTCATCAAGCATCATTCAATTTTAATTTAAATCTTACCTGAATCTAGCATTCAAATTGCATTTAGTAACTGTAATGTGAATAGAACAGTTATTCACAAGTGAATATTTATTTTATTTTCATAAAGCACATATGTATATCTAACCTATGTTCTCATGCATTAACATATACATTATTATTTAACTTAGTTACTTTACTCATAGATTTTATTTAATCAATTTACTATGATTTACCAGTGTGTTTTATGCATTTGTTCATCTTAATTCATTTCCAAAATCAATTTACATTATTATTAGCACTGTCGATGCTCATTCAAGCATTATGCAATTTTAATTTAAATCTTACCTGAATCTAGCATTCAAATTGCATTTAGTAACTGTAATGTGAGTAGAACAGTTATTCACTAGAGAATATTTATTTCATTTTTCATAAAGCATATATCCAATCAATGTTCTCATGTATAATATATACATTATTATTCAACTCAGTTACTGTACTCATAGTTTTTATTTACTCAATGTGCTATGATTTACCAGTGTGTTTTATGCATTTATTTGTCTTTATTCATTTTCAAAATCAATTCACATTATTATTAGCACTGTCGATGCTCATTCAAGCATTATTCAATTTTAATTTAAATCTTACCTGAATCTAGCATTCAAATTGCATTTAGTAACTGTAATGTGAGTAGAACAGTTATTCACTAGGGAATATTTATTTTATTCTTCATAAAGCATATATCCAATCAATGTTCTCATGTATCAATATATTCATTATCATTTAACTCAGTCATTTTACTCATAACTTTTATTTACTCAATGTGCTATGATTTACCAGTGTGTTTATGCATTTATTTGTCTTTATTCATTTTCAAAATCAATTTACATTATTATTAACATTGTCGATACTCATTTAAGGATTATTTAATTTTAATTTAAATCTTATCTGACTTTAGCATTCAAATTGCATTTATTAACTGTAACATGAGTAGCACAATTATTCACAAGTGAATATTTATTTTATTTTCATAAGGCACATATACCTAACCAATGTTCTCATGCATTAAAATATTTATTCTTATTTAACTCAGTTTTTCTACTCATAATTTCTTTATCACTACACAATGTGTATTTGTTTAAGCAATTTAATTGGCAATATGGTTATTTCAAATAACTCATACCCTACATTAATACTTATAAGAACTTGGCATGGATTCTATGTAACCTCAAAATGTTTCATTTCACTACTTTACTTTATTTTATCAATGAAGTTTACATGTTGTTTAATCATTTCAGTAAACGAATAATGTACATGTGACTGATATTCTAGCTTTAGTGTTTACCTGTGACCAGAAAGGAATTTGTACACAATCTATTCAAACAAAGTTACATTTATTAAACACAGTAACATTATCAAACACATCATTCAAAGTACATCTAACAGTTAATCCAAGAGATCACTAATTCAAACTTGTTAACGTTATCATTCCTCAAAACAGGTGAGATCCCTTATCTATAAAAGGTTTCAACAGGGTTATAGCTCTCTCCCTGCTACATAGAGCTCACTCACATATTAAAGGTCATACATAGATCACTTGCCTAGACTACCTCACTGCTGTGACGTCATACTCTCTTTGTGTTCTCTACTCCCCTTCTTCGCTTAGTCACATTATCATTATATTAATCATGGGGCTCCCTTTGTTTATATTTTCTTCTTCGAATATGACTTCTCCTTGTTCTCCTCCTTTCTTGTATTCCCTTGTTTCCAGCTGTCGCTCGACTGGCTTGAAACACATTATTGATTATAATCAAGACATCTTTCTTTGATCTTTGATCAAAATGCCCGAGTCAATTCCAGACTATGCTCATTCCATCGCTCGCCTAGAACGGCGATTAAAAAGGCTGAATCGTGACATCAACAGCGTCACTGAAGCCTCCAAATTCAGCCTCGAAGATGACAATGCGATTCGACACTTCAAATCTGTCTACAAAACTGCCCAAACCGAATGGACAGAGTTCCGAGAAGTATGGAATGAAAGGGATGAATTCCTACTGTTAGATGGTAGAGAAATCAACTTCTCTGACGTATGGTCGACACTGTACGACGCCACCAGACGCGTCATGATAGATGCTGAAACCACTCACACGCGCATCCAAGAGCGTTTCAAACAAGAAACCATTGATGCAGCCCAACATCAAATCGGATTCGATTCCACAAATCGACAACAATCCTTCAACACGACACAGGTTTCAACCCTCAGGACGCACCTCCCTGTCATTGAAATTCCCAAATTCCATGGCGACTTGACAAGATGGAACCACTTCAAAGACACCTTCAAGTCCTTGGTCCATGACGAACCATCTATCACAAATGTTGAGAAGTTCCACTACCTCCTCAGTGCACTGAAGGGTGAGGCAGCTGCTTTGGTATCAAGGATCCAGGTGGACGACCGATCATATATCCTTGCTTGGGAAAATCTCCTAAAACAACATGATAACCAACGCATACTTGGCTCAATGTTCATCCGAAGAATTCTGGAGTCCAACAGGGGATCTCTCCAAACACCAATTATGAGGTACGAAGCTTATCTTCATAATATCTGTAACAGCCTTGGCGGCTTTCATTCTCTCGATCTTGAAGATTAGGGAGAATTCGCATTGGCGATTCTTGCGCTTCGAGACTTGGACCCGGAAACGCGAAGAGGTTTTGAGTTAAGCCTCAAGGACAGCACGAGGTCACCGACAGCCGACGATGTAATAGAGTTCGTCAGACAGCGTCTAGGGGCCATCAAGTTTTCAAACCAATTTTGTTTTCAATCCGAAGCTCCTGCGAAACCACGACGCCAGAGTCCCTACAACACAAGATCCCGTGAGACTCCACCCAATCGCTTCTCTCAGAGGTACTCCACCGTCAACCTTCACTCAACCTCAAGATCTCCAGAAGCTCGAACAGGAGCATCGACTGCCCGGTTCCAACGTTCGCACGCTCGGAGCACCTACTCCAATCCCATCCTACCTAAATGCCCATTTTGCAAGAGAAAACATTATCTCCTAAGGTGTCCTGACTTCATTAATATTCCCAGCCGGGAACGCATCGCATTCACTGAGGGATGGAAGGGCTGCAAGAACTGCTTGAGGGAAGATCACCCAACAACGAAATGCCCCTCAAAGTACAACTGTCGGCGTTGCAACAAAAGGCACCACACCCTCATTCATAATGAAGAGAACACACCCATCCGCGCATCTTCTCCGAGACAACCTTCGAAAAGGGAGCAGGATACACCTGAAGGTAGTGGAGTCACATTCACCGCTTACGGCTCAACAACCCAGCACACAACGGAAGGAACAAATGCGGTTCTCCTGGGGACGGTACAGATGATGATAAAGGCATCCAATGATCGTCTGTACAAGGTACGAGCGCTTCTTGATTGCGGGAGCCAGCACACATTCATCTCCAAGGCACTCGCTTATAAGATAGACCTCCCTGTTCGGCACTTCAAACGTCGCATCGCCGGCTTAGGTAACATCACCACTGCAAGACCAATGGGAATCATGCCCATCGAATTGAAGCCGCTCGATATTGACAGAGTTCTCACGACTGACGCTATCATAATCGACTCGATAGCTCCCCGCCTTCCTAACCAAGACCTTGACCCTAACATCTGCAAATCGTTTGCAAACCTTCAACTGGCTGACACCACATTTGGACAGTCCGGAGCAATTGACCTACTCATAGGTGCGGATCTCTATCCCTTAGTGGTCACCGGAGCTCCCTACGCCTCCGAAGTGCCTGGGTTCTTCCACATCCCAACTATATTTGGTTTGACAGTCATGGGTAGGTCACAACGCCGCAATTCTACTGAATCCTCATCTTTCTTCACCACGTCTCCTGCTGATACTGTGGAACACCGGCAGCGCTTTCGGGAAGTTCAGAAACCTGCCCCAGTTAAGCGGAACAATCCAGGTGAGGAAGCACGCAAAGAGTATTTCGACCACACTCATGCCCGCACTCCCAAAGGGCGTCATATCATGCGACCATGCAAGGCTGCACCTGCCGATGTGGGAAACAACAGGAACATGCTGATGAAAACCTCTGCTCCCCCAAAAACAAACTTCCCAAAGACCATGAACTCGCGCAAAATTACCACGCATTCATCCAAGAGTACATCAGGTTGGGCCACAGGACTTCCACCTCATCGCCATACCACATATGGTATACCACATCATGGCGTTTGGCAAGAGGCTCTATTGAGGAAGCCATACAACTTCCGACGGAACTCATCGCCTCATTTGATCAAGGAGGCAAACAGTCAAGTTACAGCACTCGTCCCGAACACCATGGAGTCCGTATAGGCAGTCAGCATGCCACCTCCAGACAACCATTTTTTTTCTTCATTTAAGGTCCTGTCACTCATTTGGAACTCAAAAAACGACACCATTTAATCCAACCACTTTAATCCTTCACACCATCATTACATCCTGAAGCGAAGGATTCTAAAGGGTGAAGAAGAATCACTACTTTTCTTATTTTTTAGAAGATATAAATTTTTTTTATTATGATTCTCTTCGAGATCACAAGTTTCATCATTTCTTTCATTATTATTTTAACTTGCAAACATTTTTTTTCTTAGAGGATCTTTATTTTATTTTTATTTTTTTTTTGGTCAATTACAGCCCCCCCCCCCCACTCACTCACACAAAAACACAGACGCCACACAAACACACACCAAATGGCTCTGTGCTTTAGATCTAAGTTAGTTTTTAGTTTTTAATTAGCCCTAGCTAATTCAAGGTGGGCGGTTTGTTCGCGGAAGAATCAACTCCGCGAATAGTGAAGAGGCGCAAGACCTCATGACGTCATCCACCGCCACTCATCCTTGCCCTGGACTGGGGACCTCGCTGCCAGCGCATCCAGCCACGAGGGGGACCGGCAAAAAAGAGCAAGAAGGAGACGAGAGAAGATGGCAGCCTAGTGCGGCGAGAAAAACGGAGTCATCATCATCGAACTGAAGAACCACCTCAAAATGCAGGAGTAGTCCTAAAAGGGCCCGTCGGGCGATGAAGCCCGGAAACAAGGAGGGGGAGAAATCCAGACAATAAAAAAAATAGTGAGTACTCACCTTTTATTTAAATTACACCGCACTTCGAAGCCAACAGGCATGAACCACATCATGGGCCCCACCGAACAACACACTTCACCACAAGTTCAACTCAACCCAGAGCAGCTCACCCACCCAACGTCGCCAGACACTCAAAGATTTAGTTATAATTTATTTGTACTATCTACCACAGAATGGTCCATGTAATTATAACATTGTAAATAACCATGCCTTGTAATTTGCCCCACCAATACCCCACCCTTCTTCGCAATATACAGTCCACTCTCTCAAACTAACAAAATAAGGGGCGAAGGGGCATCTCCCTATATCCTTTAATGGGAAGCCTCTTCGATCCCCAAACAGGGAGGAATGTCGAAAATTCGAAATATCTCCGTTACTACGGATTATTACGGACTGAAACATTGTATATGGCAAATTAAATTTACTATAAATGCTATTTATTTATTCTTTTTCTTGAATTCTAATCGAGATATTTTTGCGTTTTTCAGTTTTCATTATAGTTTACCGCTTTCAGTAAACCTTCACTCCTACTAGTGTTATCTTAATAATAAGCTGCTATATCATGTACCACTTCATTACAAGGTTAAATACAAAATATTGTTTTGAACAAACCTTTATTATATAAGATATTAACAAACACGTTCTGTTCGACCCCCATTCTTTTGTTCTTGGGTTACTAAAATCTGAGTGATTGAGATAGAAATTATTCTGATCCATTTCAAATTAGTACTCCACTAACAATAGTAAATAGTTTTCAAGAATATTAATATGCTCTAGTCATATATATTTTATATATCCGGTCTAGAATAATTTTATCTATTCAATGCTGCGAAGTTGGCCGCCCTATTTGTTTACTATTCAGACGCTTTCCGTTGTAGATATTATTAACTTGTAAATTGGCTGAATGATTTTTCATTACCGTTTTTATTTATTCCCTTAACATTCACGGTCTTGTTACCAATATGTAGATTTATCTGTTGTAAATCTTCCCATGGGAAATCTGTTTAGTTTACTCAGCCCCTGCGTGACGGACTTTTTGTCATTCTTTTTCCCTTGGGTTCTATTTGGCTTCCTCTAAATCCTTAATTAGCAATGAGCTCCAATTTAGGTCATGCTTTAGGAGCTCTGGTTTGCTACAAACACAGATTGGGTTGTCAAGCATTTGTTTGTTTCTGTCTCTACACGTATTACATCTCTAGAGTTTGGCTTTTGTGAATAATTGCGCGAAAATTCTTATATAAGTAATAATTAGAATATATATAAACCGTTTTACATAATTCAGCCATTTTGATCCACTTAGCAATGTTATACCAGTATGTATTACATTTCTACTCCAGATTCAAACTTTTTTTCTTTCCATCACTGGATCAGTAACTTTTCTTGTCAAAGTGCATGGAAAACATGTTCTTTGACCACCAAAAATAGTGTTGTTTTTTTCATTATCATTACTTATCATAGACTAGGAAAACCCCTTTTTGCAGCATTATTTACGAAGGTTGACATTAACATTTAGTACAGTAGTAGATGGATAATGCATGAGAAGCCAGTTCTGGGGTGGGTACTGAAGATGGGGCTTCAGCTCTAGTAGCGCTTTTTGTTGTTGACAAAAAGGCATTTTCTATTCTGTATGATTCACTACGTTTCTACAGTTACATAAATGTCTTGTAGTTGGAAATCATGAATAACAACATATCCCAGAATATTGGACCAGCGCGTTTTTTCATGATTTTCCTTAAAGGAAGTCAGCTATTTAGGTCGTAGTCAGGACGCGATTTTCAAAACATTTCTTCAAATGTCCATCGATCCTACCCAGGGGATGATGAAAATGAGGTCCGTTCAAAACTGTATATATATATATATATATATACATCTTAACGCACTAGCGGTCACAAGTTTTATTTGATCACGACCAAGCTCGATTTTTAAACATTTTATGTAAAACAAAAGATCAAGTTCGTTAATGGCTAAAATCCAACCAGTGTGAAGAAGGGTTTAGAAGGGAGGAATTTCGAAAATTCTTAATATCTCCGTTATTATGCGTCGGATTGAAAAATTGTATAGAAGTAACCCCATTGCTTCATTTTCTTCATTATTAACCGAGATATTTGCATTTTTTTTAGTTCTCCCTCCTACTCATATTAACCATAAGTTGTTATATTTGAAGCCTAAATACAAATTATCGTTCTCATTGAACTTTTCGTTTTGAGATAAATGAAAAAATATGTGTCGCAATTGGGGAATCTGCTTAGTTAACGCAGCCCCAGCGTGACGGACTTTTTTCAACTCCTCTGATAGTTTAATAAGAGGACTGACAATTTTCGTTCTTCGGCAAGAGTACTTGGTTTTATCAAACAATTTTTCATAAATTGTCTTTACTATTGGACTATGTATACAATTGATTGAAACAAAAATATAAAAATAAGCAAATTAAAAAAAAAGGAAATGTATTTCAGAATATAAGAATGACATTATAAATAAAATAAAATGACTTGTATAAATACAGGAGTATACGTTAAAATCGATTTTGTGAATAATGTTGATTTTGGGTTGATGAAGAGTACATTTTTACATATTGAAATATTAATTTGAATTTATAATAAAACTGTTATAAAAGAAGGACGTAATTTAATATCAATAGCAATAAAGAAAAAAAAATGGAGTAGAAACGACAACATGGTGAACGTAACTACGGAATATTTGAATCAGTGACTTGAGTAACGCAAAAGCCACTGAAGTTTAGTTGTTGGGGATTAATGAAAACGGTAGCACCTATAAATTGTCAGCACCTGTAGCTCTCAGGTTAAATTAAGCCTGCTAGGTTGCCAAATAAATCCTGACACAGAGCTGCGTCTCTACCTCTTTGCAATCAATTCATGCCAAAAAGTCAATTTCTAAAAACTCCTTGAGGTTTTTTATGTGATTTGTTCATTTTTAACATTTAATTCTAAAGATTTTCTTACAAATGAAATCATGATTATATTAAATGAATTGTATTTGAAAATAATCGTCAATTTCGTTGGGAAAAGCTGTTTTTTTTTTTAATTTAATATTTTTGTCCGATTGATTGTTACAGATATTGTTGTCAATGAAAGGGGAAGTATCATTTTTACTGTTCATGTCGAGTTAGCACTTGCGTGAGTTGTCCGTTGCTACGATTAGCACCTAATAGCAACAACTGGGAATTCCAGACATGGCTCTAAGAAGGCGTTTTTTACCTCTTCAAATTAATTACATGGAATTAAAAATAGGAATTAAGAGAGCAACAACTTCTTTCTGACATATATTCATTAGAAAATTCTCAGAATATTAATATACTTAATATGATTGATATCCTACTTTATCACCGCATAATAGTTTTTTTATTGGAATGATGGGGTAATTACTTAATGGGAGGTTAATTTTGTTAGAATGTTAGAAAGCAATGGTTAAGGAAGCTTGTTGGTTTATTATTATTTACGTCCACTTTATGCTACTAGGCTAATCGGGACGGGTTATCTACAGGTTACCACCCTTTTCTGGCGGGTGGGCTCAAGGAGTTTATTTAATGAGTCCTTCATTAAATTAGGACCAAAGACCTAACTCGCAAGGCCAACCTGAGCCACCGCTTAAGGAAGCTGGTTCCATTTTTTGGCAAAATTGTACGATGAGCATGTTTCCATATTTAAAGCCAGTATAAAAATAAACTATTTTATCTCTTAGAATTTTATTTGATTTTTTTTTTATTATATATCTGGCTTCTGGTGTCGGTATGTAGAGCTAGACTACAACCGCCGTGCGACTTCCAGCCCGGAGATTGTTGTCCAGGCTACACTGCTATAATCAGCAGACACTGACTATGGAGCGCTGACTTTGAATGTGCACTTTGCATAAATTAAAACAATAGTAGAGTACAATGCCTTTTTATTGGTCCTAACCCAAATAGAGTTTTTTACGTGTATGGTTTGCGTTAATCTCAGAATGCCCCAAAATAAGTTTTATTGTAACCTAATGGACCCGGAAGTTTTTATACTATAGCCAATGCGTGTGAATGGCTTGCTGAATCACTTATATTAACTCTTTATGTGACACCATTAACCTTGGGTCAGTGGAAAAAAGAAAAAAACTCACTGCAGTCGTGGAGTCACTATCGTATTACTTCGTATTGTACCTTTTCTGTTGAAGATAGAGAAAAAAAAGACAGACTTTTCATTCCACTATCTTTCTGAACACTCAAATTAATCATTCATGAACGAGGTAGGAAGTACAAATGACATGTAGAAAGGTTTGCTAGTGTAGCAGGTAAGGTTCGTGCCAGCTGTGTCCTTGGGAGGGTGTCGACACCAGTGTAAATCTCTTGTTTTAATTGTCTGCCGAGAAAGTGCTGCTATTGTTTGTCTGTCTGACTGCGGAGGTGTGGGCGGACTTCTTACAACCGGCTCCCTGCTCTATTTATTCACCACCTTCTTGTTTTCCTTCTCTCACACTCAGGCACTGTTTATTTCCGGAATTACTGTACAAACACACACATACACACACACACACACACACACACACATCCTAGTGGCATGGCATTTAAATTTGATAATTAATGCACTGGTTCCATACTCTGTTATTTGTTATTCAACCAAAAAGTGTTCCTCCCCTCACCATATGTTTATGGATTATTTGGGTATACTTGCGATTTTTTATTATCCATACTTATGTAGTTTTAATTAAAGTAAAGTAATAATGTCTACTGGAGTGTTGTTGAACTTCAGCAGTGAAGACAATCTGAACTCAGAACTAGATGAAAGAATTTTGAATGTCTCCTTTTGGTTTTAAGCGTTTGTTTATAAATGTCCCAGATTTCTTCTATTTCATGATTTATATCTTGCAGGATTTTAAAAAGGATTAATATGGATTTTTTTATTTATGTTGCAGGGCTGCCGCTAACAACGTCACCAACATCAACAACAACAACAATGGAAGGAGGTCGGTGAAGAGCCTCATCATTGATTCCAACACCATGCAGCTCGAAACTGGCGGCGAAAAAATTAGAGTCTCCGTTTCACCCAGGTACTTTCAGCTCATTAATTACGCATGTGCGATTTTCAGAAATTGTACACTCATGACCATTTATTTGGGTTTTGGTACAATTATAAAAATAAATACGTAATATACATAATTAATAATTCCTCTACACAATTAATATTTTGTGGTGCAAACAACTCCACATATGAAACGGGGCTCCCTAACTTGTCCCAAAGTGGCATCAATAATAAAGGTGCAAGCACCCTGAGAAGTTCTCCCGCTAACATGCCAAAAAATAACCATAAACCACATTACATAATTTAAATAATACACTGCATTGAAATAGCATAAAGGACCACAAATCCCAATACACTTCATGACCCAGGAAAACGTCCGCCAAGTGGATTTCCTCTTCTTGCCTCAGACAATCCCTTGTCTTCCACCTAGTTGTCCATTCCTCGTTGTAAACACTCCCCAGGAACCACGAAGAAGCAGGATGCTGAACCACTGCATTGCTGTACTGCTCATGCCTAAATCCCGCAATGCGTCGGCACTCTTTTTACACCAGACACCTTTGTCAGATAGGGTCATCGGGAGTGCCCTCTTCCGCTCCAGTCCCTCGTATTTATCCTTTTTCCTCAGAAAGATGTCCGATAAAGGTACTGCTGCGGTAACGACATGGACATATAATATTGCCACACTTGTTCTCCTTTTCACAACTAAGTATGGCCGAAAGGTTCCAATAGAGCTTACAAATAAGTTGTCGTACTAGGTACTCCATCCCCGCATTATAAAACCCTGCCTTACAAAGCGAAAAAATTCCATTATGACGACGGATTCGAAGTCGCTTGTTAGCAATACAGTTGCCTAATACATGAGTCGCCGAACATAAAACATGGCTATCCGAATTTTATCGGGCTTCCCACAAGAAGTCCCCACCTGGGCAGGGAATAGCCCTCCAACAATCTTGGTAAAGACCACAAAATGTCTTCCGGTCAAATCCTCTGCTCTTGAATGTGTCCATGCTGTAGAAGCAGGAGCCTGACCACATTCACTCATGTCCTTGCAGTCTACATTCGTACAAAATTCGTTCATGCAAAGCTCACGCACATTTACAATATTATCTAGGGACATCAACCCCCAACCCAAACCAAATTAAGTCTCTGTGCTATCCAACTCGTACTGTAATTTTTCCAACCTCCTGTCTCTATAGAAAGGAACGGTGCGAGCCTAGCAATGAATCCCCAGACCACCGTCACGCCTAGAAACATGAATAAATGCATTGAAAGATGTATGTGGTGTAATCCACTTACGCACAGAAGCCCTTATATCCATCCAGTGGAGCTTCACAGGTGTGGGTTATCCTAGCATCAACCCATGAAGCCACCAGGACATAAGGTAGGTCCTCAGATCTTTTACTATGGTTTCAATGGGGCCATGTCAACATTAGACAATACAGGCCTCCCAATCAGGTACCATTGCCTCCACACATTGGGGTACAAGGTAGACCCAAACATCATCAACGCTAAGAGCACGAACAGGATGTTCTGGCGTCACACCTTGACGATCCTCCGCCGCCCCAAGGATCTAAGCTCCAGCCCGACACACTTCTCTGGATTGCATATGCAATTTTCAGTAATTGTGTTTATTTCTGGTGAAGAATATTTCTCTGAATCTGTTCAGCTCTGACAGGTTGTCATACCTGTTTATTTACAATTCAGACGCTTTCCGTCGGGAGGTTATTAAAATTGATTGGAAGGATTAGCGTTACGATTTATTCACTTAATATTCACGGTGATGTTAAATGTTACCAGTATGTATATTTATCTATTATAAAACTTCACAAGGGGAATCTCCTTAGTATCCGCAGTCCCTGCGTTACGTGGACTTTTTTGTTTAATACAATATAGGTTTCGAAAGAGGCTCCGGAAGTGGTGTGAAAGATGTAGAGGAGATGTAGTAGAGACATCGAATGTGTTCAAATTGTTGACGTGCATCCTTATCATCTTAGTGAAAAAAAGAATTTTTGTATTAGTCAAATAAAGTTTCTTTCCTTTCATTTTTAATCTCATAATACTGATAAAGTGTCCATTGTGTTCTATTTATTTCAAGTTTTTCACACAGTAAAGGGATAATCAGCAAGAGAGAGGGAGTGAATGAGGGGGAAAAGAAAGCGATATACTTTTCGCAGATGACGGATTGGTTCGAAGAACCGTTTAGCTACCGGCTGGCGCGAGTCATCAGCATTCGTCGGCTCCAAATCATCAGCGCAATGATGAAGTCCCCTCTCCTAGGGGCTTGGCATTTAATAAGCGGGTTATTAGTTAAAGGGAAGCTTAAACCTTGTAATAAGTTCCATAGACGGGGCTTGTAGGATACTGGCTCCCTTTATTAGGGCTGATTGATGCCCTGGCTCTGCGAGTGAATTAACTCCCTTCTGATACGAATAAATCCTCTTTATTAGAGCCACTTTATACAGAGGTTGTTGAGGCTATCTTTTATCTTTCATGTTTTACTTTATAGCCGCCTGCATTGCATGATTATTAACAAGTTTATTATCAAGTGCGGTTTAGATCTCTTCATAAGATATACTCTTAAATATTCCGTACTTAAGCCATTGATTTAGGGGTATTATTTGTCAATACCCTCATTCATCGTCTGGCAACATTACCTTTCTTTTTTTGGTTGTACTCTCGATCGTTCTAATCACTCTTTGCTTGTAATCCGATTTGTAGTTTTTAGCAGATTTCCCTCGAGGGAAATCAGCTCTTGAGGTCGTCATTTTGAAAAATGTCGCGATTTTTGAAAAATTTCCTAAAATGCCCAGCGATCCTATCCAGGAGATGACGAAAATGAGGTCCGTTCAAAATACTAACGGTTACGCTCTAGTGGTCGCAATTTTTGTTTAATCGCTACCAAACTGGATATTTAAACATTTTATGTAAAAAAGATCAAGTTCGTTTACTGCGAAAATCGAACCAGTGGAAGGGGGCTGGTTTAGAGGAGAAGTATTTCAGAAAGTCTTATATATATTATTCCGGATCGAAAAATTCTATATTCAATCGTATTACAAAGGTAATGGTTATAAATGTTGTTATGTGTGGTTTTGCACTAGCTTGATTATTAACCGAGATATTTGCATTTTTTAGTTTTCGGCCTTCAGTGAACCCCCACTACTACTCATGTTATGTTCAAAATAAGCTGTTATATTATGAAGTACCTTATTTGAAGCCTAAAGACGAAATATTGTTCTCATTGAACTTTTACTTTTGAGATAAATACAAATACGTGACGAATGTGGGAAATCTACTTAGTTTACGCAGCCCCTGCGTAATTATTATTATCAATATTATTTTCCCTAAACTTCGAAAAAAAAGATTGAAGTCGTTTATTTTTTTAATTGCATATAATGTACATCTATTACCTTCCATTCACAAATATTTTATTTTTTTACAGACAAGTTCACCCCGTGTCAGAGATTTGCCCAGCACCGAACATATGCGTCCAAGGTGGAAGGATTGAATTCATCAGGCCTAACGCTGGAACGCCTGATCACGTGAAGGTATGATATCGTTATGCGATGTATATATATAAATATATATATATATAATATCCCTAAGAATTAAAATACACTTTGTATTTTCATCTAATGTTGAATAACAACTGTAAAGGCCTTATTGATCTATGTTGTCACCTTCATTTCTTCTGTGGGCATTACTAATTACCTTATGCCTCCTATGAGTTTTAATTATTCATTCATGTTAATTTAGAGGATTTATTCTTTTTAATTGTGAAAAAAAATATTAGGATTAATCAATAATGTAACTTGGTTGTTGACCGAATTAAGGCAATTTCAGAAAATTAAAAACGAAGATAACGACTAAGTAGGATTAATTCAATTTGCCATTATGTTGCTTTATAGGGCATATAATGTAGCAATAGGAGCAATTTACGAGTTGGTTTTGCATTATTATTCAAAATTATACAATATTTGCGTTTATTAATGGGACATGCATTAATAAACAATTTCCAAATAATGCAATTTCCAAACCCTTACAGCATTAAATACACCATCGTTTAAAATTTACTTGTGAAGGATGGGAAAGAAAAAGATACGACTAATATTGTAAAAATGTTTTGTAGTATAATACGTTTTTTCATAATTTCAAAGCTCGATGTTGCAAATTATATTATAAAAAACTCAGCTCCCATTCTATTTTACAATGTCGAAACCTTAGTCTTGGATTCGTTCTTAGTTTTTTTATTTTTAAAACCCTTTTTTTTTCAACTTTGTGTTTCATTTTTCACATTTTTTCATAAACCTAATGATAATTTATTGGACTCAATGTACGTATGTTATGGAGTATTCCAAATGTACGATAACCAATAAATTGGTCTATTTCCTCTTTCTTCATGGACATACATTCCAATTTTTCAGCTGCTTCCAGGAGTTAACTTCTAGCTAGTAGCTATACTCACGTTTTCTCTATCTTGCCCAAGAATCAGGACATGCCATTAAACATTTATACATAGCCTAATAGATAGAACTTTGTTCGCATTTTTTGGTCCAGCAAGACGTGGAGGGGCAAATGGTATTACTAGAAGAGTCATGTGCCCAGCCTGACCAGTCCCCTTGCCTATTCTTATAATTATTCAAATAACCATAAAAGTGAATATGTATAATGCTGATTCTGTTCATACTTTATACATATATCTTATGAATTGGGCTTGGAATTTTACCTTTTTATAAAAGAACTTTTAGTACCACACCCCATCCCAAACTCCTCCCTACTAAAGGCCATTTTCATTCCATTTCATTCACATCATAGGTAGCAGAAAATCACAAATATTTTGTCCCGAAAATTTCGGTTTCTCTGTTTTAATAGTCATTAATTAACTAAGTCCATTTTATTACACATTCTCTTATTTATAGTTTTTATGTTCTGCTGAGTGCTTGTAAACAGAATGTTGAAGAAGTTATACCTTTTATAGTAATTTTGAAGTTGGTTTTCAGTAATGTATTGCTGTGCGAATTGGTGCTTTTTACAGTTGGTGGGTTGAACGCACTTGGGGTTATCTACGTTTCCTTCTACTTCTGTATTTCTCCACATAAAGGGTTTGTGAACTTGGAAGTTCACTTTTATGATTTCGACTATTTTGAGAAAACACTATGTTAATTTTTTTTATTTATTCTTCAGTTACTTTTTGTATAGCGCATGCATGAGTAAGTATCTTTTAATGCCTAACTTGTTTGAGTTCAATATTTACTCATAGAACCCTCTACCACCGCAACCATTCTTGTCTGTGATATAAGTGGGTACTTGAGAAATGTTCACGTAAAAGGTAGGGGTTAATATTCTTCTAGCGGCTTCCAAACCTTCTTACTGGTAATTTTGCTGTAGGCAACTTAACCTTCGTACTACCACGGAATCTAGGGGCTTACATCAGAAAGTAGTCAGACTCAGAACCCATAATCAGACCTATGGCTGAGATCAGCGCACCACCTGTTATACTACGACAGGAATGAACCAAGGTGTTATAAAATGATTCCTTGGGTTGCTTTTTATTGATTTAGAATGGTGTGTTATTATAGTGAAAGGATTTAGTAATGGTAATTGCTGTTATTATGAGGGAGTGGTTGACTCTTTTAACCGTAATATCCAATCTCAGAAGGCAAGAATTTAAATGGGAATTGCTAGAATGGAGTCGATTGTTGTCAGTCCATTCTCCGAGGGTTAAAACAGCTGAGCCCACCGTATACTAATACAGTCCCTGCTGACTGAATAATAAAACAGTAAATTGTTAGGGGCTACTCCTATTCCCTTATTCTTTCCCTTAAGGCATGTTTACCCGTTAATTGACTGTTTTGTTTACTTCCGTCCAGATGATATTCTATGTAAATTTCTTGCGGTGCTCATTCAAATCTGAGACCTATGCTACGGATTCTTTCAAATTTTGTTGTATCCTTTGATGATTAGCGGTGGGTCAAGACTTGCTTTGTTTTTTAGCAGATTTCCCTTAAGGGAAATCTGCTATTTAGGTCATACTGATGACGAGATTTTTTTTAAAAAAATCCTCAAATATCCATTTATCCTACCCAGGAGATGACGAAAATGAGGTCCGTTCAAAATGATATATATATATATATATATATATATATATATATATCGGATCGAAAAATTGTATAAAATCAATCTAATTGCAAATTAAATGTACTATAAATATATTATATGCATTTATTCATTATCTTGAATATTAACCGAGATATTTGCATTTTTCAGTTTTCAGCTATCAGCAAACCGCCACTTGTACTCATGTTACATAAACAATACTCTGTTACATAATAAATCACATTTTTCGAAGTTTAAATACCAAAAATTGTATTCAAGAGACCTTTATTATACGAGATACATGTAAATATGCCCTGGTGACGCCCCCCCCCCCCGTCTTAAGGTTTTGGGCTACTAAAATTTGATTGATTGAGTTAACAATTATTCTGACTCATTATTAATTACAGTACTAGATATAGCAAATAGTTCTCAATGAAATTAATATGTTATATTCTGATATATTTCAGTAATGTGTTTCTTTCCGGTGTGAGGCGAGCAGACCTGTTTGTTTACATTTCTAACCTAACTCTTTCTGTAGTCAGATTATTTAAATTGGCCGAAACATTTCTAATTTCCGTTATTATTTATTCACGGTGGTGTTGTGTTATCAGTATGTATATATATATTTTACTTAACTTTACGAGGGAAATCTGCTTAGTTTACGCAGCCCCTGCGTGATGGACTTTTTTTAGTTTTCAGCCTTCACTAAACCTACTCATATCATATATTAACAATAAGCTGTTATATTATGAAGCACTTTATTTGAAAATATTACTAAATACTAAATATTTTTCTCATTGAAAATAAGTTATTTATCCAGAGATAAATGCTAATACGTGAAGCAAGTGGGTATCTACTTAGTTAACGCAGCCCTTGTGTGACGGATTTTATTTATTTCCTATTTCGCTTTTTTTTTTTTTTTTTTTTTTTTTTTTTTTTTTTTTTTTTTTTTTTTTTTTTTTTTTTTTTAGGTTTTTACTTTTCTGGGTTCTTCTAGACCTTATTAGCAATAACCCCTCCCTTTTAATGATTTAAAGAAAGACTGTTCGCTTGTGAGTCGCGTAGAATTCAGTGTTATGTGTATATATTTTATTTAAAAAATCTATTTTAAAAGTTATCCTAATAATGCCAATCACCATCGCACATGGGGTACAAAACTAAATGAATAAAATAAAAAATAATAATAATATAAATGTACTATTATATAGGAATAACATCATTTTTTTATTAAAACCATTTTAAATTATTGTCTTTATTATTGGCTAATATTTATTAATTGTCTTTATTACTAGTATTTAAGGTTATTTGTTGTATTTAATTTTTTATTTGTTGTTTCAGTGTTTGTTATTTTTCTATAATTTTGTTTTATTTTACATTGTAAAACTTTGAGCCACTTGAACGTTGTGCTAAATATTAGTTGTTATGTTTTTCTGCCATCAAGACGCTTGTTTTTTATATTGAATAAAAGGATAAACACCAATCCTTTTAATTCAGACGGGTGAAAGTGCCTTATAAATTCTTCCGGGGCCCCTTCTTTGTCTTGAAGCTGATAATATAGGGGTTCTGGATCACAAGCTCAGGTGGTTGTATAATCCTGCTATAAAGGGAGCCACCCTATCTGCTATTAAAGCCCACTGCATTGTCCTTCTCATCTATCTTTGTCTCCGAGTAAAGAATGGTTAGAGCTGGGGGCCAGTAGTTAACCTATGTCCTATCCATTGGGCATAGAGGTTCCTGGATCACAGGGCGTCTGGACCACAAAGCATCTCCTACAGTAATATAATATATGTACAGTAATTCAGCTCTCAGCTGATAGCAATTGGAGTAATTCAAAACTTTTACTGTCGTTTGAAGAAAACTCAATAAGAGTCCGTAACGCAGGGGCTGCGTAAACTAAGCCCCCCCCCTCCCACTCGTCCGATTTCAGCCATCAACGAACTTGATCTTTCATGTTACATAAAACGATTAAATTTCGAGTTTGGTAACGATCAAACAAAAATTGCGACCACTAGAGCGTTAACAGATATATATATATATATATATATATATATATATATATATATATATATATATATATATATATATATAATTTTGTTGGGACCTCATTTTCGTCATCTCGGTGGGGTGATCGAGGGACATTTGAAGAAAGGTTTCGAAAATCGCGTCATGTGTATGACTTCAAATAGCTGATTTCCCTTAATCTTCTAAAAATGAGTTTCTTGGAGACGCTTCATGATTGTGTCAATGTATGTGCTGTTGTCGTGTAGTAGGTCTGAATGGTTCGTTGGCAAGCCTTCACTGCTATTTATACTGAAGTTGTGCCACATTGAATTGTTACCATATTATAAACTTGGCTTTCTTTCTGACTCAAAGATTGGCCATACGCTCCCACACCCGTTATTATCACTCTGAAGGGAAATCTGCTTAGTTAACGCTGCCCCTGCGTGACGGACTTTTTTACACAATGATGCTTCTCATCTATTAAGAAAAGTAAATAAATCAATGGTACATGCTACTCAAGTATTATTACCAATATAAGAATATTTATTGCGAAATTTTAAAATCTCAAGTAAAACCTAGAATTTTTGATGGGGCAATCACAAGTAAAATGAGTAACTCAAATAATGGTTTTAATTAAATCAGTGGTTTGTTAGTCGTGTTCGATTAGTTTATCACGATGAACCATATGTTTTATTTATTTTTTAATAATACAGCTCTTTATTGTATTAATCAATTATTGATTAATAAAAAAAATGAAGTCATTTCCAGGTTACTTTATTTTGGAAAGACTTCCGACTCACGATAAAAAGGCATTGGGGTAGATTAATTGTGTAGATAAGAGGGTGAGTTTCTGGAGAACAATTGTTTTGAGTCACGTGATTCAATTTCTGTGGCGGTGATGACTCCCAACTTGTCATTCTGTTGTCGTGTCAAGCTCACCTTTCCTCGTGATTTTGCTTCTTGAAATTAATATAAATTTCTTTTCCATTTAAAATAGGCCCCCCCTATATTATTTCCGTTTTCTTTGATTTTAATTCATGATTTAAAGAATTCATTCATTCAAGGCACTTGAAATAAACAATTAAACATATATTCTTAAATTCAGTGGTTCTCTTTAGTTTTATATATTTTTATCAATGTTTTTTTTCCAAATTTTGCGATATTGAGATTTTTTTTTTGGGGGGGGGTATAGTCTATGTTATAAAATCTAACGAGACAAACAATATTATTAATATCTTTTATTCTCCAATTAAGTAGAACTTACCGTTTAAGCGACATACATAATGGAGAACTAAATAAATACCAAGTTTCATTTTCCTTGATGCATTGAATTGACAAAGAAAAGAGAATTTTGATATTTAACCTTTTTCTGATTCGCATAGTATTCTACGACAATTTGGGCTCATGTATATCACTTAGTTGAAGGATGAAAAAAGTCCGTCAGGCAGGGGCTGCGTAAACTAAGCAGATTTCCCTCGTGAAGTTTAGTAATAGATAAATATACATACTGCTAACACAACAACACCGTGAATAAATACAAACGGAAATAAGAAATGTTTCATCCAATTTCAATAACCTGCTGACAGGAAGCGTTAGGTTAGAAATGTAAACAAACGGATGGGCCTGCCTCACACCAGAAAGAAAAACTATTACCGAAATATATCAGAATATAACACATTAAGTTTATTGAGAACTATTTACTATAGCTAGTACTGTAATTAATAATGATTCAGAATAATTGTTATCTCAATCAATAAAATTTTAGTAGTCCAAAACTTTAAGACGGGGGGGGGCGTCACCAGGGCATATTTGCATGTATCTCGTATAATAAAGGTCTCTTGAATACAATTTTTGGTAGTTAAACTTCCAATAATGTGATTTATTATGTAGCAGAGTATTGTTTACGTAACATGAGTAGAAGTGGCGGTTTGCTGAAAACTGAAAAATGCAAATATTCAAGATAGAGAATAAACGTATATAACAATATTTATAGTAAATTTAATTTGCAATAAGGTTGATTCTATACAGTTTTTCATTCCGACGCACAATAACGGAGATATTTGGAATCTTCGAAAATCCCCCCCTCTAAACCCACCCTTCCACTGGTCCGATTTCAGCCATTAACGAACTTGATCTGTCTTTTTACATAAAACGGTTAAATATCGAGTTTCATAACGATCAAACAAAAATTGCGACCGCTAGAGCGTTAACAGACAAATATATATATATATATATATATATATATATATATATATATATATATATATATATATATATATAGATATAGTTTTGAACGGACCTCATTTTCGTCATCTCCTGGGTAGGATTGCTGGACATTTGAAGAAAAATTGCTAGTTTCGTAACGATCAAACAAAAATTGCGACTGCTAGAGCGTTAACAGACATATATATATAATTTTGAATGGACCTCATTTTCGTCATCTCCTGGGTAGGATCGATGGACATTTGAAGAAATTTTTCGAAAATCGCGTCATGATTACGACCTCAATAGCTGATTTTCCTTAGGGGAAATCTGCTAAAATTATCTAGGAGGAGAACACATATTCCGTCGTGGACATTTTTTTTTGCGTCGCACAAGCCGATGGAGCTGGAATCCAAGACATCGCATCAAACACGACAAACAAAGCACAGTGTGGAAGTCAATATCATGATGTGGTATAGCGATGTGTTGATCTCTTATAAAACGGGAAATATAGAACAAAATGTAAACATAACGTCATGTTCATTGGAACCTGTGACCCTTTTCGACAATCTGCTTAGTTCCTCTGCTGCACTCATAGAACGATGAACAAATGATACACCTGAATCTAGAATTTCACGACAAACCATGCATTCTCTTCCAGAAATATTTGCTTTGGGGGTATTGTTGTGTCAGATGAGGTTCCAAAGTTCTTATCTCCAAAGGCATTTGCATTGTAAAAAAAAAGTCTGTCACGCAAGGGCTGTGTAAACTAGATTTCCCGTGGTGATACTTCTGATTTACTCTCACCAAATATTTTTTATTTCCACGTAAAAGAACCGATGGGAAAAAGACAGTGAGGGGGGGGGTTACTGAAGGCCCTGAACACAAGAAAGCACGAATAACTCGACAAATACTTTTGTTTCGAAAACATGAACAATTGTAGATCTTCAATAGTTTAACAAAATTGGTTCTATCACATTTTAGGACTCACCCAACTCATAATAAGGGAAATAGTTTGACTTTTGGAATTTCACCCCCTCTATACCCCAACTATTCCAATTTCAGACAATTATAGATATCATTTTTAGTGTTGACTGAAACGTTTAAATTTCGAATATGGTATCGATCAAAGTAAACATTTTCCGGTCAAGATCCTAAAATCTTGATTTGTCACCACGAATTGGGTTTTACCTCGGATAATAAAGGCCTCATGAAAACAATATTTAGTTTCATGTAATCACAGCATATTGTAATTATGACATAAGTGGAATTGGGGGGTATACTGAAGGCTAAAAACTAAAAATTCCAACAACGCGGTTAATATTCATATTACATGAAATATGTATTTATTGTACATTTCATTTACAATTAGATTGGTTCTATAAAATTTTTCGATCCGACGAATAATTTTATATATATATATATATATATATATATATATATATATATATATATATATATATATAAAATTTTGAATGGACCTCATTTTGGTCAACTACTAGATATAGGATCCATGGACATCTGAGGAAAATGGTCATGAGTACGACCTCAATATGGAAATCTGCTGAAATGTTTGGTGGAGATTTTCGAAGCTTGTGGGAACTCCACACCCCCTCCTTGTTTTTTCTTACCCCTAGTCCTTAAAAACGATTCGATTTTGAATAATGCCTGACGAATGATTTTGGAGCAACCTCCGAAAATTTACACCTTACACTTTTTTTACTGTACCTTTGGAGATGAAAGCCTTTGTACCTCATCGCACGCAACTTTACCACCAATGGAAGTCATTTTTGAATTATGTCTGCCACATAATATTTAATTACGTGTCATTCCCTTATTTGCTGGACATAATTCAATTTTCCGATATTTTTTTAAAGAATTAAGGATTAGCAGGAGCTCATTAGCGTTGAATGTTTCCGACAATAAAGATGGCGAGAGTGCTAAAGAAGGTAAAACGCCATTACTTGTCAGAGTGGGACATCCTTTGAGTGACAATCAGTGCTTTTTGACAGGCTTTTAGTGATTGACGGTGACTCTGCCAGGGCCGAAGTGGGCTAATGAGACAGTGCCCACTGTATTTCAGTGCTGTCATGCCCGGATGTCACTGCCTCCCAGACAGTCACTCCAGTCCTCATTGTATTCAGGGTCTATCAGCTGCTATCTCCCAGACCACTGGCCACTCCACTGATAACGGCCAATAGTCCATCGAGGGGTCTACTGTAGCCTAATGTATGACTTATCCTAGTCTCAATAACATTAAAGCCGGTATCATGTGGATAACTGGAAATAGACTATGATCATTTCTATAACCGATTAACTTGGTGCTGTGAATTGAAGTAGTTAAAAAAGTCTGTCGCTCAGGGCCTGCGAAAACTAAGTAGATTTCCCTCCTGAAGTTTTACAATAGATAAATCTACAAAGCGGTAACACTTAACACCACCATGAATAAACACAAACGGCAATGAGAAATTTTTCAGTTAATTTTAATATCCTTCCAACGGAAAGCTTCAAAATTGTAAAACAACACCAGGTCTGCCAACCTCTCAGGGCTGAACAGATAGTTATTTAAAAATAATTACTGAAATACATCTGTAAACAACATATTAATTTTACTTGAAACTATTTAACATACTAGTACTGTAATTTATAATGATTCAAAATACTTTTTATCTCAATTACTCAAATTTTAGTAGTCTAAGAACTTGAGACGGGGTGGGGGGCAACAGAACATATGTGCATGCATATCGTATAACAATGGTCTCTTGAAAACAATATTTGGAATTTAAGCTTCAAATAAAGTTGTTTATTATACATCAGAGCATTGTTTATATGACATTAGTAGTGGCGGTTTGCTGAAAGCTGAAAATGCAAATATATTGGTTAATATTCAATATATTGAACAAATGCACATATCAATATTTATAGTAAATATAATCCCTCCCTCTTGTCCGATTTCAGCCATTAACGAACCTGATCATTCTTTTTACATAACACGATTATATATCCAGTTTGGTTACGATCAAACAAAAATTTGGACCACTAGAGCGTTAAGATGGAAGAATTGTTTCGAAATCTGCTAAAATTATATTGCTCAACAGACCCCTTATTGATCGTGTTCAATACTGCCACTTTTAGAATATCTATTCTTCTTTAAATAGTCACTGTCTTAAATTGAGTTTTTACATTTTCTAAAATGAAATTATATTGGCACAATGGGCTTTCTGTCAGTTTGAATCTGCATAAATATGACAACTCCTGCCCTGTTAACATTTGGGTTAAGTAAAAGTCAGTCATTGTATATGTATATTTTTAATTTAAGTTGAGGTATGAACCTTTTTAAATGTCACTCTTTTCGTGGCTCAGGCCAGTATTGTTGTCATTTGAACATATTTCAATATGCACTCTGGAATTTCAGGATTCATAGAAGCGGATTATCTGTTTACAGTTGGAAGTGAATATAGAAGTTCAGAGTACCCTTTAGTACATTGGAAGTGAATAGAATCATGCATAAATTATCCACTTTTGGTCAACTAATATTAATACCATAGGATTAGTAAGGTGTTTCAGCCAGAAGCTTTTATTGGATTAGTTTTTTACTTCTGAAATTTATAAGCCTTTAAAAGCTTCCGTTCTCCAAACAGTAACGAGGAAACGTATCCGAACAATTGGATAGATAACCTGTAATTCAAAACTTAACATTTAAGTGTTTTTTCACGGATGCTGACGAATGTAATACTTTGTATATATGTGTCTGTTCTCACGGCCATAGATATAAGGTTGTCATAATGTCGCACACTATTGTATTCCATAGGGATTTGATTAATCGTTGATCATTATTATTGTAACATGATATTTTTTCTAATGTTGAGAAGTTATTCAGACACAGCTCCTGAAGGTTTCATTTCTCAGTTTTGCGAAATTGAATAATTAGTAGCAGTTTGTAAGACTAGTTCTGTTTCAAAATCTAATTTTTAGCAGGGTGCCTTTCCTTTTTCATCTTTATATTTACGGCTTATATATAGTTCATTATAAAATATCGATTTTGAGAAAAAAGAAGAATAAGAGGGTATTTTGATTTATTCAAGCTCGAAGACAAGGCCAATGAACTTATATTGAATTTTTATAAATTTTCCATGTTCGTATCACTATGAAGGCTAGTTGTTACCTTTCAGAGATGTGAGCTGTATTTAGGTTAGGCCCAGAATTGTAGAAATTTATGTCAGAACAGAACTGTTTAAATGTCACTTAACTTTCATACTTAGCGCAGACTTCTAACACTTATTGCTACTACCAATATAATCTGGGATTTTCCATCCCATCATTAAATACGTCATATTTGTAAGAAATCTGAGTTAGTCGGGTTGAGGAGGTGCGTCGAAGGGGCAAGTAATTACTCATATTGAACGGGAGAATGGATGAGTCACTCACATTTGCAGAGCACGGAGGTAAAAAATAGGATATTCCATTTCTGTTGTGATTGTTTTCAACGCAAAGTAGATAAGTAGTTAGCGAAAATTAGATAAGATAGTTAATGTACTTGGTAGTTAGCCGTGACGTATACTTCGAGAACTGATAGTGTTTGTTCGTATCCTTTCCTAGAGTAGACGACTTCAGACACCTCCGAGCCTTCAGATTTCTACCAGTTTTTGTGTGTGTGTGTGTGTGTGTGTGTGTGCGTGTGCGTGTGTGTGTGTGTGTCTGTTAACACTAGCGGTCGCAATTTTTGTTTGATCGGTACAAAAATCGATATTTAATCGTTTGATGTAAAAAAAAAAAGAGTTCGTTAATGGTTGAAATCAGACCAGTGGGAGTGGGGGTTTAGAGGGGAGGATATTTGAAAATTCGAAATATCTCTCTTATTATGCGTCGGATCGAAAAATTGAATAGAATCAATCTCATTGCAAATTAAATTCACTATAAATATTGTTCTATACATTTATTCTCTATCTTGAATATTAACCGAGATATTTGCATTTGGTTTTTGTGTGTGGTCGGCAGGAGTCGGCTCCTTACTACTACTGTTAGGCAGATTTCTCTATTGCTAAACTTCACGTGGTAAATATGCTAAGTCTACGCAGCCCCTGTGTGACGTACTTTTTTTCTTCTCTGTATTCAGAAATAATTGATGGTAAATAGAGCTGAGGGAGTACGCATCTAGTAACCTAGTAAACCTTTTAATACCAACAGCTCTTCCTTCTTGTTATTTCAAGCTTTAGATTAAGTAATTGGATATGGAAATGGTCGGTAGCCGAACTAGGAGGCAGAAATAAAAAGTGGGTGGACAGAATAAAGAAGGGCACTTTGGAGTGTCTCATCTTCATCTGGAAAGCTATAGCTCGTTGCAGGCAGATGTAGAGATGTAATGAGCGCTATGGACCTAGCAGATATGGAAGACCAATAGAAAGAAGAAGGAACATTATGTTTAAATGTGTCTCGGATTCTCGAATATGGTTTTCACCTGGTGGTGTTGGGTATCATAGTCCACTATTTTCTCCAGTTTTACAATCGGCATCTTCAGGTGGCGCTTTTGTTTGTTGAGGCTAAGGTGCATTTCGTTATTTATACAATGTGAATACCGCTAGAGTTATAGTCGCCTTCGAGTTGAGATGTGAACTCTAAAACAATGCGAATGTTTCTCATCGAGCCTCTATGAAACACGGAGAATATGAGCTCTTTTAGTACAAGCAGCACGACGACAACATTAAGGTTTATGTAGCTGCTATCTTATCAAGATCATCTGAAACATGTTTTCTTGTTCTTCTTGTAATCTCTGTATGTGGTGTAGAACGTCTGATGTGACAGATTATCGTGAGAAATTTCACTGGGATCCTCTAGCCCAGGGCGGGAAAGTGACAATAATAGGGCAATTTCGTTCTATGAATATGTATGTTGGTATCAGGAATTTCCGGCGAGATAACTGGATTGTAAAAGACATTGGGTGATTCGTAAGGGAAGTCTTGAGCCATCCATTTTAATAACGGTAATTGTGGGAAGTTGAGCGGTTTACATTTTGTATAATGGTTGATTTTCTGGATACATCGGGCGCTTGGTGTAGTCGTTCCTGCCTCTGTAGACTTCTTAAGGAAAATCTGCTAAAAGATGCATAATTTAAATGGATTCAATCTGCACTTATGAATTAATAATTATTTCCACAGTTCATCTTATTAATTGGCTAAATTACAATTGGAGCGGAGTATTGCTGAGCCACCATTAAGAGCATCTGGTGCTGGTGTCATGGCCCTGCTACCAGCTGATGATGAGTGACTAATGCCAACCCTACTCCTGCAAATCGTGCTAGCAGTTGTACCCCTTGCTTGCTAACCAGGCGTGGCATTGGGGAGTCTCAAGGAATGATGTGCAGTCACGCACGACTGAATAGGGGATTGGCCCCTCTAAAAAATATATCTGGCCAATTTA
This sequence comes from Riptortus pedestris, assembly GCA_019009955.1. Lineage (NCBI taxonomy): Eukaryota > Metazoa > Arthropoda > Insecta > Hemiptera > Alydidae > Riptortus > Riptortus pedestris. The sequence goes on from CM032231.1 coordinate 33,468,679, forward strand.
TCTTTAATTTAATTCTCTCCCCTGAAGAGGGACCTCGCAAACCAGGCGGCTTGAATTCGTTATAAATTCTCAAGTGCCTCGTCATCTCAGGTCGCCCTAACAATATTTTGTGAAAGCTGTGTCAAACAGACCTGTGACAGTTGTTCGTACTGCTCCCACATCAATATGGTTTATTGATTATATTAATCATATTGCATTGCAGTAATTATTTGTTTCATTCCTATTTAGGGATATTTCATCAAACAGTTGTGACTTTATTGAAATCCAGACACAATGGTTCCTTATAGCGCAAAGAACTTGCCCTTAAGGGAGTATATGTCTAGTAGATGACGAAAATGAGGTCCATTCAAAATTTTTCTGTTTCCACTTTAGAGGTCGCAATATGTGTTTGATCGTTCGTAAACTATTAAATAAAATGTATAGTCCCACCCTGGCTAGGAAAGGGTGGTAACGTATAGATAACCCGTCCCAATTAACCTTAGTAGCACAAAGTTAACGTTAATAAATAGCAATTAATTAAACCGTTAGATTAACGAATTATACGATTAACCTTTCCGATAATGTAATGCTCAGAATTCTCGTTTTAAACATTTTTCTATAACTTGAAATATTCGTATCTAGTATAAACATATTTATTTCTGCGTTGTGCGTGTTTTTTTATACATTTAATTTTTAGTATTCCCCTTTCTTACTCATTTCACATCAAGATACTATTTGACGAAAGATTCCATGTCCACATTGTCTTTGGGGTCTGGTTTATATTCTGTTCATACCAAGGAAAAAATATTGGTTGGAATGTTTTTGTGTCTTATCTTTGGACACCTTATCTTTGTGTCTTTCATCAGTGTGTTGAAGGTTCGCTCATTGACATTTTAATTGTTCTCATTAGTGTCTGTACAAATAGAGACATTTTTCAGGAGAGGCGAAAAACTGAAATGACATATTCGAAATTATTATAGTAAAACGTGAACATTTTAAATACTGTTTCAATAAGTAAAATATACATTTACCCACTTATTGTTTTACGATATATGTCAATATTCCCCAGAAAACCACAGATGCCTACGAATCCCCTCGACATTGTGTCGAATGACCCAACAGTTGGGTCATTCTTTATTTCGGAGATGGTAACAATTTCCAAGCTTATCTGCAACGACACAACCACCTTTTTGCATCCTCTAGGTTACATTTTTTTAAGACGCTGTATCTTTCGATTAGACAAGTCTCCGACAATTATGGCCTGTTTTAGCAGATTTCCCTTAAGGGAAATATGCTATTGAGGTCGTACTCATGACGCGATTTTCGAAAAATTTCTTCAAATGTCCATCGATCCTACCCAGGAGATGACGAAAATGAGGTCCGTTCAAAATTTTATATATATATATATATATATATTTGTCTGTTAACGCTCTAGCGGTCGCAATTTTGTTTGATCATTACGAAACTCGATATTTAACCGTTTTATGTAAAAAGACAGATCAAGTTCGTTATTGGCTGAAATCGGACTAGAGGGAGGGGGGTTTAGAGGGGGGGGGCTTTCGAAAATTCTCTCCGTTATTATGCTTCGGATCGAAGAATGCCGTTTCAGTTGGGAATTTATTTTAATTAACTGAAAGATTTCTCATTACCGTTTGTATTTAACCACGGTGGTATTGTGTTACCAGTATGCAGATTTCTCTATTCTAAAACTTCACATGGGAAATCTGCTTAGTTTACGCAGCCCCTGCGTGACGGACTTTTTTAGTGTTGAAATAAAACACACTAAAATATTGTAGTTAAGTAATTTGTTCGCCGGATGAGTGAATATTAACGTATTTTCAATTGATTTAGTTATTTATATACACAATTATATGTGTATTTGAGTAAGAAAGGCGTTTGACTTTTGGACGATTTGGTTTAATGTGAGTTTCCCAATTACGGGAAACACGGGGGGGGGGGGTTCACTGATAATCTGGATATGGCGATGCCTTTCCCCACTACTGGGCCGTATCTGAGGGCGTCAACCGTAATCCCCTAAATCAACCGTAATGGTAAAGCATTAATCGTTTAGAGCCATTGTGGTGCGTGGACATTAAGGTGCGTGCTGTATGTCCGGGTTATTGTTTCATCCGCAGGTGTAAAGCCGGAGGGACAACCCTCCCGGATCTGCAAGGATCATTTAACTGGGACAATGGTCGAGGGTATTATCCACAAACAGGGGTATTACTCGGCACGGAATTCATAATTAATAATGCCTGGGGTGAGCAGGACGGCAAAACACGGGAATGCCTGCGCACCCTCGAGCATTTATTTTGTTTCCCACGAAGCCATGCGTTAAGTATTAGTCGATATAAGAACGCTATGGAATAGCTAACCATTAATCTCCTCTAGACTTGGAAATTTTGGTTTGACTTATGGTTGAACATAGTTTTAAGAGTTGGAAGATGGTCATAAAATCATTTTGTAGGGTTGTGAACTATGATCTTTTATGCTTTGATTTTCTCTCAGTTTTCGGCTGTAAACATGTATTTTAGAGGAAGAGTAAGTTTTAGCAGATTTCCCTTAAGGGAGAAATTAGCTATTGAGGTCGTACTCATGATGCGATTTTCGAAATTTTTCTTCAAATGTCCATCGATCCTACCCAGGAGATGACGAAAATGAGGTCCGTTCAAAACTATATATATATATATATATATATATATATATATATATATATATATATATATATATATATTTATATATACGTGTGTGTGTGTGTGTGTGTGTTACAGCTCTAGAGGTCGCAATTTTTGTCTTATCGTTACCAAACTTGATATATAATCGTTTTATACAATAAGAAATATCAAGTTCGTTAACGGCTGAAATTGGACCAGTGAGAGGGGTGGGTTTAGAGGGGGAGAATTTCGAAAATTCTTAATATCTCCGTTATTATGCCTCGGATCGAAAAATTGTATAGAACCAATCTTACTGCAAATGTAATTTTCTATAGAGTTTGTTATGTAAAGTTTTTCACTATCTTGATTATTTACTGAGATATTTGCATTTTTTAGTTTTCGGTCTTCAATAAACCCCCACTCCTACTCATCTCATATTTTCAATATTCTATGATATTATGTAGCACTTTATTTGAAGCTGAAATTCCAAATATTGTTCTCATTGAATTTTGTTATATTTTATGTTATAAGATAAATGCAAATACGTGGCGCAAGTGGGAAATCTGCTTAGTTAACGCAGCCCCTGCGTGACGGTCTTTTTGACTGTTTGATGAGTAATCACAAATTATCACAGATTTGTATTTCTTTTCTATTTGTGTATAAACCTCGGTTCAAGCCAATTCTCCCTTACATAATATCAAGAATGTAGTAAAATATCATCACCATGAGTTCTTTCGGAAGATACTCTTTTTTTATTCAAAGCGTTCCGACGTTCATGATATGTTTATTTATTGTGGAGCTTTCGCAGCGAGGCGATATTGCTCATAAAAAAACAAACAAAACAATGTATATAAAAAAAAATACAAAAAGTGAAAACAGTAACAAGAAAAAATTAAACAATACAATCTAAGAACGCAAAAAAATAACAAAACGCAACTATATAACAGAACGCAACAAAATAACAAAATGCAACAAAATAACAAAACGCAACTAAATAACAGAACGCAACTAAATAAAACTCAACTAAATAACAGAACGCAATCAAATAACAAACTCAACTAAATAACAGAACGCAATCAAATAACATAACACAACTAAGTAAAACTTAACTAAATAACTGAACGCAATCAAAGAACAAACTCAACTAAATAACAGAACACAATCAAATAACAAAACTTAACTAAATGACAGATCGCAATCAAATAACAAAACGCAACCAAAGAGACAAAAAAACACGAATTAATATATAAAATAAATAAACAAAAACAAAAATTAAATTCAAAAAACAAAAAATCTTGTAAGGACACTAGATAATTAAAAACTATAAAGATTAATAAAATTACGTAAACAATTATATACTTTATATAGGATGATGAGATGTTAGATATCTTTCAAATGATTTCATGTGACTCTCTTTTCCTGAACTTTTCAAAATCTTTCTTTTAAAAAAAATTGTGTAGAAAGTTTTGTTTCTCAAGTCAAGCCTAATACATTTCCCATTTCGTTTCACCATGGCCATGATAACAATTGGAGAATTGGGAGTTGCGCTACTGACTCCATCGAATTCAATCTGCCATTATCACTTAATTTCTTTTATATTCCGGAAGGAGTAGTCAGTGTTATGTGTCATTCCTAGAGCACAACACGGATATTGGAACAAGGAATTGTCTTACTGGCTCGAAGATGTTGTATTTTAAACATACTCGTTCTGCCAGTCAACTACACGTGCCAAGTTTTTTGACCCCAATAAGTTCTCAATGCAACTACAATAGGTTCACATCCTCAGGAACATAACTTGTATTTATATTGCTTTTAAACGGTAGATTATATTTTTATCGCCACTAACTAGTGATTATAGTTGATTAGGATCCTTCATTTGAAGGGGGTTTTATGGCATATAATTGGTTTTTCTATTAAACCCTGTAATTGTAACTTTTATTTTCGCTGTCACTATTCTCTGTGTAATTGTTATTGACGATATTAAAATATATATGTGTATCATAAATTTTGTTTTAGCTGTGAGTTATATTTTAAATTATTTGTTGCTCTACTCATTTATATTTACGTTATTGGAAACTGCAATTGTTCTTGAAACGTACACACTTTTTAACAGCACACATTTATTAAGTTATATATGAAGTCTGATTGAATGTTTTTGCGATTTCTTGGTGTATGTAGAAAGAATTATGTATTCATACATTTAAAAAAAAATCCCAATCCCAAATGAGAAACACTCTGAACATCAGGTTTGCAGGTTCTTTTCTATTTCTATGCAGACCGTATCTGCTGTCTATAAGTTCTTCCTTGTCATTTTATTGTTCAGATCTCATGCAGTTGGCAACCGCCCAACATTCGAATGGGGCTCAAATGGTACCAACATTCTCTGGTGCCCCACTGATAGATCGAAAATAAATGTTCATCAATTCCGTCCGTGTGAGCAAGTATTACAGATTCGGTTGTACTCTTCTGGGCGATTATTAACACACTTTTCAAATCCTAAATATTCACCATTCTGGAATTTAACGTGGACACATTTAAAAAAGTATATATATATATATATATATATATATATATATATATATATATTTATATATATAATTCTGCTGCACGTGTGTATGTAACTGAACTCCTCCTAAACGGCTGGACCGATTTGAATGAATTTTTTTGAACGCGTTTGGGTGATGCTCTGGATGGTTTAGATTCACAAATCAGCCCTCAAGATGGAGCAGGAGTGGGGGTCGTAAGGGTGGCCTAAAATTAAAAATAGCGCTATTTCGTTTCAAATTGGTGTACGGCAAATATGCACAGGATAAAAGTATTTTATTAAGTTATTTGGAGTAACTTTTGTTATATGCACTTTTGGAATATGTATGTATATATATATATATATATATATATACACACACACACACACACACACACACACACACACACACACACACACACACACTAACAAATTGAAGTCGGAGCCAACAATTTTATTGGGCACTAACGATTGAACCGAACTTAACAAAACTCTATATGTAAATTAGCATTAATTCTTCCATGATTATAAGCTATATTAAATTTTTTAGGTTCGAACGGGAGTGAGGGTTATAAGGGAGGTCAGAATAAAAAATTCGCGATATTTTATTTTATATTTGTTTTTAAGCAAACCACATTTAAGCACATAACAAATGTTGTTTTTTGTATTATTAAAAATAGTTTTTGTTTTAAACATAATATTATTAAATTTAATATCCTAATCTGTTGAAATTTTATGCAGGACAACGTCTGTCGGGTCCGCTAGTATTTATATATATATATATATATATATATATATATATATATATATATATATATATATATATGAAATAATTAGCTCACAAAAAACACATTAAATAATGTAATAAAAAAAATTAATAATACACTGTATGATAGTTTAGTCTTTCCATCTACTAGTTCTTTCTTTTTTTAAATATGTCTTTATGGAAATCTACACATAATACATATTATTTTTATGGTAACAGGCATTCTTTAATACGCGAATTGGAAAAAAGCTCAGTGGCGAATCAAAGTGATAATTTCTCGTTTGAATGATATTTACATGTACCCATATTTTTTAAACTTAATTAATGATACGTTATAATAATATATTTCTAGGAGCGTGCAAGCACGCAAAACGAAATTATTATTGATTGCAATACGCTTTTGTAATGTAACATCTGCCATTGCAAGTTTAGCCTTTCTTTGTTGATGACAATGATGATGTGTAAATCGTAGTATTAGTTTTGGGGGAATAAATCCCTTCCAAGTCTCGCATCGAGAAAAATCCGTGTTCATATGAATCTGGAAATCATTATTACTGGTTGAATGAAAGCTTAATACACATTACAAGGGTTGTTTATTTTGTACTTTTTCGTTATTTATTCAATGGATTCATTTTATATATTAAAATTGACGTTCATTCCCGCTCTGGTGTATTTGGCTGCTTCAGATTAAATTAAAGTGTGTCTGAATCTGTCTGAACGTTGCTTCCGTATGTCGAAGACTCAGGAATCACTCCACAATCGAATGAAAATGTCAGAGGGCTGATATGATAAGGAGTGTAGGTACAGGCTGCTTTGTGTGGAATGATAATGGTTGGTTTGGATTCCGTCTAACGGGCAGATGTCTCATGTGTAAAGTTGAGTGGAATCTCCGCTAGTGGAACTGCATAAGATAGGAGTTGCTAAGAAAGCCAGCCAGCCAGTTGGGGTGCAATGCCACTGCAGAATGCATAATATATAGCCAAGGTGTATCTGCTACGCTCATTACGACTCTGCCTGCAAGTAGATCGCCCTCATGCGAAATTCCACTGAACCAAATTGACAATGTTAGAAAATTTGGACAAATTTCGAAATAATAAACAAATGTTTGTGTTTTTTTTTTGTCTTGGTTCTTAAAAATAAAAACCTAATAACTGACTTCAAAAAGAAATATGTAATTCCCACTCTACGGCCATCTCAATAAATCGCATTGCAAGGCTTATATGGTCGGTGATGGTTACAGCCTTCTTTAACAGTGGCCGTTATGGTGAATCTATGGGTGGTTTCTAATTGTTTGTACTTTTACTTATTGTAAGGAGTAGAACGGCGAATCCATGAATGGTTAGTAGTTGTTTTTACGTTTACTAATTGTAAGGAAAAGAACTTGACGAATCCATGAATGGTTAGTAGTTGTTTGTACCTTTTACCTAATTGTAAGGAGTAGAACTTGACGAATCCATGAATGGTTAGTAGTTGTTTGTACCTTTTACCTAATTGTAAGGAGTAGAACTTAACGAATTCATGAATGGTTAGTAGTTGTTTGTACCTTTACTAATTGTAAGGAGTAGAACTTGACGAATTCATGAATGGTTAGTAGTTGTTTGTACCTTTTACCTAATTGTAAGGAGTAGAACTTAACGAATTCATGAATGGTTAGTAGTGGTTAGTAGCTTTATTAATTGTATTCGGTTGGTACATATTTCCATTACCTTGATTATTAACCGAGATATTTGCATTTTTTAGTTTTCGGTCTTTACTCCTACTCCTGTCATATTGGCAGTAAGCTGTTATATTATGAAGCACATTATTAGAAGCCTAAATACCAAATACAGTTCTAATTGAAGTTTTACGTTTTGAGATAAATGCAAATACGTGGCGCACGTGGTTTAGTTAACGTAGCCCCTGCGTGGCTGATGTTTAGTGAATGGTTAGGAGTTAATTTCAAGGAGTAGAGCACGGCGAATCCGTGAATGGCTAGATGCTGACAGTGGCTTTATTATTAATTAATTTTGTTGTACAAATACATAAATAATTCAATTTTATGAATTTCATAACGTCTAAACGAATACTGTTGCTGGTCCTAATTTTAATTGGCTCCATAGAAATGTTAAAATCCCTTCACCTTAACTTCTTAAAGGTTACACAATTTTCTTCTTACCACTTCTTAAAAGTTGAAATCCCCCGGTAATTTCTTGATCGCCGTAACTTGTTGGAGTAAGCTGCCAGAAATCTTTAATTGTTTTCTTTCCTCTTAACTTTTTCGGAGAAGGAGGAAAAAAAAGACACTCTTCTAAAATCGTTCGAAGTTTCATCCTTTTGATTGGATAACTTTTTTAATTTGTTGATCCCTAATGAATCAGTTTAATCCAGAGATCTGCCTTTCCAAGCTGCGCAAACACCGGTGACGATCAATATAGTTAAGTCTTCATACCTTTATTTCCTGCTGATAAACAGAACATTCTTAAATACAGTTGCCTTGAGAAGAACAGATGTGATATAATGCTGTATGTCTTTTTTATTTTAGTATGAAATGTTATAGCTTGTTCGTATTTATTGTAAGTACTGAAATATATATTCTTTGCAAAATGATCTCTTGTGCAAATAGTCTACATGGTGGATTCATAATTATGTCTCTGATTTAGACTTTATGGCATTAAAGGCAAAAATGCCCGTTTTTCCTTTCATAATTCCCTAATGTATTGCAGCCAAAAGTGGGAGGTAAAAACAAGTAATTCCAGACCTTGCATTGTAATATAAGTCTTTTTTAGCTCAGTCTACACATGTATTTTCTCCATTATTTGTATATTTCTATCGTCACACTTCTGAGTCGTATAAAATTCAGCGTAATATGGAACTTTCATAGATTATGGAAAAAGTATTAGACTATCCAATTTTAACAACAATGGATTGATATGAATTATCTTAATTTCAGGTTTTTATACCTCACATATTAGAGGTGGTTCTGTAATTTTTTTTTTTTAAATTATCACTTTGGTTATACTATATTGGACTGTAATTAATTATTCTGTTCAAGAATGTTTATTGATTTAAATTAGAAATTAATGGATTTTAATTTATATATCAAGAATAATGTCGAAAAATATAAAGGCAATTTTTTCTCCACAATTATCATAAATTTATTTTATTAGAAAAAGAAAAGATAAAAGGCCCAGCCTTTAATAGGAGTGGACCTATGTTTCTAAATGACATTGTTTCTTAGATAACTTACAACTGATAAGAAATTCGGTTATTGGGGAAAAAATGTGATTTTACCACACCCTCCACATACCTAACTAGTTACCATTTTTTCAGCGTATTTCGTGTATTTTAAAAAGAAATATGGCATTAAAAAATGAATTACAGTTGAAATTTCATATCTCCAGTTTATTAGCTTAAATACAAAATATTTCATTTAACTAGTTATCTTATGTTTTTGGGTGTTAAAAGAATTATTGTACATTGAGGTTGACAAAAGCCATTTCGAATAAAAATATAACTTAACTTCGTTTATTCTTTCTTTTTCTTCATTTCCCGAAAACTGACATTTGATATGCTCAAATCCCAAATCCGTCTTACAAATTAATTTGTCGCATATTATACATATGAGAATATTAAGAATTTTACTTGAAAATATTTTTTTTTGGATGTATTCTATGATGTTATTTTTAATGAAATAATAAATTGTATAAGGAGCTCAGGTAGCCAGTGTGTTAAGGCGTTGGTCTTAATGAAATTGATAAAACTCGCATCGTGGGTTCGATTCCCACCAACACAACAGACGATAGGAATTTATTGAATGGCGGACTGAGTTAACTCCTTAATCCCTTAGTCCTTAGTAGTAACTCGTCTCTAGAAAAGGGTGGTAAGCTGTAGATATCCTGTACCAATTAGCTGTAGTTGCGTAAAATAGACGAAAATAAAAAAACAAAACAATAATTTGCGTTTGTTCATTCTATGTTTGTTTATCCATTTCGATTTTACTGTTATTTCCTTTTCTAATTTTTGAACTCGTTTCAGGATAAACTTGAAGCTCGTATTGCTGAACTAGAATCGTTGCTGGAAGAGGAAAAGAAGTCTACCCTGAAGGAGAGGAGGAATACTGCCCGGTTCCAAGCACTTATAGAAGACGTGAGTGTCTGTTTGTTAATCTGTTTGTTTGTGCAGTCCTGTTGTTGTTTAGTCTATACACACGCGGGCCGTCACAGGCAAGTACACTCAAGTCCTGCCCCTGTGTTAGTACAGCACTGCTTCCTTCCCTGTTCAGTTTACCCATTAGTGTGTGATGTGCCCTTCACAGGCCGGTCGGCAAAATAGGCTAGGATCTAAGGAAAACAAATCTATTAGTTCTTCAAGTATTAAAATGTTAGTAATTATACTGGTCATTAACAGGTGGAAATGATTTCTACAAAATCTTCAGCAATAATTGGGCAAAAAGTGACTTCATTTCTTAATTAGGACATTGAATTTATTAATTTTAATTCATCTTATTTTTCTGACTATTAATTCAATTGATCACGACTTAAATTTCTGTATTAGTTAAAACTGAAGAGTTGAAACATTTGAAGAAATGACCATAAAACTAGGAAGAAGCCCTTAATAAATAACATTAATTTTTGAAAGAAATCATTAAGCATTAGTGATCCATCCTCTATATTGACTTTACGGGTCACACAACTCTAACTTTCTCTTTCCATTTGTAAATAGAAATCCGAGGGCTAGAGGGAAATAAGTTATTGAGGTTTTACTCAAGACGCGATTTTCGAAAAATGTTTTCAACTATCCACCGATCCTACCCAGGAGATGACTTAAATGTCCCTTCAAAACAATATATATATATATATATATATATATATATATATATATATATATATATATATATATCGCTCTAGTAGTCGTATTTTTTTTTCATCGTCACCCTATTCCATATTTGAGCGTTTTACGTAAAACTAAGGATTAAGTGCGTTAACGGCTAAAATCGGACCAGTGGGAGGAGGGGGGGGGAGTTAGAGGAGTGTTCGAGGGTTCAAAAATTCGAAATATTTTCGTTATTATAGGTCGGAAGTTTATAGAACCAATCTTTTTGACATTTGAATGTTGTATAAAATTCAGCGTAATATGGAACTTTCATAGATTATGGAAAAAGTATTAGACTATCCAATTTTAACAACAATGGATTGATATGAATTATTTTAATTTCAGGTTTTTATATATTTTTGTTTTTTTTTTCATTACCTTGATTATTAACCTAGATATTTGCATGTTTTAGTTTTCAGCCTTCAGGAAACCCCAATCCTAATCCTACTCATGTCATGTTAGCTGTAATAAGCTGTTATATCGTGGGTCTAATCATTGATAATCATGGTTTCATCCTCGGAAGTTAATTTTCGTGAATATGAATTGAAATATGATCTTAAAGGGCCCTCGATTTTTTACAATTGTCTGACTTCATTCTCATTTCGCGCCTGCAGAGAAGGCGTTTATGAATATTCTTTCAGCTATTCTAAAAGTTCACCAGATTCCTTTTATATTTCTCTGTTATTTTCTCGGTGAAAACTCTCTGATGAATAGCTTAACGCTTTTCCCACCTCCATACAAGTAATGACTTTGCAGTATTTCGTTTTTACATATTTACACATACACAATTTGTTGGCGAAACTGTTTTGTAATGTTAATGTATGCTACAACGTGCCAGTAAAATAATTACAAATACTATAAAGAGTATAGTAAGTTCATTGATGTTATTTATTTTATGTATTATTTAAATTGTGGAATGAAAAAAAAAGAAGTTGTCTTTATTATAAAGTTATGGACTATTTATGAGGCAAAATAACGAAGTATAATATTATTAAGTTACACATATAAATAAAAACTAGGTAGCATTTAGACTTAATGTGATTTAGGTGGAAAGTCATTTAAAGGGAATAGGGTCCAGCCCTGGCTGTATATTTTCGGATTATAGGGAGGTGCTGACAAATCCGAACGGAATTAAGAAGTCCAATAACTTTCCAGATAATCCTTCTGAAGAGTGAATCGTAGTGCAAAGTGAGGCAGAATAAATATGTATATTAAGGGACGAGGGAAGACCCCATGAATTATTTCCGAAAAAGTTTATTTTGTCTGTTGGCTCCCTTGTCGAATCTCTAATCCTCGACCGAGCTTTCGCCTTTGCGTATCGTTATCTTTCGAAAGTTTCCCACCTTACTCTGCTGGAGTATGGAAATTTATACATTTCACAGCTGACTTTAAGTGCTCGAATATGCAGGACCTGCTTTGCTTGACATATATTATGTATAAATTAAAGAAAACAGGGTAATAGCCAAGTCTTCCTAAAGGTATGTTGTTGGGATCTGCTAATCCTCCTGAATTCAGCATTAGACTGCCTTAATCACTCAGTGGTACATTTTCTTTATCCGCATTTTGGTCTCCGTCGGTTCACCTGATTGTGACGTGAGGGTTAAGATGTTACCCTTCTAAATACAAATATAAGCCTCTCTTGTTTTTGAGTGAGTTCCATTCACTATAATTTCTAATAGAAAAATGTCTTCGAATGTGAAGACGTCTAGTAGATTGTAAAACTGTGATCCATTGAAATTTGACTGTATGTAGCAATGTTTATTTCACTTCTAAAAATGTAAAACTAACATTCAAATCCATTAATCGCTCAATTCGGACTAGAACTGACAATTTAGCGAATATACAACATCGTAGATATTTGCATTATACTATGCAAATGTATAATTTGCATATATAATGTTACACTTCGAAGTGTAAAAATTCTTTCAGATTAACAACTACTGCTCAAATTAAACATATATATTAGGGCATTTTCTTCAGGTGTACTCTCAAGATTTTTCACTCCGTACGAGTTTTGGTCTTATTTTTTTGCCTGTTTTCCTTTCTTTTTGGTACTTTTCTGTTAATAGCATGTTGCTAGATAAAGATAATCGGAATGTCATGTATAATTATCAGTGCGCGTCCCAGAAATTCTTTTAAATTTGTTTTAGATCACCTCTTGACTACAATGCACTTTTCATTGAAACGTAAAATGCCAGAATGGCAAAATATACAAAAGAAAATGAATAAAATAATTTGTACTTATTTATTTATCACTACTTGATCAGGTATACCTATTTATCGTCATTTCAGTAGTTGACATGAACATCTTGGTAATTGGATCGCGCTATAGTACGTAAATTTCCTGAAGAAAACGTGTATTGGACTTGAATCATGTAGAATAAGAAATAATTAAGTGAAAAAAAGTTCATAGTTCTTAATTTTTTCCCCTCTGTCATGTTACCTTTCAGCAGAGATTGCACTAAAATATCTTTACTAAACCTTTGTTTTTGTTTATGAATTTCAGATTTTATTCTAATAGATGTATTTTGTCGTTAGATGAAAATAAATGACTAGGATTGATTATATTTTTTTGGAATATGTAGATTCACTGAATAGATATTGCTAATTTTGTGGTAATTGGTATGTAATGATTTTCATTATTCAATGCATTTTTGGAAAAAGCAAAATTAATAGTACCTTCAAAATATGTCTGAATAGAATTGACATATTTTTCATTTCTAGTGCTAAAAAACGCATTCTTTATATATTGACAGGTAATGAATGATATCTATTTTCCCACAAACGAGCGGAAAGGACAGCTTTTCTAATTATAAATACTTGAATATTCATTTAATCATCAACTCCTACCGTACGAGTATAAGAATCAAGTGAACGTTCATAAATATTAAATAAGAAATGCAATGATTACGTAAATGACTTAAATTTGTGGCTCACTTTATATAAGAAATATGCTGTTTGAGCTCAGAAAATATATGATAATTAAAAACGCTCCAGAATCCTTCGTATATTGTAAATCATCTAAATAAGACAGATAAAGACCCAAGGTATGGACTTTGGGGTTTTAATATCCCCATTGCTTTTATGAAATACGACCTTCTTTTGACGGAGCAATTAAAATTCTAGAAAAAAAAAAAAAAGATATAAATGGAGGCCATAAAATTTTCTGACACGTCGCTGAGAACAGGTAATTGCCGCTATAAAATGCTCTCTAATATATTGAGTGTAACAGAAAAATCTGTCATAATTCAATCAGATTTTTACTGCTTTCAAAATTCATGACTTTGACATACTTTTGTAAAAGTTATTTTCTTAAGTCCACGTTCTACTTGTAGACCTAATCCAGGCGACACACCCAGGTGAATAGGTTCGGGGGGGGGGGGCTTATAAAGCATTTGATGGAATGAGAATGATATCAAACACATCTGACATTCTGGATAGTATACATGGCTGAAGGATTTCTCTTCTCTGTAGACTACTAAAATTCCCAAATTCCAGACAAGTTGGCTTATTTGCATCAGTTTGTGGTCATATAATAGGAATATACAGGGTGTTTAAGCATCTAGTGAAAACATGTATAATTCATGTAAGGGAGTTAAATAGAAACAAAAATGGGGTTTGGAACATTACATTCGTCATGGTGTCTGTCAGCTGATAAGTGTTTATCGTGAATTTTATCCTCCTCTTTCCCAACACCACACACGAGATTAGAAGTAGAAAAAGCCAGGTATAAATTTATGGATCTGATGATCACATCAAAGGAAATATCTCTTTTTTTTATGGGCTATAAATTTGTTATTTTAAAGACACAGAGGTTGTGGCTCTCGGGGCAAGAAAGACTAACATTAACGTTTTACTGTTTGTACTTCCTCCTGGAAACGTTTTCAACTGAATATGGTTTGCTACGGTGAGGTGAGATACAACCTGTGATTGTGTGTTTTTGTTTTAAAATATATTCTCTGATAGATTTAAATATGAAAATATATTAAATTAAGAAAAAAAGTCCGTCACGCAGGGGCTGGGTGAAGTAAGCAGATTTCTCTCGTGAAGCTTAACAATAGATAAATCTACATACTGGTAACACAACAGCACCATCAATATTAAGGGAATAAATACAAATGGCAATAAGAAATTCCCAATGGTCTGAAATGTAAGCAAACAGGCCTGCCAAGATGGCTAGAGCGTTAACAGACAAATATATAGTTTATTAAACATCACATGTGTCGGACTGAGAAGTCAATTAAGTATAAGTAAACAACACAGTTACATTGACAAATATTAATTATTTCCATAAAATTAGAGCTTTTATAAAGTGTAAAAAACAAGAATAATTATTAATTCTTAATATCTCAGTTATTATGCGTTGGATCGAAAAATTGTATAGAACTAATCTTATTGCAAATGTAATGTTCTATAAATGTTGTTATGTACATTTTTTCACTAACCTGATTATTTACAGGGATATTTGCATTTTTTAGTTTTCGGTCTTCAGTAAAGCCCCACTTATCTCATATTTTCTATATTCTATTATGTTATGAAACGCTTTATTTGAAGCTTAAATACCAAATATTGTTCTCATTGAACTTTTAAGTTTTGAGATAAATGCAAATACGTTGCGAACGTGCGAAATCTGCTTAGTTAACGCAGCCCCTGCGTGACGGACTTGTGTAATTATTAAGTAACAATTTCGCTTTCTATTTTTTTAATGTATTTGATATCTTTATTGAGGATGGTATCTTTTTTTTTTTTTTCTATTTTTCCCTTTGTTAGAAAATTTACTTGAACCACTTTTGGAATTTAAGGTGAAGAGATCTTTAATTAACAAAGTAGCTCGATGTGAAAAGAACAAAGAAATACAAATGACACCGTTTATAATGGAATGAGTTCAAAATTTATTTATTTTTTTTCGTAAATAATTGAATTGATTTGTTAGTTATGTTAAAGTTTTGGATCGGATTGTCAATAACGGGGTTACTAACAATTATATGTCTCTCTAAATTATTATTCTCGCCCAGTTGCGGTTATTAATAAAGTGGAATTTTATTTGCGAATTCCATGATACTTTTAAACATCAAGTATAACTACGACCGTATAAAATAGGCAGAAGTTATTATTATTTATTAACGTCCAATTTTTGCAACTACGGCTAATTAGGACGGGTTATCTACAGGTTACCACCCTTTTATAGCCAGGGTGGGAAAAATAAAATAAATAAAAAATAGGGAGATGTACATTGTTAATAATATGATTGCCTGAGTATTGGCTACTCCTGACAGCATGCTCATTGTTCTCTGAATGTTAGGGGTTTAGGTAGGACCTGTACTAATTGGAAGGGTTCATTAACGGATTGGAATGTTTGTGTATGTTTCAAGAGTGGCTGGAAATCAATATTTGCTTTCAACCGGGACCTTGACAATGAAATAACAGATTGGTTGTCGGTTCTCAACTTTCGTGCAGAAGAAAATGAAGACTACACTGTTTAGTCAGCTTAGGGCAAGAATTGCGCCATAAATCATTCACTGAGTGTTGTTCCCTATCAGTTAAAGGGAAAGGCTTTGAAAACCCTGTATTCAGAAAGCCTTTCATCACCTGGGCATCAAAGATGAATACGAACCTTGTTGGTTCACCTTATCCCTGGAGGGAACCTATATTGGAGTGAAACCGAAACCATCCCGCATATTCTGTGTTACTGGCAATGGAGTGAGCAGATGCACATTTCCTGTCATCCTAAAGTACGTTCTCAATTTACTGAACTTTTGATATATGACAGATTTTCAATAGACTGATCCATCGGAAGTTGTATTAATTATAGGGAATAGAGGTACACAAATTTATGCACAAAACCAAATGTATCATTGTAGGTAGGATGAAAAAATAGGCTACGCTTCCACTATAACAATTTATTAAAACAGCTCCAAGAGCCGTCAGGTCAACATCCAAGACCATCGGGCACTGACGATGATGCACCTCATCGAAAGCTCTCTTCCGTTTTAATAAATTGTTATAGTAGAAGCGTAATCAATTTTTCCATCCTACCTATATTAGAAGTCACTTCCACCTGCCAGAATACCAACTCAGAAAATGTATCATTCATTTTTTTTCACGATTTCTGATATGAAAAATATGAAGTTATTGTCATAATTGTGGTATCGTCGTAATCATGTGTGTGGGGGGGGGTAATGGGATGTGTAAACTAAGCAGATTTCCCACGTGCAGGTATTACACGCAAGTTATCTTATCTCACCACAAAACTCTCTTTACCTATGTGCAATACCAATGAGTAGGAAAGAGGGCTTAGCGAAGACTGAAAACAAGAATGTACGAATAGCCCGCTTAATATTTGAGTTACGAATAAATTCATGGAACAATTTGGTACGATTTCAGAAAATAACTAATAAGATCTTTAGTGTTACTTATATATCGATGGAGGTATAAATCAAATAAACATTTTTGAGACGAGAGCGTAAAATGCTAAGTAATGATGTCATCACTCAACAAATTTGCAGGCATTTCACGTAATAAAGGTCTTTAGAAATCAGTATTTGGAATTTAAGAATAGACTAATGTAGTTCAGGACATACCACCGTAAACTGAATAAAATAACATTTATAGGAAATAAAATTTCCAATAAGATTGATTCTATATAATTTCTTTAGCTGACTTATAGTAACGGAGATTTTCCGAAATTCTCTCTTTTCCCCACCTTCCCATTGGGCAGATATCAGCTTTACATTAAACATTTAAATATCGATTTTTGGTAACAAACTAATACGTCCACTAGAGCGTTAGCAGGCAAAGATTTATATACACTATTTGACCTGATTTTCGTCATCTTTACAATGAACTTTTGAAGAAATATTTCGAAAATTGCGTCATTTGTAATACCTCAATGGTTGATTTCTCGTAAGGAAAACCTGCTAATAAAGACTAAACTTATATGTTACCGGTATTAATTTTCTATGTGAAATATTACTCCTTTATTATTATTATTATTTATTAACGTCCACTTTTTGGAACTCAGGCTAATTGGGACGGTTTATCTACAGGTTACCACCCTTTTCTAGCCAGGGTGGGATTTAGGATGTTATTTAATGAATTTCGTCGCTAAATATTTTCCTTTGCCCAGGCAAGAATCGAACTCGCCACTCTAGGATTACCATGTGAGATTAAGGTCAACGCTTTAACTCACATGGCTAACCTGAGTTCCTATATAACAATTGAGTTATGCTTACAGAGAGGCGTTGAAAGTTTGTAGGAGGCAAGACTTGTTTGAACTAGCTGCGGTACTAGAAGTTATACCACTCTTACTACTATCCTGTGTCAACTACTTTATGCCCAAAGTTAGCGTATGACATTTGTTTGATTTATTCATTGAAATTGTGGCAATTGTCCCATCTTTTTTCGGGGAAATGAAACTCAGATTTAATCAGTAATCCTTTTAAAAAAAATTGTTGACCCTTTGCGTCTCTTTTTTTCTGCAATTCGGCAAATACAAGTATATCAAAAGGTATTCACAACTTTTTCTTTTTTGATGAAATTCTTCCATTTTCAGGAGTTAGGCTAGATATCCATCAATTATAGTTATTTCATTTTTGATTTTTATATTCCTTAATTTTCTCTAAGTAATTTAGTAGTAATAACTTTCTTAGGCTAAGCATCTCTCTATATAACAATGTATTTTTATAATTATTCCAAAAAAATATGACTTGCAAAACTTGGAAAACGGTTTGATTTGATGATTCAGTAATTCTCTAGTAATTCACTGCTTGATTACGATGTGTAAGATTTCTTCAAATGTTCATCGATCCTACCTAGTAGAGGACGAAAAAGAGTTTCATTCAAAATTTTATATATATAAATTTGTCCGTTACCGCTCTAGCAGTCGCAATTTCGATTTAATCTTTCTCGACATTTAATCGTTTTGTGGGAAAAGAAAGATCAAGTTTGTTAATGGCTGAAATCGGACCAGTGGGAGGGGGGAGCTTTGAGGGGAGGAATTTCGAATACTCGAAATATCAGTTACTATACGTTGGATTGAAAAGTCTTACTGAAAATATAATATACTATAAATGTTGTTACATACATACTTCCATTGTCTTGATTATTAACCAAGATATTTGCATTTTATAGTAACAATTAGCTGTTATATTAGGAAGCAAATTATTTGAAGCATAAATACCAAATATTGTTCTCATTGAACATATACTTTTTGAGATAAGTACAAATACGTGGCACACTTGGGAAATCTGTTTAGTTTACGCAGCCCCTGCGTGACGGACTTCTTTATTTCGATGCTATAAGCTACGTACACCTAAATACTGTCCTGGAATTTAGTATGCTAAGTGCTCAGTGTTGATAACTAACTGATAAATAGTTTGTTGGTTTTTTATGAGTGATATACAACTCCAGTAAAAGTCCTTTTAGTTTGATTCTATTTCCATTGTGTGATTGTGAGTGTGTGTGTTTGGGGGCGGGGGTGAGAAACAGCTGATCCTGAGGTCAGGGAGATATCCGTCAGCTAGTGGTTGGGGTGCCTACTGACCATGACCATGGATCGTTATCCCTACTTTCTAGTTTAGCCAACTCCCACCAGATAGAACCTCTGTCCTCTGCCCCAATACTCTTTTACTAAATGCTGGGATCTTCAGAACTTTGAGTTGTTTTCGGTATATTCGTCTTTATCATCCACACGTTATCATAAATATTATTCTACGAGTATTGCGTAAACTACTAGCTATTCCTTGAGCATTGCTTTCTCTGAGATACAAAATCTGCTATTATATATATATATATATATATATATGGTGTTGTTATTCTTTTTGGAGTTTTGGTCAATGTTGGGGAAAAAATCTTAGTTTATGCCAATATTTCGAGAATATTTAGTTTCTCTTCTTCAGGGCTAAAAAGTAAAAGTACTACTTTATATATATATATATATATATATATATATATATATATATATATATATATTGCACATTGTTGTTAGAGTGTAACAGATATTGTTTTTGTTAATTCTTCTTACCAAGACTGAAGGTACAAACTAAGGAACAACAGTGATGTACAATTGCTTTTAAGTATCTTTAGTCTTGGTAAGTAGAATTAACAATCTGTTACACTCTAATACCAATGTGCAATATATATATATATATATATATATAAATATATATATATATATATAAACATATACATGTACACATATAAAGTAGTACTTGTACTTTTTATCCCTTTAGAAGAGAAAATAAATATTCTCGAAATATTGCCATAAACTAAGATTTTTTTCACCAACATTGACCAAAACTCCAAAAAGGATAACAACACCATATATAAATATAACCTGGTCGAAAACATCAACACAATTATATATATATATATATATATATATATATATATATATATATATATGCGTCTGTTAACTCTCTAGCAGTCACAATTTTTGTTTGTAAGGTACCAAATTCTACTAATATCTAAGAGTATCATTTAAAACTTAAGATATAGTTCGTGTAACACAGAAATCGGATATGTGGGGGAGGGAGGTTTAGAGGGGAAGATACACTCACTTTAATAATAAGGGAATTGTGTTACTCCACGCTTAACACCTTACCGAACATTGTTTTCAACAGTTCTTTGCTAGATCAGATACTTGAAAATACGTTGCGTGATGTCAACTATTAAGATTTTATTTCTTAGTTTTATTCAAGAATTTTTGTTTTGGTATGATTGCTAAAAAAAGGAGGTTTTTTAGGCATCGCACAGGTGCTCGTAGAGATCCTATGGGCTCTTGACGTTTGTATATTAAAGTACAATAGATAAATCAGATGCTCCTATCCTGCAAATAAAAAAAATATTTTTTCTGTAATCGTTGAATAATGGTAACATTACTAAACTGAAATGAGTGAAGAAAGTGAAACATTTTGCAATAGAGTGAAGAAAGTGAATTGCCTTCTTAATTAGTAATAATTATAAATTAAAAAATAATTTGAAGTTGGAAATTAAATGCTTTTAAATGTTTCTTAACATTGTAAGAATTTATTTTAACAAAATAAATTGAAATGTGAATGAATTATTGGTGGAAATAATCAATATATTTTAAAATTTAAATATAATAATAATTACCTTCCTTGTTTATAACCTGCACTTGTTTATAACTGCACTACTTCACAATCATCACTAGTTGTTTTATAACTATGCTTATAACCTTTCACAACCGTGCTTATAACCTACCAACAACATAATCTTCACAACATCCTAATTTTGTTCATATTCTGGTTAGATCTGATCATATATTACACGATTACAGAAAAAAATTTAACATTACACTCGTGACGAAAGTAGAATTTACAACTCTCGTGAAATTACCACACTCGCTTCGCTCGTGTGGGTAAACGTTTTACTCGAGTTGTAAAATGATCTACTTTCGTCACTTGTATAATAAATAACTATTAATTACCTCTTGTCTGTAATCTGGCAGGCTTTCATATTCCTTCCTATTAAAAAACCCTGTGAACCTGGGACAGCGGGTGAACTTTTTATCAAGTGAATTATTTACTCCACGGAAAATTCTCACATTTTCATTCTTTATTTAATTATCGATTCTCATTGTGTTGATTGCCAATTTACATCCGTTTTCCTACTTCCTATACCTCTCTTGAAACTATTTATCCCTCTTTTTTTCCTATTTTCTTTCCTTTTTTCATTCGTTTTTCCCCCCTCAATCGTGATATTTATTAACTTTCCTTTCATCAAAATATTCAACTGAAGCATCAAACAATTTATTATGCAATTTTCAATTATGAATTCTTCATTCTTTTATTTTTGATCTTCGTTTGAAAAATATATATATTTTCAGCTCTTTTGATTTCAAGTTCCTTTAATCACCTGGTTCCGATTTTAGTTTAAAAAAGGCGTTTTTAATTTGTTATGTATTAGATAAAAGAAACCATTTGTAAACATGCTTAAAGCAGTTAGTGTTCTGCTGATCGTCAAATTTCTTTTATGTTTCATTGGTAATAGTTAGTAATTAAATTTCAATGTTTAAGAATATAAATTTGCTTTCCTTTTCGAAGTTATTACTATATTGAATATGACTTTTATTATTAAAAATTTAAAACAACTAACTTATATCGTTGTCAAGTTTACTGTTCAATAAATTGAATATGTATTTCTAAATATCTTGAAGGTATACGATATGTATTCACAGAAAATACATAAATAGCGTGGGAGGAAATTGCAGTCTATATAAAATATTTTTTTTTGATGTGTAGGCAGAAACTTAACTACGTTTGTATAGTTTTCTCTTGTTAGTAACAAACATTTTTTGTGTATATATAAAGCATAGATTTTCTATCCCATGCATTTGAATAGAGATTTCTTCTATTTCTTTTAAATGAACTCATTTTAGATGTTATTTATTTATTAATGCCCATTTGTGTTACTATGGCTAATTAGATACTTATACTTGAAATGCAACCTAAGATTTATTTTAGCAGATTTCCCTTAAGGGAAATCAGCTATTGAGGTCGTACTCATGATGCGAGTTTCGAAAAATTTCTTCAAATGTCCATCGATCCTATCCAGGAGATGACGAAAATGAGGTCCGTTCAAAATTATATATATATATTTGTCTGTTAACGCTCTAGCGGTTGCAATTTTTGTTTGATTGTTACCAAACTCGCAATTAAATCGTTTTATGTAAAAAGGAAGATCAAGTTCGTTAATGGCTGAAATCGGATCAGTGGGAGGGGGGGTTTAAAGGGGAGATTTTTGAAAATTCGAAATATCTCCGTTATTATGCGTCGGATCAAAAAAATTGTATAGAATAAATCTATACACGTTCAGAGTGTCTAACGTCTACACGTTAAGAGAAACGTGTACTGGTGCAATTGGAATTTCCAATTACTTAAAAATGCTTTTTATATCTAAAGAAGTTACAATAAAATGACGTGGCATTTAAATAAATTATATATGCCATATCGTTTTATTTTCATACCAGTGTAGTGATGTCAATTTTACCAGGGTTGTTGTAGGTGGGGTGGAGGGGGGAATTTCCCGAGGAGTTGAGACAACTTTCTGGGTTTATGATATGGAGAGGGAAATTCAATTTCTGATGGGAATTTTTGCTTTTATGAGGCGTAAAAGGGAAAGCGAGGATGTTGGGGGAAACTTCCATGGAACACCCTGTGTATATACAATACCTTACACACAATAAATCCTAACATTTATTTTACATTACATATGGAGCAGATATTACATTCTTCTCTGCCTCCATCATATTAAGTCTCTCTCTCTCTTTCTCTCTCTCTCTCTCTCTCTCTCTCTCTCTCTCTCTCTCTCTCTCTCTCTCTCTCTCTCTCTCTCTCTCTCTCTCTCTCTCTCTCTCTCTCTCTCTCACTCTCTCTCTCTCTCTCGCTCTATCAACAGAGGATAAATAAGAAATGATTATTACTTACCATTATTAAAAATTAAATAAGTATAATTTTTTCAGTTAACTTTCGTTATTTAGTCCTTAATTCGAGTACATTTATTGATCTGAAAATTTGAATGTATAAATACTAATGTATGTGTAAATTGTTTTTAAAATGATCCACATGACTTCATCATTTTATATTTGTCTACATAGACTAATATAGCTCAAATATTCACTTACCTAAAAAGTACCAGTATTCAAAATTTAATTTAAATAATAGTAGACCTATCATGTATTTCTTAAACTGTGGAGTGTTCTCCAGACCAAAATTTTCACTGTATGCATGCTGTTTAGAAAAGTTAGTAATTAGAACAATTTTTAATTTTTACCATTTCAAATTTTGCAGAATTTAAATCAGTTTTCAGCTACTATCATTTAACAAAATTCGTTCTTATTCCTATATATTTCTTTTAAATTTATATTTGGTCTATACGTCTTTGGTAATCTTTATTTATTATAATATATCTTTCTACCAAAATGATAAGAATTTACTTGACCCCCACCCCCTAACCTCCAGGTCTAATAGCATACATGCAGACTTAAATAATAACTAGTAATATTTTATTAAGCAGAAGTACATTTGTTTTCTTCTGTACCAAAATGTAAAATCTGTTTTAGCAGATTTCTCTTAAGGGAAATCAACTATTGAGGTCTTACTCATGACGCGATTGTCGAAACATTTCCCCAAGTGACTATCGATCCTACCTAGGAGATGACTAAAATGATGTGTGTATCTATATATATATATATATATATATATATATATATATATATATATATATGCTTGTCTGTTACCGCTCTAGCGGTCGCAATTCTTATCTGATCGCAACCAAACTCGATACATAAGCGTTTCATACAAAACTACAGGTCGAGTTCGTTAATGCCTGAAATCGAGCCATTGGGAGGGGGGGGGGTAGAGGGGGAGAATTTCGAAAATTCGAAATAACTCCGTTACGTTGGATCGAATAATTGTATAGAACCAATATTATTGCACATTAAATTTACTATAAATATTGTTATATACATTTATTCTTTATCTTTATTACTAAGTGAGGTACATGCATTTTTTAGCTTTCGGCCTACTCTTTGCATATTAACAATAAACTGTTATATTATGAAACACTTTATTTAAAGCCCAAATACCAAGTAATGTTCTTATTGAACTTTTACGTTTTGAGATAAATGCAAATACTTGACGCACGTGGGAAATGTGCTTAGTTAACGGAGCCCCTGCGTTGTGGACTTGATTGTGTTGTGGCTGAGATGTGGAGCATATCTTAGTTATATTAATGTAATTAACGAGCAGTGGATACGAAGACACAGATTCAAATGCTTTAATGATTTTTATACTTTTGAATTGGGGCTGCTTGTATTCAGTTAACCACTGTTTACTGGACAGGTAACTAAAGGATATTTATCTGTGAGTTCGCCTCTACATAAATTCCTATGGTCCAAACGGGAATCGCACCCAAGACGCTAGGTTTTCCAATCTAAGGATTGGAACAGTTTCGTGTTCTAAGGAAATTCTCAAATCTCTTCTTCGTGCGAGCTTATAGCCAATATTGTCCAGATGTTTCAGTGTTGTACCCGGCTACGATCCCCCTACAGTTGTGTATTGTCGAGTGGAGTCTCAAGGTAGTTTAATCTTCTAGGCATTAAGATTGCAGGCATTTGAGTGAATTTCCTCACAATTTTCCTCTGAGTAAAATTCCAATTGAGTTCTGCCGGGCTCACATCGAGGAGACTGTCACAAACTTCTTGGTGGGAATTGGAGAAAGTTACGGCCGTCTCTTAATTGTTCCGGTAGCGGTACTCTCTCTCTCTCTCTCTCTCTCTCTCTCTTGCTGTTTCGTTATTAAATCAAGAGAAGATGGTTGAGCCGGAATGACCGAGGAGCTGATGACAGCGCCATCACCCTAAAGCTGTCCCTCAGTGCCATGAATATTCCGGGGTTTTGTGTGCTCATCAGCTCAGATGGCCCTCTCCCGCGCCCACCATTGTCATCGACCTCTCATCCCATTGTTATGGACTGTAAAGCCGCGTCTTGGGCATTTTGCTATGGTGAGTGGGACAAGATCTTTATATCCTCCCGAAAAAAAAGAAAAGATCTCGTACTTTTAATTCTATTTTTTAATTAAACAAAGGATATTAGTTGAATTAATATAGAATTACAGGCTCATGTTATCACCTGACATCTTATTTTCTATTTAACCCGTGGTTCGTAGCCTTCCTAATCCAGGTTTGACATTTCAGTTGGGGGACTAGGTTTTAGGTGGCTGAAAAGACTAAAGAAAAAATATTTGAATTATACTTTTAGCACATTTCCCTTATGGCAAATCAGCTATTGAGGTCGTACTCATCACGCCAAAATATATATATATATATATATATATATATATGCTTGTCTGTTATCTCTTTAGCGGTCGCAATTATTGCTTTTTTCGTTACCAAACTGGATATATAAGCGTTTCATGCAAAACTAAAGTTGGAGTTCGTTAACGGTTGAAATCAGACCAGTGGGAGGGGGGGGGTTACAAGGGAAGAGCTTTGAAAATTCAAAATATCTCCGTTATTATACGTCGGATCGAATAATTGCATCTAACCAATTTTATTGCAAATTAAATTTATTACAAATAATGTTACTATATATATTTATTCTCCATCTCAAGTATTAACCGAGATATTTGCATTTTTCTGTTTTCAGCCTTCAGTAAACCCCAGTTCTTCCCATGTAACATAATTAATACTCCGTTATATAATAAAGCACTTTATTTGAAGCTTAAATACCAAATAATGTTTTCAAGAGACCTTTATTTTACGAAATATATGTAAATATGTTCTCATATTTATTTATAGCTGGTGGTGAGGGTGATGAGTGGTTAATCACAAAACTTTTTTATGGCTCCTCACAATTTTATTTCTTATAAACGCTTAGCGCTTTCGGCGACTAAATCCCCATCCTCAGAGCGTCAGAGCACCCATCGGCAGGGTTTAGCCTGGTAGCAAGTCTATAGGATTGCCCTACGCTCTGACGCTCTGCGTATGGGGATTTAGTCCCCGACAGCGCTCAGCGTTTATAAGAAATAAAATTGTGAGGAGCCATAAAAAAGTTTTTTGATTTCCCATAAATATGTTCTATTGCCCCCCCCCCCGTCTTAAGTTTTTGGGCTACTAGAATATGAGTGATTGAGATAAAAATTATTCTGGTTCATTGTAAATTACAGCACTAGATATAGTAAATATGTTTCAATAAAATTAATATCTTATGTTAAGATATATTACAGTAATGGATGTAAATATATATATATATATATATATATATATATATATATATATATATATATATATATATATATAGATCAATCTATATTTGTCTGTTACCGCTCTATTGGTCGCAATTTTTGTCTTATCGTTACCAAACTTGATATATACTCATTTTATACAAAAAGAAAGATCAAGCTCGTTAACGGCTGAAATGGGACATGGGGAGGAAGAATTTCGAAAATCCTTAATATCTCCGTTATTATGCGTCGGATCGAAAAATTATATAGAACTAATCTTAAATCAAATTTAATTTTCTATAAATGTTGTTATGTACATTGTTTCAATATCTTGATTATTAACTGAGATATTTTCATTTATTAGTTTTTGGTCTTCAGTAAAGCCTCACTCCTACTTATCTCATATTAACAATATTCTATTAAGTTATGGAGCACTTTATTTGAAGCATAAATACCAAATATTGTTCTCATTTAACTTTTAAGGTTTGGGATAAATACAAATACGTTGCGCTCGTGGGAAATCTGCTTAGTTAACGCAGCCCCTGCGTGACGGACTTTTGTTATCAGAAAAAGTTTGCAATAATGTATATGGATGATGTTATCCTTCATATGGAGTGCAGTTTTGATTGTTTGCTGACTGTTGGATGAGACAGGGACTACGGAGCCCTGGCCCTACTCCAACTGACTCAGAGCAGGTAGGCCCACCGTCTATTTCGAGAGGCAGCACATGTCCCAGACTACGTGGTGGCCTCTCATTCACAAAGCATTCCACGCACGGGCCTCTTTATATTAGCCCTTCCTTGGTTTCAAGTGTCATTTCTACTCTAAGGCAGTTGCTCTATCAGAACCTGCCTTCATGATCAGCCACGTGGCTATCTAGTTATGCCCTGTCCGACATGTTGGCTGGCCCTATCATGCTTATTCTTTAGCCGGGCTATACATATGTTATTAATTAACGACTTCCGTACTGCCAGAGAGTAATTATTACCAGTTGCTGTACTACGACATCCATATTTATTTTAAAAGTCTGTCACGCAGGGACTGCGTAAACTAAGCAGATTACCCAAGTGCTGGTATAACACACCAAACTGATGAGTAAAATAACTCGCTGAATATTTGAGCTACGAAATAATTCATAGAACAACAATTGTAGAGCTTCAATAGTTTAACAAGACTGGCTATACAACATTTTTCTGTAATCGATGAATAATGGTAACATTACTAAACTGAAATGAGTGAAGAAAGTGAAACATTTTGCAATAGAGTGAAGAAATTAATTACTTTCTTCACAAGTGAAGAAAGTGAATTGCCTTCTTAATTAGTAATAAGTATAAATTAAAAAATAATTTGAAGTTGGAAATTAAATGCTTTAAAATGTTTTTTAACATTGTAAGAATTTATTTTAACAAAATAAATTGAAATGTGAATGAATTATTGGTGGAAATAATCAATATATTTTAAAATTTAAATATAATAATAATTACCTTCCTTGTTTATAACCTGCACTTGTTTATAACTGCACTACTTCGCAATCATCATTAGTTGTTTTATAACTATGATTATAACCTTTCACAACCATGCTTATAACCTACCAACAATATACCATAATCTTCACAACATCCTAATTTTGTTCATATTCTGGTTAGATCTGATCATGTATTACACGATTACAAAAAAAAAATTAATATTACACTCGTGACGAAAGTAGAATTTACAACTCTCGTGAAATTACCACACTCGCTTCGCTCGTGTGGGTAAACGTTTCACTCGAGTTGTAAAATGATCTACTTTAGTCACTTGTATAATAAATAACTATTTACGATCCGCCTCGTAACTACGGAGATATTTTGAAATTTCGAACCCCCCCTCAATGCCCTCACCATCCCAAGTCCTATTTCTGCCATTAACGAACTTGATCTTTCCAGTTGATCAAAGAACAAAATATCGTTCCGTTTAGGAGTGGATTTGGACCAGCCTGTAAAGAATATTTACTTCTCTAAGAGACTCCGATCTCAGTTTTAAGAATGGATCCTTTGATACTAAGGAATGGAAGATGGAAGGGAGGGGTATGTTGAGAAAAGCTATGAAAGAGGTTGTGGGTGAGGAGCAAACAATAGAAAAACGGAACCTTTGATTTGATATTAATGTAAAGAAGTCATTAAGGAAAGTAACGAAGTATGAATGAGAATGATCTAAAGAAAACTAAGATTGAATCTATACATTACACAAAAGAGAAATGCTTGAAGACTATTTGAACTAAAGATTTCCTAGACTAGACCTTCCGAGGAGACGTGTGGTAATTTTGCATGAGAGGGCTTAACGTTCTTTGAGGGTCCCAAAAATGTAATCAAGGGTTTTAGCCTGTTTGAATTTTCTCTCTACCAATTCCGAAACGTTTTCGTAGGAAATTATCAAATCAAGCGTGGTGGGCATATATAGTAAGTCTTACCACGTGGAATCATCGGTTTTAGTAATGAGCCACGTAACTAGCTAGATATAAGAAATCGAGGAAATTTAATTGTCTCTTAACCCTGATCTCTCAGATACACAGTTTCTAGAAAAATATTTGCCACACCTAGCAGAGAGTGGTGGTGTAGTGCTTCGAGTTATGTGTTTTAGAGAACTCCCCCTCAAGGTATGTTGAGTCACGGTGTTTAACAGAGTCGTGAGTTTCACCTGTCATTAAATTTTATCTCCTAGATACCACGCGCCCGATCTCGTAAGTTTTTTTGAAATCTGTATTTCATAAATATGTACATCAATTAAGTTTCTCTTTATTAAATGGAATCATATAAACCTATTATTCTATTATTTTGCTCAAACATGAGCTTTCAAAAGAACTTGTACAAGGATATATTGCACGACGCAGTGACAATAGTAGACGTTTACCAACCGAACTAAGGACGAAACTTTAAGACTACAGAGACTCATAAGAGTACACTAGCTCATTGGACCATACATTGAACTCAAGTACAGAACAGCATAAAAAAAAGCCCTCCGCTACAACGAACAAAAGAAAATGATGTGAACCAAGCAAAACTGAAAATAAATGTAGGTATACTAATTACTGTTGTGAGATTTGCAAAAACAAAATATGTTTCCAACATAGTTCCATGCTTTGTCCTAATTGTAATGCAGCTCTGCAAAAGAAATAACAATTAAACTGGTATTTTTAAAATTGTTTGATGATTTTCATTAAGTCTTATCTAAAAGTGATTTCGTGCTACTTATTTTTGATTGAAGTTATATTTAGATAATTTTTTTTATATTGTTTACAAACTGAAATGAAATATGTATAATTAAGGCATGTGCATTTAAACAATTCCTTTTGATATTTGTGTTTTTTAATTATATTTTAAAAATTATCGTCCACCGTTTCTTTATATTATAATACTTGTCAATTTTAAAAATTATTTACTTCTTTCAAACAAATACTTCCTCTTTTATGGTTTCTAAACACACGCTGAACATTTTAGTGCAAAATATATATTAAAAAACTGTATTTCCGTAAAAACGGTTGAGGATGATCTCTGAGATACACGCGCCCGATGGCGGAATATTCTTGACACGCCCGACCGAGGGTTAAAAATGAGACTACGGAATTATTGAAGTGCGAAGTCATTCCATTAATAATAGGGAGGACGTACATGCTCTGGATACAGGGAATTACAAACAATTAAAATTTACAGCAGAAGTCTTGGGAAATGTTGCATCGTACATCGGGAGGAGGTTGGTAATATTGGCAGGAATACCTGAGGGTGGGAGAATCTGATTGGTAGTAGTAGAAGTCCACAATAATTAATCTTATGTAATCAGGAACTTAATCTTATTCTTCCAGAACAAAGTTTTCTTGAGATCATTAGAACCATACCTAATCTTTCTTATGTTCGCCGTCCCTCCTTTTCCTTAGATTATTTTATCCACCCCTTTACTCTGACTACACACAGACACGTACATTAGAGCTTGATTACAAATTACCTAAGACCGTCTAATGTTCAATGAACTTGTCCTCTCATTTGTTAAATTCTTACTTGTTTTTAGCAGTAGATATCGTGCTACACATTTAGCTATCTCGTTCTACAATTTCCCATAAACTCTTGAAGTGTGTTTCAACATTCATCTGTAAGTAGAGACTCGCTTACACAATTTGTTTTTGGTTCCTTGTTTGTAATGGTTTTACAATCCCCCCATAAAGCAATTTAACAAATCTACTAGGCGTGGTAGCAAGAAAAGGAGAAACTTTTGATACTTGGGCCGGCATTTAAAGGAAATACTCAAACCCTAAAGACATTCTGCCTCCCCTGTTCTGCCGTTCCGTGAGCAGTTTGTGAAATTGGAACCTGAAAATCGCATCTAATCCAGCCAATTGAAGAGGAAGTTAAGCGCTACAATTGTAGCTCTCCTAGTCCACCTCAATATAGCGCACGGCCTTTGAAATTTGCATAGGGATTAACCTCGTGACGTCATCTCCACCGCAAGCCCCTGGTCTGCCGGTACAACCTCCTGGGCCCTATTTAAATTTAAATTAAATCCATTATCTGGATAGCCGCTTCAATTAGATTTCATCAAATTCTTAGCTTAACCGCGTCTCACTAAGACCTCAAGTTAAATAAGTGATTCTTTAAATCTTCTTTTAATTCAACAAAAAAGATACTTATAAGTATGAATATATGAGTATTAGTGGATTTCTAATATATGCATTTTTGAGGTGCTGGATGGTGAAGGAATTATTATCTCAGGTAACCAAATTAAGCCCTCGCTCCTTCACAGTAGTTGATTCTATGCGACAGAGCGCTTTCAGAATATACTTTCATCATGAGTGCCCTGCTTTTCAAAGAGATGTTACTGGAACCAAGGAGTCACAGGAAATCCTTGGTTCCAGTAACATCTCTGTGAAAAGCAGCGCACTGATGATGGACGTGTATGCTCTGAAAACGTCCTGTCGCATAGAATCAACTATTGGGACGGAGCGAGGCCTTAGTTTTCTTACCTGTTCTAATATATGAGCATTTCGTAGAATTATTTATTACATTACTTTGTATATTTATGAAATATCTTAATAATCATGTAGCAAATTATGAAGTAACTTACTTCTTCTGTGATCCATTTTCTTATATCATATTTTCAT
This sequence comes from Riptortus pedestris, assembly GCA_019009955.1. Classification (NCBI taxonomy): domain Eukaryota; kingdom Metazoa; phylum Arthropoda; class Insecta; order Hemiptera; family Alydidae; genus Riptortus; species Riptortus pedestris. Next base: position 33,500,325 of record CM032231.1, read on the forward strand.
GTGATGAGCTGATTTTTTAATCTTTCTCCATGTGGTTAGTGATACCACTGAGATCATTCTTTCTCAAGTACGTTCAACTCCTGGAAATGCCTCATATAGGATGTGAACATGTATAGTTAGAAATGAATAAGTGTCTTTTGATCCTCCGCCAATTTACCTTTCAACACTATAGTGTGTGTTCTTCATTTCATTTTTTTTTAAAATTTTGTATATACTATTGTTATACAAGCCTTGAAGATCTCGGGCCACTGATATAATTTATCTCCCTTCCAGTAACTTCCTTTCCGCTTCAATGATTGATATTTTTTAATTGAACTTCGTTAATGCCTTTTGTTCGAGTTTTGTCTATGTGAGTTATGGTTTTGCACTTAAGGTCACTTAACCTAGAGTCGTGGACGTGGACGGTTCCCGCCTGACGAATAGGAATTTATTCTGCGACAATCTCTTAAAATTAAATCGTTAGACCTGGTTAGAAAAGCGTACTAACCTGTAGACTCCCATTCCATTTTGTCTTAGTAGTTTAATGTGGGCATTATTAAATTAAAATAACAAGAACTTTAAACTTATTTTGATTTAAATGAAATCTTATTTAATGTGATTTTTATGTTATAAATATTTCCTCATTTACCTTGTTTTGTTTATTTACATTTTAATTATTTACTATAGTTGAAGAATTTTTGTTCAGTCTAGTTCTTAATGTGTCGGCGATTTGCTTATTTATCCCTGATTGTGAAGGCAATTGTCATTGGATGTTCTTTTAGCTTTTAAATGTACATGTGTGGAGACTTGACGTATATTCGCCCTTAAACCGAATTATTATGTGCATTATGCTTCCAACACCAGTGGAGTATTTTTTAAAACATATTTACATAAGATAAGATAAGGTTTAATGATAAAATGGCAAGGGGTTAGTGAATTATGTACATATTACTTAAAAAAACAAAATTAACTACTTGAACATAATATAGATTCACAAACTGAATTTTAATATTTCTGACCGAATCTCTCTTTTGAACTTGGTATTTTAAATGAAGGCAGTTTTGTTTTAAGCTGCACCTCGTTAGGGGTTTTGGAATTGTACGGGCTTTAAAATGCTCAACTCTGGATTGCGTATTTGGACTCTAGAAAAACGAAATTGACAAAATAATTTCTTTATTGGACAGACATATTTCGGTGTTTGAGATAGTCCACTTCAGTCTTGAAGCCATATATTAGTTAGTTATTATATAACGGTATTTGTGGAATAGCTTTTTGGCCAGAAACATTCGTCAAGCGTTGAGATACAAAACCCACATATAAATTCACCCATTTCTGCACGGTAATAGACACAAGAAACTGACACCTGCCTTCCATATCTGTCTCATTGGGTGTTTCATACCTCTTCATCTTCATGTTGGTTTTACTGGGATACAATTGTTGACAATATTATAGTTTATGAGACACTCTCCTTCTTATTAACTTAACAACACAAGGCAGAGCTACCTGTAGCTACTGCAACACTCCACTCACGGTTAAACACTTATGTTACAGAATGCAGACGTAGAGAGAATTTGGACTTACTTCTCGACTTGTATTCCCTACTTGCAGAGGGTAGCTCACACACGTACGCTTCAATTAAATACTCAAAAGATGTGCTTTTATATAAAAAATTACAGTACGAGAGTTTGTCCTTAATTTTCTCATTTATTTGAAATTCAGAATTTGATTTTTTAATTTTCTTCTTCATATTTTTAATTAATTAAAAAATTTTCTTTCATTCCCGTTTAACCTTTTTTTCATTTTATCTTCATTCCTTTTAATTAACTTTTTCCTGTAAGTTGCAATATTGATATATATTTCAGTAAATCGCCTATGTTGCTCAGAAATGAACAAATAAAATGTGTACCTAGAAAATATTCATTTCTCAACGACAGCTACGGCACACGATTACAGAAATAAAGTTCTAATTATAGATGTTGTCCACTTTCTTTAAAATACTAAGTATATGAACTACTGAATGCTGATTCTTGAATGCTAAATTTTATATTGAATACTGTGATTTAACTTAGTGTATGCATCAAGCAATGTATAAGTGTCATGCGGGATTGCCTATGCAATTCTCATAAAGGTCCTTGCCAATTGTTAAATTATGCAACCGTATTCCTTGCAAATTATTCAAGGTGTAATACACTAGTGCTAATTTTTGCTACTATTTTTAGTCACGATATTTTCTTTTTCAAACTAGTAATATTTCCGGTTAAATAGTGTTTGTTGGTTCCATTTATGACAGCCTATGGAAAGTAACACTTCTCCAAGGGTTTATTCCACAGCTATAGCCAGCCTGTGGACTGTGATCAATCAGTTAATACAATATTCTAATCGAGCACAATGCAATTTTTTCGTATTCTTTGTGATGTGTTTTGAGCTCTCTGATGGGCTTGTATGTGAGTGTCTACGTTTTTACCCTTCTACAAAAATATGACAAACAATTTGAGAAAGATTTGTCTCGTTAGCATTTAGTAATTTGACCCAAATGCTAATTTTGCTACTATGCTTGTGGCCCTGTAATTTCTAATCAATTTATGGTAATATGTGTAAATTAAGTTCGGGAATTACGCTTTAGTCAAATATTGTACTTTTATGATGGGTTGAACATGCTGAGGTTTAAATACTACAACGTGACTTTAGTGGAAGAAATAAATATCTATTAATGCCTCCCTCCCTCCTCCTTATAGCAGATTTGTCTTAAGGGAAATTCATGCCTTACGGCGCGATTTACAAACATTTCCTCTAATGTCGATCGATCACATCTAGGAGATTGTGAAAATGAGGTTCATTCATAATTATCTATTCCTATATCCATTTCTCTCTCTCTCTCTCTCTCTCTCTCTCCCTCTCTCTCTCTCTCTCTCTATATATATATATATATATATATATATATATATATATATATATTACTCTACAGCGGTCGCTATTTTCGTTTGATCGTTACCAAACTCGATATACGTGCATTTTATGTAACGCTAAAGATCGAGTTCCTTGGCGGCTGAAATCTGACCAGTAGTAGTGGGGATGGGGAGGTATAAGGAGGAGAAAATAGTAAATTCATTATGAGCCCGTTATATTTAAAGAAAAATCATATATAACAAATCATGTTGCAAATTTGTTGTTCTATAAATGTCGTTCTTTATACTTTTTCTCTATCTTTAGCTCTACCGAGATTATTACATTTTATAATGGTAACCTTCAGTAAAACCCCATTTTTATCCATGGCACTTAAGAAGTTAACAATAAGCAAATATAACATAAATGTTTTAATACTAAATATTGTTTTTAACAGATCATAACAAGATGGGATACATTCAAATATGTTGAATGACGTCTTCAATTAAAATGTATTTCTAGGGGTCGAAAATGTTTATTTGACTTGTTCCAATCACGATGTTTAACCGTTTCATTCAACAATCAAGTTTATATTCGTTAACGGCTGAAACCGAGCTCAGATAGGGGGGTTAAGAAGTAGGGTAATTTGAAAATTCAAAACACCTTTTTTATTGTGAGTCGGTTTGAAAAATGTAAAAGTTGTTAAACTATTGATGCTCTAAAATTGTTGCTAAATACATTTTCTTCGGAACTCAAATATTAAGTTGGTTATTCGTACTTTCATGTTTTTAGTTTTCTGTTAACCCCCCCCCCTCCACCCCTTCTATTCATGAGATATGTATTTAGAAATGGAGAATATATGCTGAGATGAGTTGAGTTATGTGCCATTTGAGAGCGTTGGGAATCTGCTTAGTTTACGGAGCCCTTGCGTCTAGGGTTTTTTTAAAAATTGTAAATTCTCTCTCTGTTCTGTTATTTATCAGTCAGTGTAGTGTTGAATCACTTCTGATTTATTGCCTTACGAAGCTGCATTGCTTAGCTTTAAATTGTTATACCTCCTTGAACTGCGAAATCTTTTTCTCTTTGGTGGTTAATGACATAAGAGTAGGGACACGTACATTCTTTGTCTGACCGAAATCGAGGAGTCGCTCACTTTTATTCTGGTTCTATTCTTTTGACACTTTTAAAACTGTTCTTCTTTGTCCCTAGAAATTAAAAGATGTGAACAGATTTCTCTATCTAGCCTATGTTGATCCTGTTATTTCTGCCTCTAGAAGTTCCAGCCAAGTGTCCTTCCTCTGGGCTTGAGGAAACCGCTGCCCCCATTCCACTTACATCGTGCAGTTTGACTTGCGAAGACAAATAGGAGTGGAAGCATGTTTACAGCCAGAGTAGCCTGACAGATCTGTTTACAAGATGGCTTACCACCCAAGCTGCCATCATAATTAGATAAAGCCTCAAGGACTGTGAGGCCCAAAGCCCCTTCCACCGACTTGCCTTTAACGTTTTTGCTAGACCCGACAAAAACTCTCGTCCTCTTCTTGTCGACTATCATTCTCCATGGAATTCTCCTCTCCTGTTTTTGCTCTTGCAATTACTCTTAGGCCGCCTTCTGTGAAGCGCGTCCTTCATTTGCTACAACGTTCCACAAGATTCGTGTCCTCTTGTTTCGAATGGTGGCATTTTATGGCAAGTTATTGTTTCTTTTATTCTATCCTTTATCTGCTTGATTTCGTATGTCTGATTTGTGTTTATTCTTCTTATCGGTTTTAAGTATACGTGACAAATATGTACAAGCCTTGTATATGACATTTATGGAATTGCACTAGTTAGAAAACATCCCAAGCGGACCTTAGGTACAGAGTGAACTAGCTAATTTCAGGACTTGAGGTCTTAAAGCCTACATTCCGTCTTAAGAGTGTTCAACTATTGTCCTTTCTAAAGAAATGGCAAGCCTTCCCGCCATATATCGAATACAAAATTTAGTGATAAAATGGTATCTTGGTATGATAAGTCTTGATTAGATGTTTAGTAGGAACGGTGGAGTATTAATAAATCAAAAACATTAGCAGACCTCAAGACATTTTTAGTATGCAATTTAAAAATGACTGGATAGGCTCAAGGTGAGGTGTGGCAATTGACTTCAGTGAAGATTCACTTTTGTATAAAATAGATAACCTGATTTTCCATTATTGAAGCAGTGGGCGCCCTTATACTTAGTTCATGAGAAATCAGAAAATATATGAACAATAATACTCTATAGGTATATAAGAGTACACATTAAGGATAATCTGAAATAGAGACGTGATGTGTTAGGGTCAAGTCTGAAGTAGATCCGAAGATGTACTGGAATACTAACTGTCAGTTTAGCACCAGGGTTATCTAAAAAAAGTCCGTCACGCAGGGGCTGCGTAAACTAAGCAGATTTCCCACGTGAAGTTATACAATAGAGAAATCTGCATACGAGACCCGAACAGTTACGGTAAAGGGCCGAACTAGCTTTTGGCGGGAAACAGTCGTCCGTGATCGTCCAAAATTTAATAAAAATGCAAATATCTCGGTTAATATTCAAGATAGAGAATAAATATATAAAACAATATTTGTAGTAAATCTAATTTACAAAAGATTGGTTCTACACAATGTTTTGATCCGGCGTATGGTAACGGAGGTATTTGGAATTTTCGAAAATCCCCCCTCTAAACCCCCCCTCCCACTGGTCCGATTTCAGCCACTAACGAACTTGATCTGTCTTTTTACATAAAACGTTTAAATATCGAAATATCGAGTTTGGTAACTTTCAATCAAAATTGCGACCGCTAGAGCGTTAACAGACAAATATATATATATATATATATATATATATATATATATATATATATATATATCTATCTATATTTATCTATATATATATATATATATATATATATATATAATTTTGAACCGACCTCATTTTCGTCTTCTCCTGCGTAGGATCGATGGACATTTGAGGAAAATTTTCGAAAATTGCGTAATGAGTACGACCTCAATAGCTGATTTCCCTTAAGGAAAATCTGCTAAAATCAAAAACGTTTAAAAGTAAAAATTTTCTATCCCTTGGAATCAATTAAACATATGTTCAAGCCAAGGCCTGAACAACATGATGGCTATCCAGCACTTGCAATACGGTGATTATTTAGCATGCTTAACAACCCTTCCTCAAAAATTAATATACCTATTATATGGAATAGGTGCTAGAGTGATTACTATGAATACAACCTCACAGGTATTCTATTAAAAAGCAACCGCCGGTTTAGTACCCTTGTACATCGGTTTGGCTCATTGCATCTCCATCGCCTCCCTAATTCTGAATTTAAGTATCTATCCCTTTACTTGGTGCACCCTTTGCATCGTTAGGCAATTTTACCATCTACTTGAATGAAGAAGCTGTGATGGTTGATCTGTAATGCCACCACAATGCGTCAAGCTGACCTTTTGATTCTCATTCCTAATGCCCGAGTAGCTGGCCTTGGTTCTTTATGGGCTGTTAAGTTGAAGATATTAGATTTTTCATTCATTCTTGGGCCTCTTGTTGGTCAATGGGAGTTACATGAATTTTAGGACCTCTCTAACAAATAGTTTGTTTTTGCCTTCTTTCGGTTCAATAACTATTTACGTTTTAATTTTAGTAACTTTTTCAGAGTTTCGATTTGCTCATTCTTTTCAGTCCATAGAGAGACATATTTTTCGGATATTTTTTTAAAAATGTATTATGTTTTTGTTTATTTATTTTCCGAGTAATTTAATTTTAAATCTCAAATTTGAGAATGGGAGTATGGTGAGTAATGAGTGCAAATAAATATACATCTTGGGTGAGTATTTTAAAATCATGATTTATTGGTTTATTATTTTTAGTTTTTTAGTTATCAAGAACATATTTATAGTGTTTTCTGTAAAGGAGTTTTCAAAATATATTAATGCTCAGTGATTAATGAAATAGAACACAGATAAATAAAAATGCTTTTTAATCCTTGGTTTCTCTAAACTCTACTGAATTCTTCGAATTTTAAAGTATGAATGGGTCCTGTGAGAGCTGTGTTAATTAAAAGAGGGTTCATTATTTTAGCTGGGAAATATATTCATACAGTAAGGAAATTCTGTTTGTACCGGCGGTGGCCAATTTAAAATTTATAAGCCCCTAATCATGAATTTGTAGCTGGAGTATTACCGAGAAAATATTTGTTTGCTTCGTGAACTTTCCTGCCTCCTATCAGGGATTTCGAAAGGAGAATCTTTAATTTATTCAAAAAGTTGTTAAAGTTGAAACTACCTCAACCCCCTCAGAACCCACCTTATAAATTTTATTCAGATGTAGGACAAACAAACTGAGGCCGTTAACGCTGTTAGGAGAATTGATATTCCCTTTAATTAAACTTCGGACATTTGAATTTAGCCGTATCAGTTTAGAAAGAGGTTTCTTTCATCTCGCTAACGTTTTTCAAATGAGCTAACATTTATCAAATGAGTTTCATTTTATTATTAAATATTCTATATATTTCAGTTCATTGTTCCGTTTCTGTAGGTAATAAGAATCACATTTGTTTGTTGTAATTTATAATTTAACATTTAAAATTAACCCTAACTCCTCTCGCTACTTGAAAAAAAAAATTGTTTTCCGGGAATCGGGAGTTCACATTTCGAAATGCATACTTCAGAAACGTTTCAGTGCTTTGTAGCAAATGAACGCTTAACACAAACTATTATTTAAGTTGCTCCGATCAAACCAATAGTTATGAATATATTTACAAAAAATTGTAAGCAAAACTCAAATCAATCACAATATGTTTTATTGCTGCAGTCAAGAAGATGATTGAAAACTTATTAAAGTCAACATGAAATTCATGAGTTGGATGCGATCAACGCTCGAGATGTAAGCATGAGTTCTAAAAAAATATTTACTTTCTGACCTTTGGACACTTAGAATATTTTGAACGGTGTTTTACATATTAACAAAATCTGTTGGAAAATTTGCAAGTTTCAGCAGATTTCTCTTAGGGGACTAATGAGTTGTGGTGGTTGTATTTTTGACAATTTTCTTCAAAAGTCTGCCCATCTATCCTACATTGAGCCAACCAAAATAAGATTCACTCAAATTCTTGATATTTTTTTCAATTAGAGTGATTTTTGTTAAACGATTTAGCTTGAACCAAGTGAGATCCCAGTCTTCCATTATCTTTATATAAGTGAGTAAGAAAATTGATTCTAAATTTTGTGTGTAGGTACGCTATTTCAAATTTATCATAATTTGTTTTCGTAATTTATATTTTAACATTTAAAATCAACCCTAACTCCTCTCGCTACTTGAAAAGAAATTCTGGTATTTGTTTTCCGGGAATCGGAAGTTCACATTTCGAAATACATACTTCAAAAACGTTTCAGTGCTTTGTAGCAAATGAACGCTTAACAAAAACTATTATTTAAATTGCTCTTTTCAAACCAATAGTTTAATGTATTCACAATAATATTTAAGCAAAACTCAAATCAATCAATATGTTTTATTGCTGCAGTCAAAAAGATGTTTGGACTTATTGTAAACCTAATAAAGCGCGCCAAGTCAAAATCGACAAGAAAATTTGTGAGTTGGATTCGATCATCGCTTGAGATATAAATTGAATTATTTATTAACGTCCACATTTTGTAACTAAGGCTAATTGGGACGGATTATCTACAAGGATTTTATTTAATGAATCCCGTCACTAAATAAATCCCTACTGCCCACGCGGGAATCGAACTCGCCACTCTAGCTTTACAATGTGAGAATAAGAGGTACAAGCCTGAGCTCTAAAGTAAGTTTTTTTTCCCAGCTGGCCTTCGGACACTTAGAATATTTTGAAACGTTGTTCAAATTCAGTTTGAAAGTTTTCAGATTTCAGGAGATTTACCTCAGGGGAAATATGAGTTGTTGAGGTTGTACTAATTGCACGATTTTCGATAAATGTCCGTTCATGTATCCTAAGAAATAACGTAAATGAGGTTCGTTCAAAATATTGATATTGTTTTTCAATTGGAGTGGGTTTCTTTTCATTTTTTTTTTTTTTTTTTTTTTTTTAAGCGATTTAACTTGAACCAAGTAGTATTCCAGTCTACCTTTATCCTTATATAAGTGAGTGAGTAAATTGATTCTAAATTTGTTTGTACGCTATTTCAAATTCTTCATAATTTTCTTAGGCTAAAAAAAGCTATCTGGTGTTATAACAGTCGCAAACTCATTTCATTTTCTCTTCGTATTATGACATACTGAAGCAGAGTTGGCCATATTTATATTTTTATTACTAACTCGCTAATTACCTGGCAATATACTATCTATAAATTCTTAACATAGTAATTATACTACTAAGAATAATATATTATTGAAAACTAAAGGGAAGAGTTAAGATCCTATCAGCCTGCATAGATTTGCTCTTTTTCAACTTATACAGATAGGTAATTATTTGTCCCAGGCATTTATATTTATTTGTTATATTAATAACCCTTGCCCTAATTATAGTTTATACCGCGATGTGTTATTGAACATGAAATATAGTTTTCTTATCTTTGAACATAATGAGCATTATTAGAGAACTTCTTTATGTTTAGTTATGTTCGCACACTCAGGTATTATAGTTATAAATATAATAAACTGCCTTGTATCTATTTAATATATACTGTCAAATAATAGTAATTGATTTTGAGAAACAGATATCATTGAGTATGCTAAATTATATGTAGCTGCAGACCTCCTTGTAAGTAGTCAAGGTAGGTACAGCTGAGCTCGACCTAAAAATACTTTGATCGGGGCGGCGTCCGCTTTGATCACTGTGATTAAGGCAGGTGATCGGGAGTTGATTGCCCGGTGAGTCAGGGCGTCTCACTTTCCTTTCACCCGCTTCGTGCCGTGTTTTGGGGCTCTTCGTGACCTTCTGCCTCTCTTATCACTCTGAGATAAGTGGGTGACCGGTTTGTCAGAAATAGGTGAGAGCCGTGATTTGGACTGTAGTCTCATTTCCCATACTTTTGACATTCTAATATGGGCTTTGTGCTGAAGGAATCGCTTAGGATTCTCGGAGAACAGTTATTTTATCAGCAACACATGTATTTTTGCACTTTACTGCGATGAACACGTCCTCTTCCTTCGTGTTAAACATTAGATAATTTATTTTGAGATCCCCCAACCCCGAACCTCAAATTTTCGTTGAGTATAAACATTAACGTCGGTTGACGCGGGGCCACAATTTTTGAGACTAGATGCCAATAGCATTTCCCGTTCAAATTTGTATTTATACGCGATAAATGGTGCCTATTTTAGACTTGAATTTTGCAAATATAAAAGATTAAATTTTTAATTGCTTTCCGAATTGATTTTTGGTTCAAATAAAACAATTTGTTTAGGTCTGACGAACTCAATATTAATTTTTTTCGGACTCGATATTTATCTGATTCATTCACTTAAGATAATATTAGTTCAGTAGGGGGGAGGGGTAAAGGGGAATTTGAATATTCATAATATATCCGTTTCTTTGAGTCGATTAAAAAATTGTATTGCAAGTTTAATTTTCTGTAAATGTTTTTATATTTTTTTTACCTCTATCCTGAATATTAACCGGGATATTCCCATTTTTTGTTTGCAGCTTTCAGAAAACCCCCACTTCCACTGATGTCATTTACAATAAGCTGTTATGTCATGAAATTTCATATTTCAAGCTTTAATACTAAATATTTTTTTCAATGGGCCTCATGAATTGAGATTTTTCCTCCTTGAGTCAGAAATGTTTATTGCTTCTGTACCATACTCAGTATTTAACGTTTTCATTCAACACTAAAGCTCATGTTAGGAAATGTGACAAATAATGGGGGTGGGGTTAGGAAACTCAAAATATTTCCGTTGTTATGAGTTTGATCGAAAAGTGTTATAGAACCAGCTCTGTTAAACTATAGATGATTATTGTTCCTTATATTTTCTCGTAGAAAAAATATTAAGCGAGTCACCACTACTTCTAGTTTTCAGCCTTCAATAAACTTCTCTACACACTTATTACACTAGAGAGAATACACATTCAAATGACACTACTCGTGCATTCTTGTACGAGATACTGAATTGTTATTTTTGTTGACTCCCGCTATTTTTTTTATCGCCAGAGTATTCCAGTCACGTTGGTCATTTACGTGAGCTAGGCGAGTAGTAGGATAAGACTGTGTGTCACTGGGGACATTATCTTGGACTGGATTAAAGCAGCCTTCTTAAATGCTTGTCCTGTCTTTCTTCTTATTTAGGCTTATCTCCTGTTAACAGCGTTGTGGGAAAGTGAAAATGTATCTATAGCCAGGCAGCCCTAGACAAAGGACCCAAGATTACGACAGGCGACCTTGTAGCCCTTGTAATTCAGCTCTCACTTACTAGAAGTCGTGCTCGTCCTATCTACGTAACCAGCCACCTTCTCTTCCTTCTTACTCACCTTGTAGATTCTTGTATTCTCAGAGTAATTGTATTTTTTCCCCGTTGGTTTACGTTTTAGTACCTACAGCTATCGGTATTCCAAGTAACTAGATTCCAAAAATCGTCTGTACTCGTATCGTATTGATACCTGATCTGACATGTTGTGCTTCAACCCTATGCTTTTTGGTTAATTGACTTACCTTTGAGGAAAACAAGAAGCAAAGCCGTGATACCCCCACGAATGTAGAACTATATCTAATCTATATATTGGCTCCAGTAACCAGCATATGCACACAATGGACTCATATGTGCCTTTGCTTCGATTATTTCCATTAAACCAAAAAAAATCACTCATCTCTCATATTTAATTTACCAAGTCTGTATTGGTTTATTAGCGAAAAACAGGTGATTATAGGTCATCTCATGAACTCATCTTGTATTGTAACCATGATTATTTTTTATTTATTTATTTTGGAGCGTTCGCAGCGAGGCGATATTGCTCATTAAAAAACAACAAAAAAAATGTATATAAACAAAATACAAAAATGAAAACAGTAACAAGAAAAAATTGAACATTACAAACTAAAAACGCAAACAAATAACAAAACGCAACTAAATAGCATAACGCAACAAAATAACAAAACGCAACTAAATAACAGAGCGCAACTAAATAAAACTCAACTAATTAACAGAACGCAATCAAAAAACGAAACTCAACGAAAAACAGCAAAAAAAAAACGAAACAACAAATAAAATAAATAAACAAAAACAAAACATTAAATTCAAAAACAAAAAATCTTGTAAGGAAACTAGATTATTAAAAACTATAAAGACTAATAAAATTTTGTAAACAATTATATACTTTCAATGGTTAAAACAAAACTAAAATCAAATAAATAAAAGTCCGTCACGCAGGGGCTGCGTAAACTAAGCAGATTTCCCACGTGAAGTTTTACAATAGAGAAATCTGCCTATTAACAACTGTAGTAGTAAGAAACCTCTAAACCTAAAACATTATTTAGGGCGTAATAACCCAGTAGTTTCTAGCCCCAAAAAACAGTTAACCTAACCTCTAAACCTATTCACGAGGGACGAATAGTTATGGAAATGGCCACCAGAGCTCTAGGCGGAAAGTCCGAACATAGCCTACTGGCTACCACACGCAGAATACAAATGCAAATATCTCGGTTAATATTCGAGATACAGAATAAATGTATATAACATTATTTATAGTAAATTGAATTTGCAATAAGATTAGTTCTATACAATTTTACGATCCGATGCATAATAACGGAGATATTTCGAATTTTTGAAAATCCCCCCTCTAAACCCCCCCTCCCACTGGTCCGATTTCAGCCGTTAACGAACTTGATCTTCCTTTTTACATGAAACGATTAAATACCGAGTTTGGTGACGATTAAACAAAAATTGCGACCGCTAGAGTGTTAACAGACAAATATATATATATATATATATATATATATATATATATATATATATATATATATATATATATATAGTTTTGAACGGACCTCATTTTCGTCATCTCCTGGGTAGGATCGATGGACATTTGAAGTAATTTTTCGAAAATCGCGTCATGAGTACGACCTCAATAGCTGATTTCCCTTAAGGGACATCTGCTAAAAAATAGTATGTACAATAAAATGAACAGATTTTTTATATCTAAAATATTTACAATCATATGCTCTCACTTTCTTTATCACACATACAAACATACAAACACACACACACACACACACACACACACACACACACACACACCTACACCTACACCTACACCTACACACATACAGTAAAACAGTTTAGCTGGAGTTTAAAATATTTAATTTAAGAAGGATTTTAAAATGTAATACTTCTAAATTTGTGAGTATATGTTAATGTCATGTAAATTTTTGAGTATTATGGGAATGTGTGGGCTACCTTCAGTAAGTAAGTCGTGTAAGTTATGAGGGATCTTTACATGGTCACGTCTTTTGCAGTCTGTTACTATGCGTTTTAATAACCATAATTATATCTCTCATAATACATTATAGTACCTGGGTTTCTTGTTTTGCTGACAGTTTTCTGCTCTGAGAATATTATTTCTGATGAAATATTGTATTTGTCCTAAATATGATATTCAACAGTTAAATCCCTCCCCCCTTAATTAAGCCATTATTAAAAAAAAAAAATTACTCTACCTCGTTTAAATTTTTAAACCATGTGAGTTTGAGGGTTGGCTTTAATCTCACATGGTAAACTTAGAGTGGCGAGTCCCATTTCCGCCAGGGCAATAGGAATTTATTTAGTGACGAACTCATTAAATAAAATCCTTAGTCTTATTTGAAAAGGGTGGTAACCTGTAGATAACCAGCCCAAATTATTTGTTTATTTATTTAGGTGTGTCGCAATGTAAACGATCCACACATTTTCTCGTTATAATACTAAAATAGTTTAGGTAAAGCCACCTTATAAAAACCAATAAAAAAAGGTTAAAAAAATCTACAGAAAGTACGGTTATTTATTTATTTTTTCTCCAGTGGATATTATTCTAGTCTAGTGTTCGATTATTTAATGTTAAATCTGGTTGTAAATGTGTGTGTTTTGGAGGTGTTTCATGGTTTTTGTAATTTATGGGCTGTCGTCGTGTAGTAATTCTGATTAGCCATAGGAGAAAAAAGGTAGTGGCACAATGATTATCATGCACACTCGTTAGCAGACTATGACATTATATTCTATGTTTTCCGATATTTCAACTTGTATGAGAACCGTTTGTCAATAAGATTTCAAATGTGAACTGGACATAATATGTTTTGTGATATATAAATGTATGTTGTTCATTTTCGATTCAGAGAAAAATGTGTACAATAGCAAGTATAGAATGTTACTTTATGAAAAAAAAAAGCTATTTGTATAACACTTTTTATACCTTACATTGGCTGCCAGGACACGAGGACCTTGGACTTAGTACGGCAGCAGACCATCGGGCTAAACTAATTACTCAAAAACTCAATACACGCAAATAAGCTTACTATACGAAGACTTAGTGAGACATAAACGATCCTAGACAAATCGTAATCAGAATGGATGAAAGTAAACACCTACCTCCGCAGCATAAAAAGTACATTAAGGAGTTGCCATCGAGCCATAGGAGTACAAGGCGGGAGGAAGTTGTTCTTGCCAGACTCAGGATCGGCCACACATACCTGACACATAGTGACAAGGACTGAAAACCCGATGTGGAAATACAAACACCTAATGATAAAAGTCCGTCACGCAGGGGCTGCGTAAACTAAGCAGATTTCCCACGTGATGTTTAGTAATAGATAAATATACATACTGCTAACACAACAACATCGTGAATAAATACATACGGAAATAAGAAATGTTTCATCCAATTTCAATAACCTGCCGACAGGAAGCGTTAGGTTAGAAATGTAAACAAACGGGGGCCGACCCGTTTGTTTACATTTCTAACCTAACTTCTGCCTCACACCGGAAAGAAAAACAATTACTGAAATATATCAAAATATAACACATTATTTTATTGAGAACTATTTACTATATCTAGTACTGTAATTAATAATGAGTCTAAATAATTGTTATCTCAATCAATAAAATTTTAGTAGTCCAAAACTTTAAGATGGGGGGGGGGGGGGAGTCAGCAGGGCATATTTGCATGTATCTCGTATAATAAAGGTCTCTTGAATACAATTTTTGGTATTTAAACTTCCAATAATGTGATTTATTATGTAGCAGAGTATTGTTTACGTAACATGAGTAGAAGTGGCGGTTTGCTGAAAACTGAAAAATGCAAATATCTCGGTTAATATTCAAAATAGAGTATAAACGTATATAACAATATTTATAGTAAATTTAATTTGCAATAAGACTGGTTATATACAATTTTTCGATCCGACCTATGGTAACGGAGATATTTCGAAATTTCAAAAATCCTCCCCTCTAAACCCCCCCTCCCCCTGGCCCGATTTCATCGGTTAACGAACTTGATCTTTCTTTTTACATAAAACGACTAAATATCGAGTTTGGTAACGATTAAACAAAAATTGCGACCGCTAGAGCGGTAACAGACAAATATATAGATATATATATATATATATAGATATATATATACAGTTTTGAACGGACCTCATTTTCGTCATCTCCTGGGTAGGATCGATGGACATTTGAAGAAAAATTTCGAAAATCGCGTCATGAGTACAACCTCAATAGCTGATTTTCCTTAAGGGAAATCTGCTAAAACACATACTGACTTCACTCGACGAAAAAATGTTTACATACTCCACGATATAAACTAACTGACATCAGCCAATATATTCCGAACATACTAACACATCTAAAACATATAAACATTTACAAATACATATAGAATAAAATATAACAGGTCTACAAAATATTTACGAAGATTTAAAAAGGAAAACTTTTTTTATATACTACTTGGCAAAGTATGGATATGGAGGAAACCTCAGATAGTTAAGGAATATTTTCCATACTATATAAATAAAGTATCAAGGTTTACATGAAGAGATACATATATTATTCTAAACAGAGAACCTGCCAATCACTTTTGATGTGGGACATAAGCCAAATAAATATATTTTTATTCAAGAAGTAACATAATAACGGAGTTCTTCGATTTCGGCTTTTGAAAAACTTGTTCAATATTTAATTTTCTAATAAACATTGAAATATCGAGTTTGGCGCATTTATATACTTCAGTGGGCCTTGTTAGCAGATTTCCCTCGAGGGAAATCAGCTGTTGATGTCGTACTCAGGAAATGACGAAAATGAGGTCCGTTCAAAACTATATATATATTTGACTGTTAACACTCTAGTGGCCGCAGTATTTGTTTAATCGTCACCAAACTCGGTATTTAATCGTTTTATGTAAAAAGGAAGATCAAGTTCTTTAACGGCTGAAATCGGACCAGCGGGAGGAGGGGGGGAAGTTCGAAATATCTCCGTTACTATACGTCGGATCGAAAAATTGTATATAACCAATCTTATTGCAAATTAAATTTACTATAAATATTGTTATGCAGATTTATTCTCTATCTTGAATATTAACCGAGATATTTGCATGATTATTAATTGTGTGCCGGTAACGGACGAGATAATCGGGTTATCTATTCGTTTCCACCGCAAGGCCACGGCCGTTTCCGTGACTTCGTTTCTCGTATGGAGATTTCTATATTGTATAACTTCACGTGAGAAATCTGTTTACTTTACGCAGCCCCTGACTTTTTTTTATCATGTGTTGATATATTTTGGAGTATAAAATGAATCTATTTGATTTTAACTTTCGTTAAAGAAAATCTAATAATAATTCGATTGATAATAAAGTAAATATTTATTTATTCTCATGTGTAATATGGCTTTTATAAAAGTCGTTTCCTTTTCTACGGTAGATATGTCATGTTTTATCTTTTGAGATGAGAGCGGCTTTGGTATTTGGTCGAGTGAAGAGGGAAAGAAGAAATAGGAGGCGATAGAGAGGAGAAGCTTCCGTCAGAAATCAGCTGATTGTGCGCAATTTTATGACGGCAACGAATCCCAGCTCCTTCATCACCACTTATCTCTCTCTTAAATCATTCCTCTCGGCGAAACAATTCCCCTCCGGCTATTCCTCTTTTTGTCTTATCCTCTCCCAGATATTTTTCTTCTGCTTTATTCTCCTTTATATTTCACATACATGTGTTGTTATTTGCATTTATTGTTGGATCTCATTAACTTAAATGTGAACAGGCAGCGTTCTCGAGATAAAAACCATTTTATTTGCTCCGGGAAGTCGTTATTCTTTATGCGAGCATCATGGAAAGTTAACATATTTTTTGGACGTAAATAAATGATTGTAATGACAAACAACAAGAACAATAGGCTTCAAAATTTGTTAACTAAGCTAAAAGCACTCAGCGAGTCATTGCAAAAACGTCCGTCGAATTTCCACGAGTGTATATACATTTATCTCAAAACGTAAAAGTTCATTGAGAACAATATTTGATATTTCAATAATGTGCTTCATAATATAACAGCTAATTGTTAATATGACATGAGTTGGTGTGGGGGGTTTAATGAATGCCAATAACTAAAAAATGCAAATATCTATTTTATACAAATTTTCGATCCAACACAGAATAGCGAAGATATTTCGAATTTTCAAATTTCTCCCCTCTGACCACCCCCCCCCCCCTCCATCCCACTAGTCCGAGATTATCCGTCAAGGAACTTGATCTTCATTTTTACATAAAATCATTTAAATATAGAGTTTGGTATCGATTAGATAAAAATTGCGACCGCTAGAGCGTTAACAGACATTATATATATATATATGTAGGATCGATAGACATTTGAAGAAGTATTTTGAAAATCCTATCATGAGCACAATCCCAATAGCTGATTTTCCCTAAAGGAAATCTGCTAAAATACGAAATACAAAAAATTGTGTTATTCCAGTTGTATTGATCGATAGAAAAGAATCATTAAATGATGTATTGTTAAATTAAACTATGTAGTAGTTCACTAGATAAACCTAGAGCGTACTCTAATCGTATAACTATACTCTTCTGACTGTACATTTCTCTTAAAATGTCTTACTATTTCTTTGCTCCATAACGAATTCAATCGATTTCAACAGTTTTAGTCTCTGTTGTCTGTTTGTTTTGTCGTCCTTATTTCTCGACTAACGATTGATTCGAAATTTATTTCTATTCATGAAATGTGTATTGCATGTACTTAGGTTTTAGTAAGACCTAGAGACGAAGTTATTGAGGAGTGCTGTAAGTAATTTAACATCTCTGATTCTGCTTTAACATTCTTTTCCTGGTGAATATGCACAGAACATAATAAATATACTTTGTTCTTTAGGCATATTGCTAAAAAAGATATGAGCATTCAACTTTTTTTCTAGTCAACAATTTCATGTTCCATAAAGGATGTAGGATGAAAACATTTTTGGCTACGCTTCTACTATAATAATTTATTGAAATGGCAAAGCGCAACAGTGCCCTGTTGACACACAAAATAATAGTTACAATTTCTATTACAATATGTTGGATACATATAACAAAAAATTGTAGATATTTTAATAGAAATTGTAACTATTATTTTGTGTATCAACAGGGTACTGACGATGATGCACGGCATCGAAAGCGCTTTGCCGTTTCAATAAATTATTATAGCGGAAGCGTAGCCAACAATTTTTTCATCCTACATACATTAGAAGTCACTTCCACCTGCCAGAATACCAACTCAACATTCTATAAAGGACTTTTTTGAATTATAAGAAGCTCAACAAGCCAACGTTTACTCTAACTGTGAAGTTATTGGGGTTTGAGCTGGATTTTGCGTTATACAACTAGGCTCAACAACACGTTTGATTATTATTATTATTTATTAACGTACACTTTATGCAACTTAGGCTATTTGGGACGGGTTATCTACAGGTTAACACCCTTTTCTAGCCATGGTGGGACTTAGGATGTTACTTATTGAATTTCGTCACTAAATAATTTCCTTTTCCCAGGCAAGAATCGAACTCGCCACTCTAGGTTTACCATGTGAGATTAAAGGCAACGCTTTAACTCACATGGCTAACCTCAGCCCCAACACGTTTGATTTTGCCGATAGATGTCACAAACATGGGCAGAAGCATAAGAATAACCTGTAAGCGAATTAAGAAGATATAAAAAAACAAAAAAAAAAACAATGCTACATGTAAGGGTATTTCTATGAGACAAGATGCAATATAAAATTAATATAATATACAATTAATGAGAAGCAATTAATAAGAAAACAAAGGTCAAATTACACAATTAATCTTTTTTACTATTTATTTTTGTGGGATCGTTCAACGAATCATATTTGCTGTTGTAGTTATTGTTCTGATGAAGGTCCCAATACCGGTTGGAACAAAGAAAGGTCTCCTAGCCTCCCCTAGTCCTTCCTTAAGATCACTGGCCATTTCTGTCTCCTCGGACACTGTCCTAATTTTCTGTCTCCTCCGATACTGTCGTCTAATTATCATTGATGAATCCTACATCATTGTTAGGTACGTTATCAGATTCTATTCTCTTAGCGGGCTTCAGTGATGATATTCCCATAAAATTCTATTTGTTGGGAATTAATTCTGGTCCTCCATTTGAATTTGTCTTTTAACGTATCAAACTATCTTACTTCAGACACTCCTGCTTAAGAACCCTCTGCCACGCTATAACTAACTGATGGATTTGTATAAAGGTTTAATGAAAATTACTGTTATTAGTTATAGAATTGTTAAGAAACAACTTTTGACTGATTGATAGTGTATAGATTTATGAGTTTCTCAAATTTTATTTAACATGAATCTTTCTATGATCGACTCACAAGGGATTTCAACAAAACTCATTTCACATTGTGATAAGCATGTCAACACAAAACAAAGATTTGATATTAATTATTTCTGAGTTTTAATATATCGTTTGAAAACGCCAGGTAAACGGGATTATCTGTACGTTCCGATAGCCGAAATAGTTTATTGTTTTGTTGAGGGTGTTTACCTATAAAACACGTGGATAATTGGTCCCAACATACCGTGTAGATTTTCTGAATTTTTGTATTGAGCTTAAAATCTATGAAACTATAATTATTTGTTATTTATGACTTCTGTTATATATAAATAATTATTATAATAATAATTAGTTATCGTTTTAGTTGCGAATAAATCTTTGGAGATCGCTCCAGCTTCCTGAAAGAATAAATCATTTCCTTGTGCAGATAATGTCAACTATATTATTAAAAAATCAGAGGAAACAATGTGCTGGGGGCTTATCGTATTTCCTGTTCACGGTTTGATGGGCAATATTCTCTAACGGCACAACGAACAGGCTTCACGCTGCTGATTAAATACTTCAGCAGGTGGTTCCTTGCCTGCTCGTCCCTCACTATCTGATAACAACAATATCCGGTTCAAGGTGCTCACAATTATTTGTTGGCTGCCCTTTTTTGATATAGATTTATGCCATCTGTTTACGAGTTTCTGTTAATTTATTGGACAAATCATAAATGTTCTTTATAAAGTCTTGAGTGATTTTCTGTCTGTATATAGTAATCATGAATCAACGGAGAGTGAGATCTTTTCCTAGATTTTGAAAAATTATTAATGTGCAGTAAGACATTTGTATTAAGTTAATAATAAAAAAAAGAAATTGTCTAATAGCCATGTGTGATAGCTTTTGTCTAAAGGGTATCACCTTTACACTTTTTAAATCTGTGCATATTATATAATTTTGGTTTTAAATCCTATGCGTTTTATGTAATGAATCATTGTTTAGCTCCCTACGTAATGGTTATCTCACGTTTAATATCTACCTCTTATGAAGTTCATGTACCTTTAACTTATGTAACAAATAAATAAAATGAATTAAGAAAACCGACTTTGATTTATAGTCGTGTGCGTGTGTGTAACACAGAGATTAGAATAACCCATAATATAGTTGATTACTAATTGATAATTTGTATCTCAGTCTCGCTTTTGTAATAATGACGTTCTCTCACACGAAGTGTATATAAAACTATTTTTAGCGAATTAAATTCGCAATAAGATTGGTTTTATAATTTTTTTTTCGATCAGACGTATAATAAAGGAGATATTTGGAATTTTCTTCCGTCTAAAGCCCTCCCCATCCTCTTTCCGATTTTAGGTGCCAACGAACTTGATCTTTAGTTTTACGTGAACCGTTACGTGGGTATATATCAAGATTGAGTTTGGTAACGATCAAACAAAAATTGTGACCCCCAGAGCGGGACCAGACAAATATATATATATATATATATATATATATATATATATATATATATATATATATCGAACGGACCTCATTTTCGTCATCTACTAGGTAGGATCAATGGACATTTGAGGAAATTTGTCGAAAATCGCGTCATGAGTACAACCTCAATAGCTGATTTCTCTCGAGAGAAACTTGCTAAAAACAATAGAACATATACTTATACTTATACATTATTATTATTTATTGTTTAGAGCTCCGCAACTGTGGCGACTTGGCTCTTCTTAAACATGGGGGGGGACAACAAAAAAACCAGTAAACAAAATAACAAAACAAAGTAATAAGAAATAATATCAAACAAACAAAGGAAACACGAACACAACAAAATAACAAGAAACATGTAAACAAAATAACACAAAAGGAACAAGAAACACGAACACAACATAGAACTAAAAACAGGTGTTAAATAAATAAGTGAAAAGAAAACTTGGTGACTTTGAAACAAACTTATTCATAAAAACAGTAATAATAAATTTCAATAAAAATTTAAACACATCACACACACACACACACACACGCGCGCGCGCACACACACACTCACACACACACGCGCGCGCGCACACACACATTAAACAATTTTAAAATATGGAATTAAATATTCTCAAACTGCCTAATTGTTTTTAAATATGTCAGAATCGTGGCAATATGTGGGCTACCCTCAGTCAGTAGTTCCTTCAAGTCGTGTGGAATGTTTAACTAAGTTCGTAATCTGCATTCTGTTAGTAGGTGTTTTATAGTTAGTCCAGTGTTACAATGAGTACAAGTAGGCTTGTCTTTTCTGTTCATTATGTATGAATGTGTCAGGTATGTATGTCCAATACGTAGTCTGGTGAGGACGACTTGGTCTCTTCTTGAATATACGCTCTGTTTCTTTGTCCATCCAGTAACATTGCGTTTTATTTCCAATAGTTTGTTGTCAGTACGTAACCAGTGTTTTTGCCAGTCTTGGAGTATTTTTGTTTGTACAATCTTGTTGAGGTCTGTTGGTGTTAGTGTAGTTATGTCAGTAGTAGTCATTTTCAGCTAGTTTTGCATGATTGTCGTTATCAGTCATTTGTTTAATGTCCTTGTGCCCGGGTAACCACAACAATTTAAAATTGCAAGTGTTTAGTGCGTGTAAAAGTTCTAATATTTTTGTAATTAGTGGGTGAGTTACTTATATATAACTACTTCAACGTGGAATTTGGTAATGGTTAAATCAAAATCTGAAGTTTTCTTGATCTCAAAAAGACCATGGTAAGTTTATTATAATGAATACAATATTTAATACAAGATATAGTATAAGTATAAATTGATTTTGAAAAAATCAAAAATAGTATGAATGGATTAAATGAACGTTCAAGTGCAACAATGAAGCACCTATTGAAATGCATCGGTGGATTGTGCTTCCAGTGTTTAAGGATTCTTGGGGTTCTATTTTGCTTTACTTAATGCCCAATCGAATATAATGTTTTGCTACTTTCAATTTTTTCTTTACGAATAGAATCCGTAAGTATTTTTCATATGGCGTTAAGCGTTAGAACACTTTTTCTCCCAGTAACCTTACAATATAGTCACATGAACTTTCGCGACCAAGGCTTGGGAGACCGTTCATCCTTTTGCTGGATTATTTTGGTGCTGGACATATTCCACTATCAGTCATCGTCAATAGTTACTGGTTGAAGGGAGGTTAGTTATTTCCAGAAAACCAGAATACCTCTCGTTGATACCTGCCATTGTCTTTATAGCTTTCAATCAACAGTGATTTAATGGTTTGCCTGTTTGTAGCCAAAAAAGCCTTGTGTAGGTTCTGAATAGGGATTGATTGAAAAAGACCAATGGTTGGTAATTTTTAACCCCCTCCCCACCTACCTTCCCCCACCCCTTCCTCCACCTTACGGGTAATTGACGTAATGAATCGCCCCCCGTAATCTACTTAAGCCTGCTCTGCCAGAATCTGATTGTCTGCTTTTTCATTCGCCCTAACAACATCTACTTCTTCCATCAGGGCACGTACGACGACTCTTTTTTTTTTTGTTGACGGAATTGAATTTTATATTTTAGTCTGTCAAAATGATCGCATTTCATGGTGGGATACTTTGCATTTGATTGTCTCTGCATATTGATTCCTAGTCAAATCGAATGCGTTTTTTTTTTTTTTTTGGGTTACATGTTTTTTTCTTCTTCTGAATTTGTATTTCTATTTTATGATAGACATATTTTATGATATTTGTTCTAAATCCTTTCGAAATTGATTGTCCTACAACGATAAATCCGAAACTCGAAAGTACAAGGCATGTTGTGTCGTTCATTATTACTCTGAGATAATTTCTGTATGCACTTATAGTCGCTCTTTTCCACTGTCTTTAAAAGTTCTAAGCTCTAGAAGCTTCTACTTCAAGTTGTCATTATTCGCACTTGACTTAGGCTCAAATAGCCTAAGTTTGCACTTATGGCATAGCAGAATTTAAGGAAATGTATGCATTTGTAGCCAAGTAAAATCCCCTTGAGTTCGTTGAATTGTGCTTACTACATTTCGAGTAAAATTAATTGCAAATATACTACAGTTATTTCCGTAGATGGATATAATGCAGTGGGGTATTTAAAAATATTTCAGCAGATTTCCCTTAAGGGAAATCAGCTATTGAGGTCGTACTCATGACGCGAGGTTCGAAAAATTTCTTCAAATGTCCATCGATCCTACCCAGGAGATGTCGAAAATGAGGTCCGTTTAAAATTTTTTTTTTATATATATATTTGTCTGTTAACGCTCTAGCGGTCGCAATTTTTGTTTGATCGTTACCAAACTCGATTTTTAAACGTTTATTTAAAAAGACAGATCAACTTCGTTAATGGCTGAAATCGGACCAGTGGGAGGGGGGGGGGGGTTTAGAGGAGGGATTTTCGGAAAATTCAAAATATCTCCGTTATTATGCGTTGCATCGAAAAATTGTATAGAATCAATCTTATTGCAAATTAAATTTACTATAAATATTGTTATATACATTTATTCTGTATCTTGAATATTAACCAAGATATTTGCATTTGTATTCTGCATTGGTCGGCAGGAGTGAGCTGTTTGGTACTTTCCGAAGAGCTCTAGCGGCCGTTTTCGTAACTATTCGTCCCTCGTGTATAAGTTTAGTGATCCCTTACTACTTACTACACTTGTTATTGGGCAGATTTCTCTATTGTAAAACTTCACGTGGGAAATCTGCTTAGTTTACGCAGCCCCTGCGTCACGGACTTTTATCTATCTAACTATCTATCTATATATTTGTCTGTTACCGCTCTAGCGGTCGCAATTATTATTTAATCGTTACCAAACTCGATATTTAGTCGTTTTATGTAAAACGAAAGATCAAGTTCGTTAATGGCTGAAATCGGACCAGTGGGAGGGGGGGTTTAGAGGGGAGGTTTTTTTGAAAATTCGAAATATCTCCGTTACCATACGTCGGATAAAAAAATTGTGTAGCATCAATCTTATTGCAAATTACATTTACTATAAATATTGTTCTATACATTTATTCTCTATCTTCAATATTAACCGAGATATTTGCATTTGTATTGTGTATGTGGTCGGCAGGAGTCGGCTATGTTCGGGACATTCCGCCGAGAGCTAGGGCGGCCGTTTTCGTCACTAATCGTCCCTCGTGAATAGGTTTAGAGATTCATTACAACTACTGTTGTTATTAGACAGATTTCTCTACTGTAAAGCTTCATGTGGGAAATCTGCTTAGTTTACGCAGCCCCTGCGTGACGGACTTTTTTTAATATATAATTTCAAAAGGGAAATACGTTTTTACCAAGCATATGATGGATAGGACATTCGTTTTAATTTTTGAATAAAGAACTCACACGTGCACACGAAGTACATACTGCAGAAATTATTATTTCATCTGAGAATAACTGTATATTTGAACTTAACTCTCCTACGGATAAATTTTGAACTAAACTAACGGCAACATTCTTTAATGGCTGAAATGGCCAGGGATTTTAGCAGATTTCCCTTAAGGGAAGTCGCCTATTGAGGTTGTACTCAGGATGCGATTTTCGAAAATGGGAGATGACGAAAATGGGTTCCGCTTAATACTTTGTATTTGTTGAGTTTTTGCAATATTTGTTTCATTGTTACCAAACTAGATATTTAAATATTCTATGTATAACTAATGAACAAATTTTTTAACGGTCAAAGTCCGTGGGGTTGAGTGGGAATTTAGAATATTCAAAATATCTTCGGTATTACACGTCGGATTGAGAAATTGTAGAGAACCTATCTCTTTGAAAATTTAAACCACTATGAATGTTGCAGCAAACATTTTTTTTGGGGGGGGGGGTTTCAGCCTTAAATAAACCCCCCTCTTCTAGTCATCGCATTTTTAACAATAAGCGAACATATTATGAAACGTGTTATTCCTATCTTAAATATAATATACTCTTTCGAACAAATCTTTACACTGACTGGAACAATTTTATTTCATCTATGCCATACTTGATATTTAAGCGTTTCATTCAACACGACTGATCATATTCGTTAATCTGTGAAATCGGGGGAAATTCGAAAATTCAAAATATCGGTGAGAATTTATGAGTTGGATTGAAAAATGTTTTAGAACCAGCCTTGTTAAACTATTGACTCCCCACAATTGTTGTATATAAAGCGAGTTATTCGTACTTTCTTTTTTTCTGCCCTCATTAAGCCAGGTTCTTCTACTCATTGGATTTTTTTATTTAAAAATAGAATATGTTTTGTGATGAGATAGCGAGTGGGAAATAAGTATTTATTCGGTAGACTTTTCACTTGTGTGCAAAACGTGAAAGTTGTTAGCTTTTTCTGTTTGTACGACAGAAATTATTGTGGAAGTTTTATGAAATATTTAAAGGAAACATTAAATAAGAAATACCAGTAATATAATTCATAGCCTTGAAGGAATTACGTTTTGTTAGAATCTAGTTAACTAAGACACCTGCCCCAATTTAGTTATCTAAAAAATGCACTTTGGATCCCCTTCACTGTTAATTACTTTCTCAAATGTTTCTGTATACAATTGTTTATGTTTACATATTATTTTTCTGTTTTTTGTGAAGTTCAAGTTCATTTTCTTTTTTTTTTCCAGGTGAGTTTTGTTTTCTTTCATTCTGCATTCAGTAAGTAGCACATAGTTGATTTAATAAGTTTGTTCAATCGTAGTTTTAATATAAAAGAAATTGATTTTTAAATACTGATTTTCCTATACAGCAGTCTCTTAATGTGGTAATAAATTTCTTTAAAAATGCGGGAAGAGTAGAATGTAGATCTATATATTATAATGAAAGTTATGAGGCCATTATGTGGAGTTTTGGCTCGCAATGCATGCACATCCAGACTCACATTATGTTGAAACGAATGTGGACAGTTCTATTGTCCTATGGGAATCTATGTCAGATATTCACTTTCTGTTTTGATATTTACATTCTCAGTATTCTCAGATGTATCACACTTCTTTGGCTTATTATTAAATGTATCTTTTATCCTCCAGATTTTTATTTACTTTAACTTATTATCCGTTTTATTCTTTCCTGTTAGTTTAGCCCCCATTTTGGCTAGTTTAGGTGTGACGTCTGTATGCATGAGCCTAACACGAATTTTTCAAAAACGCCTAATATTGCAATATGGACAATTTGTATTTAGGACTGTCGTGTCGTCTAGTTGTGCAACCCCTCTCCCCCTATTGATGAATGTTCACGCAGGAAAATCGGAGTATTGGGGGAGGGGAATTAAAAAAAAAATCCAACATTTCTTTATCCGATGTATGGGACCGGATGTATTGTATAATATTTTTAAATGGAATCATTTTAAAAATGCAGCAACACATTTTGTTTATTTAATTTAATAGGTGTAAAAGGAAGTCATGAGTGCACAAATCATAATTTATTTTATTAAAGTTCGCTCCACCAAAGGCCCTCTTGTGAGTGTTCACTAATAGTGAATATCAAAATTAGTTTATCAAAGGTTCTTCATATATTATTTCATTAACAAAACAATTTTCAAAACTATATTTATGAATCCTTACTACCTCCTACAGATTTAATGAATGTATCCTATTTTTCTGAAATATCACTTAGGAATATTAAGGCATCTTCAAATCATTCCATAATGATACAACAAATCATAATATCATATTAACTCTATATATGTACTGCAAGCAGTTTGTAGTATTTCAAAACATTAATTTGTAATTAATTCATTCACTAATAAATTTGACTTTTGATTTTCAATTCACCATCTTCCTAACCCTTTAGGCTACTTCATCAGGACCTATTTTGTTACTAAATAACAATTTAATTATATTAACATATATATTTATTATTAAATTAATAATTTATGATATACATTTGCTAATATTTTTAATTGGTGGGATCTCAAATGTTACTGATTTTTAAAAGAAGTAGTCTGAGGTCACTCACGTTAAAAGCTGTTTAAAAATCTCGCTCTAATTGTTTTTATAGTTGAATTACAGTAGTGCCACAATTAGCCGGTCTAACAATTTCATCTGCATTTACTATTATTATTTTTTCAAGCCATTATCGTCAGTTCTATTATTCTTTTCTCGATTATTTTATTTTTGACTTAAGGATTTATTTATTTAACTTGACTGTTGATTTGTTAAAGATTTTTAACGGGCTGTTATTTTCTTGTTAGTAATAATATTACTTATTGTTTTAACTGGTCGACATTTTAATATTTTTTTAACACTTTAATAGACATAGGTTCCTTATTGCTTTTTGGTGTGTCAACAGTGCTTCAACTCGAATAAATTGTTATTGCGGAAGTGTAGCCGTTTGACTTAACCTGGAATATTTTCTATTTTCGAATGAGAAATGTTTCCTGGTAATACTCTACCTGCACTTAGAGTATTTGTTTTTCGTCTCTTCGTTCACCGATATTGCCTGGGCTTTAATATTGCTTTCAAAGTAATAATTAAAAGTTTTTTACTGTACGTTCCTAAAGCAATATCATCAACACATGTCTTTGAGATCACTGTCAACGCTGTAAACCTTTTTTAAACAATGGTAGATGTTTTTTTTTCATTGAGGAGTTCCGTTGAACCGCTTTTTAGCTTTGAGAGTAATGAAGAGCACGTTGTTTGGATAAATGCCCAAACATGACTATTCACTTTGTAACATTTCCGACAATGAAGTCACAAATTTCTCGATTCTTCACTATTGTCGGTGACAAAAGAAAAAAAAAGTCCGTCACGCAGGGACTGCGTAAACTAAGCAGATTTCTCTCATGTGATGTTTAACAATAGATAAATCTGCATACTGCTAACACAATAGCACCGTCAACAAGAAGAGAATAAATCCTCCAGAACCTCCAGACGGGACGCACCTGAAATGTTAACAAACAGGTGTGCCAATTTCTCGCTCGAAAGACAAACCATTAATGAAATATATCTGAGTATAACATCTTAATTTTATTAAAAACTATTTACTATATCTAGTACTGTAATTTATAATGCATCGGAATAATTTTTATCTCAATCAATCAAATTTTAGTAGTCCAAGAACTTAAGAAGAGGGGGGCACCATAACATATTTGCATTTATCTCGTATAATAAAGGTCTCTTGAAACAATTTATGGCATTTAAGCCGCAAATAATGTGGGTTATTATATAACAGAGTATGTTTATGTAACATGAGTAGAAGTGGGGGTTTGCTGAAGGCTGAAAAAGGCAAATATCTCGGTTAATATTCAAGATAGAGAATAAATGTATATAATAATATTTATTGTGCATTTAATTTGCAATAAGATTGATTCTTACAATTACGAATAGTAACGGAGATATTTCGAATTTTAGAAAATCCCTTTTCTAAACCTTCCTCCCACTGGTCCGATTTCAGCCATTGTCTTTTTGCATAAAACGTTTAAATATGGAGTTTGGAAACGGCCAAACAAAAATTGCGACCGCTAGAGCGTTATATATATATATATATATATATATATATATATATATATATATATATAATTTTCAACGGACCTCATTTTCGTCATCTCCTGGGTAGAATGGACATTTGAGAGTCGATGGACATTTGAAGAAATGTTTGAAAATCGCGTCATGAGTACGACCTCAATAGATGATTTTATTTTTAGTACACTTATGCAATTGGGACAATCGGAAATTTGCTTGTTATAACATCAAACCCGTTAGACGTTGGACAGCACCTGAACATCATAGCTCCTTTCCTTTGCCATTGACAAAAATTCTTAAAGTCTTAACTATTCCTTCTCTGTCTTCTTGAATCTTCTTTCCTCTAACTTAATCTACTAGCATGAAGCACTTCATTTATTAGGTCCTCATTATGAGGTCCTATTTATCAGCTTAAATAATTAACTACTGAACAATAGTGACCTTTATACTCATGATCAATGTCATAAAATGGCAAAAGGTTAATTAAATATCTCTTTTCAATACCTCATAGCTTTAGTGAATTCTAGTATTGAAATGTAAGTTATGTTAATCAACATTTTATCAAGTCGAACGTAAAAAAAAATTATTCAACACAGTCATTATATAATGGCAGATGTTTTTTAATGTGAGTGTAACGCTAATTTTCTTTTGTCTAAGTTGTTCAATAAATATCATATTTTAATTTATTCAGTTACATTGTGCTGTTGATTTTTGTTTCTGTATACTAGACATTATATTTTAACTAACATTAATATTTTAATAAAATACATTTAATTTGAGCCGCTTATAACTATACATAAATATATAACATTTCGTTAGCCGTGGAATTTTACTCTTAAGGGAAATCAGCTATTGAGGTCGTACTCATGACGCGATTTACGAAATTTTTCTTCATATGTCCATATACCTAGGAGATGACGAAAATGTGTTCCGTTCAAAACTGTATATATATATATATATATATATATATATATATATATATATATATATATATATATATTTGTCTGTTACCACTCTAGCGGTCGCAATTATTGTTTAATCGTTACCAAACTCGATATTTAGTCGTTTTATGTAAAAAGAAAGATTGAGTTCGTTAACGGCTAACATCGGACCATGGGGACGGGGGAGGGGGGTTTAGAGGGGAGGAGTTTCGAAAATTCAAAATATCTCTGTTACTGTTCCTAGGATCGAAAAATTGTATAGAACCAATATTATTGAAAATTAAATGGTTTATGAATGTTGTTATGTATATGCTTTCATTATCTTTAATATTAACCGTGATATTTGGGTTTTTTAGTTTTAGGCCTTCAGTAAACCCCCTACTCCTGCTTATGTCATATCAACAATAAGCTCTTATATTATGAATCACTGTATTTGAAGCCTAAATAACAAATATTGTTCTCATTGAACTTTTACGTCATGAGATAAATGCAAATACGGGACGCAAGTTGGAAATGACGGATTATTTTTGTTATGAACCTAATTTTACAATAGTTCAAACAAAAACAAAATTAAAAGGCTTCTAGTAAATGAAAGGCATCTTATAAACAATTTAATACTGTTCTAATTCTACAAATATTGCTGAAACGCACTTGAGCCTCATTTTAGTGCGTCTGCTGTCGTCTTTTATTGGAATCTGGATGTTTTTCTCTTTGGAATTTAATATGCAACGAATTCCACCTCTGGCCACAACTAACTCGGGAATATTGGATTTTACCCCAGAAATATTGTCTGTCACTCCGATTGGCCTGATCCAATTATTTCAGATATATTATAATAATAATGTTGTTTCGTTTTTTCGTAATTTACCATTGACAAATTACCTAGTTTCTTAAAAGTCAAATACGTTATGCCTAATCAATTTAATATATTAATTTATAACCCGTTGACTCCTTCAACGTCATCATAATCCACGATTCCGTGATAACCTCAGATAGAGATATGCAGGTTGTTTGGTGTTAGTCTGTTTTATTTTTAAATGACTGATAGACACTTAATGACAGGGAATGATAACCCTATACGCAAATACTGCAACACACACCTTACAATAAAACACATACTGACAGACTGCATCCAATATGACAGAACTATTAACTGACAGCAGCCAATATATTCCACAAATACTAACATATCTAAAACACATCAACATTTACAAAACATATAATACAAAATAGAATAGGTCTACAGCATGCCTGAAACGATTTAAAAGGGTTAACTTTTATTATATTCTTTAGACAAAGCACGGATATGAGAAAGAATCAGATATTAAAGAAATATTTTCCATAATATAAAAGTACAAAAAAAGTAAGCACATGAAGGAGTAAATATATCATCCTAATAATGCCAATCACCATCGCTGTGGGGCACAAAACTAAATAAAAAAATAATAATATAAATGTACTAGTATATAGGAATAACATAATTTTTTTATTTAAACCATTTTAAATTGTTGTCTTTATTACTAGTCTAATGTTTATTAATTGTCTTTATTACTAGTATTTAATGATTATTTGTTGTATTTAATTTTTTATTTGTTGTTTCAGTTTTAGTTATTTTTCTATAATTTTGTTTTCATTTTGCATTGAGAAACTTTGAGTCAAATCGCCAAGATGCGGGTGCTCCTGTATAAATAAAAAAAAAATCTCACTTGAAAATTAGTTCAGTACTTAGTATGAAATAATGGAGGTATTGTAATAATGGATATTTTCAGCATTCAGATTTGAACGGAATTATCAGGTTTGACATTCAAGGATTAAATCCATTAATTTCGGCATGACGTATGTACGAATTTTGCATAAATCAAAAATGAATAGATTTAGAGTATTGGAATTTCGTATTTAGGACTGTTTTTAAGAAAAAGGGTTAGAAGGACTGTGGAAATTTCGAATTCCTCCGTACTTATTGGTAATAGAAAATATTTGTATAGGATCTTTTTTATTCATCATAAAAAGATATATAAATTATATTCTGTGATATTTTTTGATCCAATGCATTGGAACAGAGATATCTTTTAAGAATAATTTTAAATGATTAAGCAAAACATTTTTGTTTTATACAAGATTGGTTATGTACTATGTTTCTTATGGTAATGGAGAATTTCCACCCCTCTAAACCATCCCTACCATAGGTCCGATTTCTGCCATCAACCAACTTAATCTTTCTCCCACATAGAACGATTAAGTATCAAGAATGGTAATAACGATCCAAATAAAAATTGGGACCACTAGAGCTTCAACAGACAAATTTATAAATTATGTTTATTACAAAAATTATAAACGTTGACTATTAGGGTTGTTTTGGATAGCAAAATTAAATACACACTATTGTGTAAAACATTACGTTTATGAAGTTCAAGTGGTTTACAAGGAAGCCATGTAGAGCTCGTCTGATTTTAGCAGATTTCCCTTAGGGGAAATCAGCTATTGAGGTCGTACTCATGACGGAATTACCCTTCAAATGTCCATCGATCATACCTAGTAGATGACGAAAATGAGGTCCGTTCAAAACTGTATATATATTTGTCTGTTACCGCTCTAGCGGTCGCAATTTTTGTTTGATCGTTACCAAACTCGATATTTAGTCGTTTTATGTAAAAAGAAAGATTAAGTTCGTTAACGGCTGAAATCGGACCTATGGGAGGGGGGGATTAGAGGGGAGGATTTTCGAAAGTTCAAAATATCTCCGTTATTATACGTCAGATCGAAAAATTGTACAGAATCATTCTTATTGCATATTAAATTTACTATAAATATTGTTATATACGTTTATTCTCTATGTTGAATATTAACCGAGATATTGGCATTTTTATTAAATCTGAGCGTCTAATGGACGAGAGTGACTTTCCCGCCAAAGCTAGTTCGGTTGACTTCTCGGCTCTCGTGAAATTTCTCTATTGCAAAACTTCACGTGGGAAATCTGCTTAGTTTACGCAGCCCCTGCATGACGGACGTTTTTATATTCACACAAGGATTGCTTTTTCTCAAGCTAAATAGCGTTCTGTAGTGTTATTATTTGTGTCAATGTTATTCCGTTAGTAATTGCGTTTAGTGTGGTGGTTATTTACCACATAGGATGTGATAATTTGCTTGGAATTATTAAAATAATGTTATTGGAAGCCTACTTTGGAGCAAATCTGAGTATAAAAAGAAAGGAATATAAGAGAGGAAAGAGGCAGAGCCTCAAATCATCGATTTTCTCCCGACTCCCAAATTGCTGGCTAATGACTGCTGGCCACCAGCTCGACTCCCAACTTTGGTGTTGAATGATTTGGGCACGCCCAAACCTCTCTCGGCCTAAGTAGCCTGTATTATCACTTTCGACATCGCTCATTGCTCGAGGCAGTATTCCACATATGTTCGGCTCTGTCTTGCTTTCCTGTCGCGTGTGGTCTCAAACAGACCACCTGTTTCCTCTAAACCTTTCTCATCGTAAACCCGAAGGCTATGACAAATTGGAACAATATAAGTGCGTCTCAATGTTATACTCTTGATGGTACTCAATTTTTATTTCTCCTTTTTTTTTTTTTTGTTATTTATACCCCAAACGACCGTATTTTAATGGTGTATACCTACCTTTGGTGGAAAGGTTAACATTATCTTGAAACCTCCTGTGTGGCCAAATTTGGAAGTGTCACAATGGTGATTTCATGAGGCAGCTCTGGCATTTAAGATTCATAAAATGTAGGACCATATTTATACATAACTTTAAATTATACAATTCATTAAATAATATCCTAAAATCCCACCCTGGCTAGAAAAGTGTAGTAACCTGTAGATAACCCGTCCCAGTTAGCCTGAGTTGCAAAAGGTGGACGTTAATAAATATCAATAATAATAATAAATTATACGATATTTATATACTGTATTACTTCTGGGGTCAAATTTTTTTTTTTTTTAAAAAAAAAGTACTTTCACATCAATTGACTAATAATTTTGTCTATATGTTTCGCGATTTCCGTAACGCATTTTTAAGAACATATAATTAATCTTAGAGTAAAAAATAAATATATCTCATTCCCGAGAGCGAGATTCTTCCTCTAGACCGCTTTGAGTTTAAAACATCCCTTTAGGGTCTATTGAAGTTGTACTCATGACGCGATTTTTGAAACATTTCTTCAAATTTCCATCGACCGTAACTTGTGAAATATGAGTTACGTTTAAATTATATTTATACAGTTATATTTGTTTTCTGGCGGTATATCTCAGTCATTTTGGTTTCATCGGTATTAAACTTCATATTTATACCGTTTATGTAAAATTTGAGATCAAGTTGGCCAAGACCTGATACGATACTGCTCCTTAAGAAGTGTGTGTTTAGAGGAATGATAAAATAAAAAAAAATGAAATATGTACATTATAACGTTTGGATTGAAACATTTTATGTACCTCCGAATATGGGCGATCATAGTATTCTACAATTGTATTAGAATGTTATATGTTGTTATAGGTTTTTCTTCTATCACGAACATTAAAAATGTTATTTGTATTGTATTAAGCCTTTAGTTAGCCCCCAAACATCTCAAAATAACAAGCTAATATACCATGTAACGTTTTAATTTTATGGCTTCATAACTCATGAATTTTTCATTAGAAGCTTATAGTATGTGATTTGCAAGGATATATTTTCGATCTGATGTCATGATGAAGAACAAAGAATTAAAATTCTATTATCTATTTTTGTTCTATGCCGTAATCAATATTTAGCCGTTTCATGGTAATGAAAAATAGAAGTTGTAACAACTTACCATAAAACCACCAATTATTAAATACCACGAGGAGTGGGCCGGGACTTTAATTATGGGTTACGTTCATTCTGGAATATTTCCGTTATTGTTGTTGCTTTATACTGTTTTCTCTTACTTGAATTATAACTGAGTTACTTGTATTTTAGCCGATTCATTCTTCACTCAACCCCCACTCCTATTCTTGTTGACATTGTGAACATAGAAAGGGAATTAAAAAGAGCAGATGGTGCCATCTCTACTGCTATGACACATTGTGAAGCCTCAACATGAAAGGCGTTTTTAACAAGTACGGTTTTCTGTAGCAGAGAGGGGATAACATATCTTTTCTAATTACGTCAAAACCCCACTTGATAAAGCCCATATTTCGAACTGGAACAGGAAATGCATTCTGTATCTTTGGCGTTGAGACATTAATAAATTTGTGTTGATTAGCTATGACTTGTGCTTCGGTTAAATAGGAAATATATTCTGTGAGTTGACTTGTTTACACATAAATCAAATGCTCAGTGTTTCTGCATTTTGTTTCCTATGTTTAATCTGTAGGCGGGGATCCTATGTTTAATCACTTTAATAAATTAATAACATTTTTATTTACTAACGTCCACATTTTGCTGCAGTGGCTAATTGGGACTGGTTATTTAAAGGTTACTACCCTTTTCTAGCCACGGTAAGACTAAGGATTTTATTTAATTAGTTCCTCACTAAATAAATTCCTATTTGCCCAGGTGGGAATCGAACTCGTCACTCTAGGTTTAACGATTTGAGATTAGAGGCAACGCTTTAAATCACATGGCTAACCTGAGCCTCTTTTTTATAAGAGAGAAAAATGTTTAAATATTTACTGACAATGTATTGAGTTCTAATAATCAATAAATTGCAGTCTCCATTATCTTCGTTAATGAAGTGAACATTTAATAAATAACGCGGGTCCTTTGACGGTTTAATTAAATTTTGATTAGGGATTATGATGCTTTTTAATAAGTATCTTTCTGCTGAGACTCGAAATTGTTTGAGTAACTTCGATATTCATATTTGTACCTTACAATTCAATTAATTAGTTTACTCGCGTTATATCTAAACTGTATTATTATTCTATCATGAATATCACTAGAAAATAATCTCGCTTGTATTTAATCCTTACTGTGACCAATTAAAATATTTCTGGACAAAAGAAAGCATCTTTGGCTCCCTAACCAGCTATCTTTATTATCTTAATTCACATAGCAGACGTTTCGCCCTCTTGTGCATTAGCAATGGTAAAAACATACAGAGTAAATTTTTTTATCTCACATACATAAAGGCAATTAATAATTTTCTTAGATTCGTTGAGTTCTAACAAGCCATTAAAATTATTCCTCTATGCCAATATAATACTAATAAATATCCACAGAATAAAAAAAACTCCTTATTACGATCAGCCTTAACAAGTTGTAATTTGTCAAATAATATCTAATCTCTTAACAGGTAGGTTCTTTAACCCTCATTAGTACTATGTCATTATTAACTGTACTCATAAATATATAAAGATAAAACTTCAGAATAATAACTACACATCCCTCACTAAACTATCTTTACCTTTATTGCCTAGAACTATTTTAATTTATCTAACACTTCAGCATAATAGGTATTTAAATTCCTTGGGTCAGTTTTAAATTTGACCGCATTCTGCAGGCCTTTGGAAATATAGATTGCTACCAAAATTGTCCTCTTACCAGACTTTGGTTCCTTGTGTAATACTTTTAATTCTTAATTTGATTGATTTATAGTTGGTTAATATAATCTAGGATTTTATTATTGTTATATATTTATGAGTACAGTTAATAATGGCATAACATTAATGAGGGTTATAGAACCTACCTGTTAAGAGATTAGAGATTATTTGACAAATTACCACTTGGTAAGGCTGATTGTAATAAGGAGTTTTTTATTCTGTGGAGATTTATTAGTATTATATTGGCTTAGAAGAATAATTTTAAAGGTTTGTTAGAACTCTACGAATCTAAGAAAATTATTAGTTTCTTTTGTGGATGTGAGATAACAAAATTTACTCTGTATGCTTTTAGCATTGCTAATGCCCAGGAGGGCGAAACCTCTGCTATTGGAAAAAAGAGAATAAAGATAGCTGGTTTGAGAACTAAAGATCCTTTCTTTTGCCTTGAAATAATCTCTCTCGTTTTTCTTAGGTGTTCGATCCTCATTCTCTTTCATAAGTTATGAAGTAAAGTTACGCCTTTTTGAGTGAAAGTTTGATATGACGATCTCTGGGGAAGCATTGAAACCCCAGCACTCGGGTTGTAGACAGTTCTGGGGAGCAATGACAACTTAAAGAGACAGTTAGTCGTTCTATTTCTGACTGGAAGTGGACATTTTTATAGCCTCTTTCTTTTCTCCCCCTTTCACCCACTCTTATCTCCTAGCTCTTAGCTTGCTTTTACTACAATGCCTTAATCCTCGAAATGTTGTAATCTATACTATTGCTTATTTTACTTCAAAATGTACTTAAAAACACTCCCAAATCAGAAGATATTTTCACAAGTTATTATTATTATGCTAGTAGTTTATTGATTCCATTTCATCTTTGATTCCATAATGTTATTCTGTCATCTGATGGGCTTGTACCCATTATAGGATAAAAAGATTCGTTATAATAAGCATACATTGCCTAATATTTTTTTTTTTAATAGAACGTACTTTTTCCTTAATGTTCTTTTTTGTTCATTAAATTTTAGGCATATTTATAGAGTAGCGTCGTTTTTCTATTTTAATAAATTGTTAATTAAAGAGAGGTCTAGTATTTTATTTTCAAGTGTCGAATTTCAACATAAACGAGATTGCTTATATATTATTGAGAAAAGCAATTTTCTAATGACTTTTTTTAAAAAAACAAAAAAACATGATAGGCCTCCATACATTCTGTTTAAATGGGAGATGACCAAACAATATAAAGTATTGTTTTCGTATCTACCTATTGAGTGGGGGGGGGATGTACACAACAAAATTTATATTTGCCATGCTTTTATGTTATGTACTTTATCATATATGTATCTCTCTCTCTCTCTCTCTATATATATATATATATATATATATATATATATATATATATGTGTGTGTGTGTGTGTGTGTGTGTGTGTGTGTGTGTGTGTGTGTGTCTTTTGCGTATGTGTGCGCGCGCGGGTGCACGTGCGTTGAGTGCGTGTGTGTGTGTGTGTGTGTGTTATTGCAAATAAATGTCTGTTTTCTGATTAATTCATAATTACCGGTATTGACCTTCCTGAACCCATTTTGACTAGTTTCGGAGTCACGTCTGTACGTCGGTATATGTCTCGTGTAACTCAAAAAATAATTGCCTTAGAATATCTATATTTTGTATTTTCGACTGTTGTACCGTCTACCCCATATTTTGATTAAAATTGACTTAAGGGGAGGGGCGAATGTGACATTGTTTCTTCATCATAAAAATATCTATAAATTATGAGACATTTTTCCCTTCTAGCCATTGGATATTTCGTGTATCCCTTTGAAAAGAAGGGCAACAAAACATTTTGTTTATTTAATTTAATAAGAGCACAAAGAAATCATGTGGTCACGTCAGATTTCTTTAATCTCTATCATTCTTCTTCATTAATTAATGATACTTATTGCAAATGTTTCAATTTGAAGATAGACACCGAAAAGAAAAACAATTACTGAAACATATCAGAATATAACATATCAATTTTATTAAGAACTATTTACTATATGTAGTACTGTAATTAATAATGAGTCAGAATAATTGTTATCTCAATCAATAAAATTTCAATAGTCCAAAATTTTAAGATGGGGGGGGGTCACCAAAACATATTTGCATGTATCTCGTATAATAAAGGTCTCTTCAATACATTTTTTTCTATTTAAACTTCAAAAATGTGATTTATTATGTAGCAGAGTATTGTTTATGTAACATGAGTAGAAGTGGAGGTTTGCTGATGGCTGAAAACTGAGAAATGCAAATATCTCGGTTAATATTCAAGATACCGAATAAATGTATATAGCAATATTTATAGTAAATTTAATTTATAATAAGATCTGTTCGATACAATTTTTCGATCCGACCTATGGTAACGGAGGTATTTTGAATTTTCGAAAATCCTCTCCTCTTAACCCCCCCCCTTCCCCCTGGTCCGATTTTAGCCGTTAACGAACTTGATCTTTCTTTTTACATAAAACGACTAAATATCGAGTTTGGTAAGGATTAAACAATAATTGCGACAGAGAGAGCGGTAACAGACAAATATATAGATCTCTCTCTCTCTCTCTCTCTCTCTCTCTCTCTATATATATATATATATATATATATATATATATATATATATATACAGTTTTGAACGGACCTCATTTTCGTCATCTCCTGGGTAGTATCGATGGACATTTGAAGATAAATTTCGAAAATCGCGTCATGAGTACAACCTCAATAGCTGATTTCCCAGAAGGAAAATTTGCTAAAAACATTAATAAGGAAACATTAAGGCTCAGGTTAGCCATGAGCGTTAATGCAAAGGTCCTGTTACACTTAGCATACCTAGAACTATTTGTTCGATTTTCACGTGGGCGATTGGTATTCATTTAGTGACGAATTCACTAAATAACATCTTTAGTCCCACTTGGACTAGAAAATGGCGATAAACTGTATTTAACACGTCAATATTAGGCTCAGAAGCACGGAGTAGAATTTCGTAAATAATAGTAAATAAATCAAATAGTAATTCATAATTTATATAATTACAATTATGTACATAACATATAAATTAATTTTTCTTCGGTTACTTGAATGATGAAGGAAGGTTGGAGTATGATTACATTATCACTACAAGTTCTCCATTGATCGTATGTGATCATTTCTCTTTCATTTACTAGCAGCTGTGTCATTCTAATACTGTATAAGCTTAATAGTTTATCAATGATTTTTTAATCTATGTTTTTGAAACGATAAATATTCTGTTGCCGCCTCTGAATTTTATTGTTTGTACGACGGTAGAAAGCTTAGTCTGGATCGTGAAGTGTAATGCGCTGAAAAACAACACCTTTTTTTTGTATTTTTTTTTCTTTTTTGTTCAGATTTCATTGTTATTAGAGACTTGTATAACACCGCTTTGTAGGGCAATGGCCGATTCCGCCCCGGCTCAATTCAGCTTATATAATTCCTAACTATGGCATTGTATGTATCCATTGTCATATAAAGTACAATATGTAGTCGATAAATTTTACATTTGTAAAACAACATGTACGTTCTTGATGGGTCGGGAAAATTCCTTTGTTTTAATTAAAGGGCTTGTATAGAGGGGAATCAGAGTTTATGAATATCACGAATTTTCATTTTTATAGAATGGGAAACCTTTTTTTTTCGCTTGTGAAAATAACATTTATATCATGGATTTATTGCAACAATAATAAAGCCTATTGATTTCTGCTATTTCCCTTAGCTGTCATTTAAAAAAAATGAGGCGAACCTTCTGTTGGTTCAGCTTTTTTCAATTTTATTGAATTTGGGTATACTTCTAAAGATCCCTTAAGCATCTTGATTGCTACTGGTAGAAATTCTTGGAGTCTTCTAATAATTTTGTGTTTTATTTAAAATAGCAATGAGTAAAAAAAAAAAAAAAACTTCCTCCGCTTATCTTATCTACTCAGCTCTCTAATTTGAGCTTATTTATCAAAAAACATTCAAATTGAACATAAGAGTGATTTGATACTCTCCCAGTTCTCTCCTTTGTCCCTAGATTTTTTTTTATACCACTTAGTTTTTGGAATTTGCTTTTTAAAAAAGAAAATCATGGTTTCGCCAAACTTGAGTGGATTTAGTGGTTTATCGCTCATATCTTATACTTTAATGGTGTTGTTTTTTGTTTCTGTTTTTCATAGTAAAATGTGCTTATATATTGAAAATAAAAGTTATATGAGAGTAGGTAGCATTTTGTTGTCATATAAAATATATTCTTGGATTAAATGAGGCGCCCTTTACTATTCTGTGCCGTCACTCTATCCTTTATCCTCTTTTTTAAATCTCCCTTTATACGGTGTTATAATATTTTTGTTTAATTTCTATTTGAAGCAATAGATTATTATATATTTTACCTTACAGAGGTTATTATTTTATATTCCTTAAGAATGGAAGGTTAAGTTGGGGCCTTATCTACGAATTCCAGGCGTGTTTTAATTGAAGTTATGTGCTGAAGTTTGAGACGTGATCCCCTCATCTGCTCCCCTTGCCTCATATCTGCTCTTCCATCCCCCTGAGAAATGCACAATGCCTGTTCTGGAGCAACTTGTGCTTCGTAGCCCCTCCCTCGCCGATGGAACCACCATCTGCTCATTAGAGCAAGGTGTATTCCGACCAGACGGGCTGTATTGCCAAAGGCATACCGCTAAACTTTACTTTTGGTTTGAGCAAGACTTAATGTTCATGTATATTACTTATGCTTCCTTCGTCTGGAGGAAGGCACTTACCAGACTAATCAGCTATTGAGATTCCTACTCATAATTTTCCAAGAATTTCTTCAGATGTTCAGCCAACCAAGGCAATGAGTAGGAGGTCTTTTCAAATTTATTTGTTGTACATTTGTCTTTTTAATTTCGTTTAAGTTTTTGTCGTTATACTTTTTTATATTGTTGCTAAACTGAATAATTAAACTTTTTTGTGTAATCGCAAAGATTGAGTTAGATAATTACAGGAATTACCTCCAGCCAATGAAATCCCTTCGGTTTTATGAGGCAGATTAAAAAAAATATTATAAAACCGTCTTGTACAAATTTAATTATCTATAGTCGTCCGGGACACGTTATTTGAAGTCTAAATACTGTTCTCATTGAACTTTTAGGTTTTGAGGTAAATTCTAATACGTGCGCACGTGGGAAATCTGCTTAGTTAACGCAACCCTGCGTGACGGACTTTTTTAGTTTTCAGTCTTTAGTTAACCTCCACTAGCATAACAATATTATAACTCTAAATTAAACATAATGTGGTGAAACCATGTTTGGTGAGTTTGTCAAGTACAGAATTATGTAGCTTCTCGCAATAAATTCTTTTGCTCTTTAGCAATTAATACTGTCTTCATCAGGCAAATTTATATTGAGTAGCCACAAAATTCTGTACTTGATGCACATGATTTGTCAACCTCACCACCACCAGCAGAAATTGCATTGGATCATGCAGTTAATATTATAGGGACAGAGAGAATGCAGTTGCATTAATAAATTAAAGACATTCGTAAATACTTTTTCCCTTGAAGTTTGATCGATTACTTCTATTATTGGCATTCTATTCAGAAAAAAGTAATGGGAGCTTTCACATTGAACTATTGTTGGGTTGAAATAAGAACTATAACCTTTATTTTTTGAAGTGTGTTATTGATGAGAATGCCATTCACTTGCTAAAAAGTTTTCTTTCGTAACATTAAATGGCGAAAATTAAAACAGTAAATACGTTTATTCAGAATCCGTATGGGAAACTTATTTTAGGAAATAAAACGAAATTTTTGAATCTTTGTGGCTCAAAATACAGCATATTTTCAAGAGAAGTGGAATCGCGCTAGGAGCCCTATACACGTGACTACCCGCATAACATGTGTTGATTACGCCATGGCTCCATAATGAAAAGAAACGACATTGGTTTACCTGAAAGTAAGTCAATTTATTTATTTTGAAATATTGTTAGCGATTAATTCAGGAAGGATTACACTCCTTATCTATGAATATGTTGTAGCTAACACTGCGACTCGCTTCAAAACAAATAATATTGTAGGATAATACATCCTGTAGAAACATTATGTGCAACTAATGTTCCTCAAACTCTTATATCTAGGCCAGTTTAGCTTCATTGTTACTTAAATCTATTGAGTTTGGCTTATACTTTAAATTTTTTTTTCATCAACTTATAAATGCATATTATTCATGTTTTCAAATATATTTGTCGTTTTATATCCTCCAACACTTTTTTATTTGTGTTTCTGTTGGATATGAATAATAATTATATTTGTTATCAAGAATTATGAATCTGTATCACTGGTGGAGTTACATGCAGACTTTATCAAATTAATAGTATATTACTATCTTCTCATGTATGTAAGCCGTAGGGTACAAAATGTACCTACGGGAGGTTTTTCTAATGATGATTACCAAGTATTATTGTAATGCTACTTTCCTTTACGTTACTATATTGTCATTACAATAGTAAGAATTTTCGAAGGGACAGGAATATTTGAGAGGACTTTTAATAAAGGTAGAATGAAAAAGCATAGCAGATATGCGATGTATGGTTATTTGTATTAGCAGATTTCCCTTTAGTTAATTTATATGAACGAATTAATAATGAATTTCCTTTAACTCTAAAGCTACTTTCACTATTATAATCACTGTTACACTTTATTACTTTATAATAGTTTGACTGTAATATTTGAAACTAATGCCACAAAATCGAGGGAGTTTTTTATTGTAGAAAATAGTCTTATATTCATTATTAACTTAAATTCCTCCTCTTTCTCTGACTCCCAATTTATTTTGAAACATGGTTTACAGGAGTCATTTTCTCCTCGGCCAGGAATGTCACTTAATCCTGAGTGAATCCCGAGTATAACCGTTCCAGGATAACCCAACCTAATCCGGAGTTAATTAAAACCCCCAACTTTACGGCCAACCTCTTGGAACCGCAGCCATCCTAACGCTCGACAAAAGTAAAACCTCTTTCCTGCTTCAAATTTTGATGATGATATTTCCCTAAATGACTTACATT
The DNA here is from genome assembly GCA_019009955.1 of Riptortus pedestris. Taxonomy (NCBI): domain Eukaryota; kingdom Metazoa; phylum Arthropoda; class Insecta; order Hemiptera; family Alydidae; genus Riptortus; species Riptortus pedestris. The sequence continues at coordinate 33,543,916 of CM032231.1, forward strand.
CCACTCAAATAAAGACTAGTTGATGTAATTTATTTTTATTTAAAGGATAATAAGTGGCGAATACTTATCCAGAAATTTGTACCTAATATTTTAATATTGAAAGAAAGAAAAAAAAATCCTGATTTAATAGAAAACGAAGTTTTTTTTTTTTTTTTTTTTTTTTTTTTCTATTAAAGGTTAGATCAAATAATAATAACCTACTGTCCGATCTCACTGATTTCTAGGGTCTGGCGAAAATCATCAAAAAATATTAATGTAAAAACACTGTTCAGACAATTTATGTCACCTGTATTAGTTACCAAATTTAGAAAAGATTATTTGCTCTTTAAAACCCTTTGGCTTTACTGAGAGTTGAACGAAGAAAAAGTTCAATTATATAGGAAATGAATGTGAAATAAAGTGCAACTTCTTTTGTAAAGTTTGAAACGTTTTTGTATACTATAAAAACTCACATTATTATTATTACATAACGATTTATTGTAAATTCATAAAATTTGGTGGAGATTTGTATATGTTATTATAAGTTGTTATCAGTTGTCACGTCCGCCCAAATTAACTTACACTCCAATTGATGGGCCAGTACATGGGACGCTTTGATACTTGTCGGTAACCATTATGTGCCTACTACTTGAAAGTTCTTGTCCATTTATATACAGAAATATATGTTTTCCATTTTTGAATTCAAGTCCTCAGTTAAGGATGGCAACATTTTTGGATATTTCCAACCTTTCCTCCCTGGGATAGGGGCGAGATATCAGAAATTATTTTTTGCAAACTCTATGGTATAATACGGTTATAATATTTTGGCTCAATTATTTTGTTCAGTAATTAAAAATTTGCGATACAATCAATTTCAATAGTTCTCGAATGGTACCATGTTTCCAATGTATACATTTTAGCAGATTTCCCTTAAGGGAAATCAGCTACTGAGGTCGTACTCATGATGCGATTTTCGAAAAATTTCTTCAAGTGTCCATCCATCCTACCCAAGAGATGACGAAAATGAGGTCCGTTCAAAATTATATATATATATATATATATATATATATATATATATATATATATATATATATATATATGTCTGTTAACGCTCTAGCGGGCGCAATTTTTGTTTGATCGTTACCAAACTCGATATTTAATCGTTTTATGTAAAAAGAAAGATCAAGTTCGTTAATGGCTGAAATCGGAACAGTGGGAGGGGGGGGGTGAGAAGGGGGATTTTTGAAAATTCGAAATACCTTCGTTATTATGCGTCGGATCGAAAAATATTGTTCTATATATTTATTCTGTATCTTGAATATTAACCGAGATATTTGCATTTGCATTTGTGTGTGATCGGCAGAAGTCGGCTATGTTCGGGATTTTCCGTCGAGAGCTAGTGTGACCATTTCCGTAACTACTGCCGTTATTAGGCAGATTTCTCTATTGTATAACTTCACGTAGGAAATCTGCTTAGTTTACGCAGCCCCTGCGTGACGGAATTTTATTTAATTCTAAAATTGTAAAAAAATCTGTGATGAGAGTGCTTGTGGATATGCGGGTTCTAGCAACTTCACCCTCACCGATTTGTTTATGTATTACAATAACTTCACTGAAATTTAAACTTCGTGGTGTAGCTATATACAACGACAAAATGTGGCAAAAAGTATAGGTAAATTTACCGAAAGAGAAGCTAAACACTTTTTGGGACAAAGGACCCTCCATATTGAGTTCAATTGTTTGCAATACTTGGCCGATGTTCTAAAGAAGTCAATCAATGAGATAATTTATACTTGTAAGTACCACAGCAGTGTTTGTTGGAAGTGAAGAATATTTATTTGGAGAGAGAAAAAGACGTCCAATTCTTCACAATTTTTTTTTTTATTTCAGCGCTAAGTGCTTTCGGAAACTATTGTCTCCATCTTCAGAGCTACTTGCATGCGCTCATTGGGAAAGACAACAAGCGACTCTTTTACTTCTATCTTACCAGGCTAGGTCGGTTATACACTGTATATTATTACTGCTCACGCGCAACACTATAACTTCCTCTCGAAAGTTGTAATTGCTTTCACAGGCGTTATTGTTTGAAATTACTGTAGTTAAGCTGAAGTGCGGTGAGAAGTGGGTTTGCTAAACGGTGCGATGGTAAATGGATTGGTCAAGCCGAATTGGCGGGAAAATGGAGTGTTTTAGCCGGGCCTTTTGGCGCGAATTGTATCCGCAAGTCGTCGACTGCATTCTCTCTCTCTCACCTCTGAAAGGAGCCATCACACTCTGGCGTACAATGGCTTGTAATTCCAGATCTCCCATTGAGTCTGAGAGAAAAGAGGGACTTAAGGCACCCTAAGCACCTCCTCTACAACCATACAACACTCTCCGTCTCTTTCCCGCCTTCAACAAAAGGGCTCTTCTCTTTCATAAGGCGATTTCATTTTATCCTACCGAATTCCTCTAATGGGATCAATGAATGAAATATCATGTTGTTTCATAGGGAACCTCAACGAAATTCCAAAAGTATAAATTTTATTCCAATTATTAGTCATATTCTACTTTATGCCTAACTCATCGTAAACTGACAACTGAATTTGACTCAAAGGGTTAAATATTATATTTACGACTATCTAAGATCAGTGAACATCATATGACCGTGAAGAAGGACTTAGAATTTGAGTACTTTGTCTGTTGACCATAACTTTCTTCTGTTCAAATCCGGCCCGGAGGACCAGTTTTTATCTCAAGAAGGCGGGATTAAATGGTCATAACTTTAGTCCAATTTAAGAACCAAAATAAACAGTTTTTACACGACGCAAAATAAGAACCTCATAGTAAATGAATCAAAATGAATATTAAAAAGTCCATCACGAAAAGGGACAATAATAGATAAATCTACATCTCGGTAACGCAACACCACCGTGAATATTAAGTGAATAAATAGCGGTAACAGACATATATATATATATATATATATATATATATATATATATATATATATATACAGTTATAAACGGACCTCATTTTCGTCATCTCCTAGGTAGGATCAAGGGGACATTTGAAGAAAATCGCGTCATCAGTACGACCTCAATAACTGAATTCCCTTAAGGGAAACCTGCTAATACTAGCATATAATAGCAACGATTATTGTTTTGTATTATTAGCTTTGACGAAAAATATTGCATCATAAATATTTTAAGCTCTAAAAATGCGGGGATAAGTATGAACAAGAAGACGTAGTCCCAAGAAGACCTTGCTGATCACTTCTCTTGTCAGTGCTCTGGAAATGGAAGTCTATAACTGCCGAAAATGTTAAGCTCCAATTAGTAAAAGTGGGGAACCAATTACTGCTAAACACCTGGTTTCTTATTTACTCTGTAAAGCGTTTACTTACTTCAAATATATGAAATGATCTTGACTCTTTCGTTTCTCGAAGGATAAACGTACTTCGCGTATTTCATAAATTAACTGCATAGTAAAGAATCTGATTCTTTGCTTTGACAGTTGAACAACACATTTATTTATTAAAGAATCTTTAGAATTTCACGAATCTTTCGGCGTCCTCTAAAGACTTATTATAGCTCTCAAGAAGGGAGTGATAAGAAATCTGCTCTG